>OX459016.1:8450000-9050000 GCA_949774965.1 Diarsia brunnea | reverse complement strand
CCAGTAGGTATTTCCCCAACCAGGCTTATGCCAAATTGTTCATGCAGGTTGGCGAACTTGGAGACCAGAGTGCCGATAACGATGGCGAGTAACTCTATAGGAACTGGTACTCGGGATCTCTTGCTTACCCAGGGCTGGAGAAGAAAGAAGAATATTTTTATTGGAGGTGTTTTAAGGAGTGTAAAGTCGCGCTGTTTGTCTGAAATTGTGATTTTATTGAGTCGGATCATTACAGGTAAAAAAAAGGTATATAAATTTAGTTAATTAGCGAAATTTCCATAGAAGTGATCGACATTGAATTTTACGTAAACAAGATTAACACGTAATTCTTCATTGTTTTTGTTTAAGCTAAGGACCGCATTTGGGTTTGTTACTTACTGCCGCACTCAGAGAGCTTTAATGATCACTTAGGCCATCACTTAGTAAAGGTTTTGACAGTTTTGTCATACAATAATCGCTAACGCAATACGCTAATGTAATTGCCCCACTGTACGATTATTTACCATTGTCATTTAAAATTATGTTGTATTAAATTACTTATTGTACTTTATTTTGGAAATAAAAATTATTATTATATTATTAATAAATATGTCAAACCATTACTTAGTTTCGGCTTAAGTAATCATTAAATATCTCTGAGTACCGCAGTTAAAGTTTTAATTTAGATTTTTTGCTCTGTTCAGACATAAAAAGAGAACCTCCTCCTTTTTGGAAGTCGATTAAAAAATAATTACTGGTACCTACTGGGTTTTAGATTGCAATTTCAAGTAGATAACTGTATAATGAGGACGATCGTTAATTTTCCAATCAGAAATATCAACGGTTCTGATCGAATCTCGCATCTGATCTGTCTTATACAATCTAATAACCTACTATAGGTACAATTAGGTGAAAAACCAAATTACCATCACTTACCTTAAGCCTTTCGTTATTAAGTGCGATGATGAGACAGGTGATGAAGGATATCGTGAACGCGCCCCAGTTTGTATCCGGCAAGTTCTTACACACCTCTATGAACGTCTGGAATCAAAACAATAACACATTTATTTAACTATGGAAAGTGGTAACGGACAGTTCTTTTACTACACATCACTGTGAATATTAAAGTGATCTGTATCCCCTTTTAAATAGGGTCCAACCTAAGGCCTGCTCAAGAGTGGAACAGTTCAAAGAAGACAAAAAAGAATATGACAGTTAATATTGTGTGGCTTATGGCTGCGCCTTTTCCGCAAACAGCGAAGTTTCTTGATGGCAGAAAAAGCTTTCATAATTAACATCATTTCAGCCGAAAGACGTCCACGGCTGGACATAGGTAACCCAAGTCACTAAAGACTACAATATATAATTATATATGCAAGTCACCACATTGACCGATCATGTGCGTCTCGCAACCAGAGGATCCCCGCAACCTTCACCAGGTCAGACCAGGTCATCCGTACAACAAAAGCTTTGGTGGTAGGTAAATGTGCGAGCTAGTTTAAAAACATTTGTCTATACTTACAAATAAGACTTTAAAGTTTCCAGACAACTTGGCTAGCTTGATTCCGAACAGGTCCTTGAGTTGTGAAGCCAGCACGTGGAAGGAGGCTGCCGTCGTGAACCCAGACACCAGGGGCTCTGACAGTAGTGTTGACACCGCGCCAAGACGGAGCATCCACATTATCACCTGGGGGAATAATAATAGGGTAGATGACAAAAAAATCTAATAAGTCCGTCAGATAGATTTCCAACAAAAATATTGGACACGTATTTTTTTTTTTTCTCGAAAAAGCTTAAAAACAGCGTGCAGGTGAAGCAGTTTTTCACCGGCACTTACAGAGAAATTACATCTGAGAAAAATTGTTAGTAATCTACATGATATGACACGTAATTTGGTTTAGCCATCATTTTTGTATCGGTATCACATAATAAGAAAAAAAATCCACAAAATCACCTCCAAATCGTTGAATGGAACCATTTTACTCCTTCATTTTTTAACAAAATAATATAAAAAAAATATCTACTGCTTTGAAATACAAAGGAAAATAATTTGGCTTTGTTACTTTTCAAAAATATGTATAATTTTAATTATAATAAATGAAAAATGCGTCCGTTTAAAGTCCGTGTCTACGACTGAGAGGGGTAGTTAGCTATGCACAAGGTCATTGGCGTGAATACAAGCCTTAAACTAAAAATGAAGACGATACGAGCTTCAAAAACCCGTGGGACGTCACATTTCAGTACATTTTGTACCGGAAAGTGATGTCATGATTTTTGACGCATTTTATCTTTGTCGATTTTTAACCCCCGACGCAAAAACGACGGGGGGTTATAAGTTTGACGTGTCTGTGTGTGTGTGTGTGGCTGTCTGTCAGTGGCATCGTAGCTCCTGAAGGTGAATTAGTCGGTAGTGTTTTTAGGTATGTTTGAAGAAAATTGATTAAGCCGTTTAATAGTTATGGAGGGTGGACGAGGGGATGAATAAATGATAGTAAACGAATATATCCGAGTGGGGTATCAAATGAAAGGATTTGATTTGTATATTGAAACAAACCTAAATATTACTTTAAAAAGTGTAAAATAAAACTTAAAATTTAAATTTAAAAACCCTCGACTCAAAAAACTTTAAAAAGTTATAAATAATATGCAAACATACAAGATAATATAATTATTTAAATTAAAACTTTGTCCGAAATATTTACATGCCATATCCCACGATACGACAAAGTTTTAATTTAAATAATTATATTATCTTGTATGTTTCGATATTATTATTTATATAGATTATTTATAATGTAATTTGTAGTCGGTTGTAGGTATTTAAAGTGCATTTGAGAAAATATCAATAATTTGTCATCTCTTAGTCTTTTATTAACTATGTTAGGGTCGACTATCCCGTCTAAGCGGATGCAGCTGAGTACCAGCATATTACGTGGAACGACTGCCTATCTGACCCAACCCAGTTAGTACGGGGTAATGCGATACCCCTGGATAAGACTGGTTGTTAGGCTATTGGGTCACTGATTACCATGGACTAACGACTGCCTAAGATTTATTTCCGACTTTTTTTTACAGGAAACTATAAGAGATCTATGGTGCTAAAATAACATAGAAAATCTCTCAATATTATGCGTTGTATAGTTTTTTTTAGGCACGGAGGAACCTCGGCAGATAATGGGTGGTTACGCATGCGCGAGGATCGATCCGAGCGGTTGTTATTATTTGGCCGCGATCTTTATTTGTATTGTATAACGGTCTGGTCGTTACAACTCCACGTCCAAAGCGCGTATTTTTCGTATTTACATAAAATGCGGGAAAAGCTTTTAAATAGCAAGGAATATGAGGTTTTTCTCAAATAATTCGAGGACAAAAAATCAAAGACATGTAGATCTACCAACCCGCACTGGGCGCGCGTGGTGGATTATAGGCCATGCCTCTCCTAGAGAGGAGGCCTGAGTCCCTGCAGTGGGAACATTATAGGCTGATGATGATGCTTTAGTATTTACCTGAAATATTCCAACGGCCAAACACACTGCACTAAGAACTTGTAAAGGTGTATATATCGGAACAGGCTCCGTGCTTAGCGATGATATAACTGTAAACAAAAAATAATCATTTTTATGAAACATAATTAAGTATAACAGCACTCGCTTTTGCTCGCAGCTTCAATCTTGTTAGAATTGACTTTAGTAGGCTACTATAGGCTAATAACATTAAGGAAGGAAGGTTTTGAATATGAATTTGGATGGGTATAAGAGTAGAGGATGATCAAAGAAACAATGGATGGACTGTGTTAAGAATAATATGGTAAGAAAGGAGGTGTCCCATGAGATGATGAGAAACAGAGAAGTATGGAAGAAGAAGACATGCTGCGCCGACCCCAAATGAATTGGGATAAGGGCAAGATAATTATGATATAGGCTAATAACATAAAGTTATTATAGAAAGCCAGTCGTCTGTGAATTAGACATACATAAATAGCATGCGTCTGCTATCCCTTTTTGGGTTGGGTAGAGGTGTAGAGGAGAGGTGGGCGTTACAATGATTTGTGAAGAGATTTTTTGCTAAGTAATAATTTGCCAAATGAAATTATGCGGAAAGTTGTTCAGGACGTGTTAATTTATCAATTTCTTTTCGAATCAACAAGGTTTTTTTTTTGGAGGTTAGGATTTCATCAAATGACTTTTCGCGCTGTGGGTGGAGCGAAGAGAGCGTCAGACTTCTACTGACTAAAAACCACCCATGTTCCTTCTTAGCCCTTTGTGTTCGGGACCGCCGTATCTCTTTCGAACAACCTGCAGCTAAGGGTAACCCCTAATGTCCGTCGGGGGGGGGGGGGGGGTTGGTGTAGGTCTTAGTGGGGTGTGTTCTTCAGCCAGGGAACACACTCCTATAAAGTGCTAAGAATACCAGTAGCGTACGCCTCGAGAGTGCGGAGTCGAGGCTATCAGGCGCGCACCGACAAGTTCTTTGTATACGTCCACGCCATTTCTAGGCCGACGCCTCGGTCTATTGATGGGCCCACACACACATCAGTGTGGGTCGTCCTCCCCGGGCAATGCTGCGGTCTGAAACGAGTCCCCGCACACTTTCCACCTACCTCGAGACCACAGTAGCAAAATACGAAGAGCGACAGGCGAACCTTCGGCGCCTTAAAACCGAACAATCTGGCTGAGCCGAGCCGTGGCGGCGTAAAACCACACTTCGGGCCCACATGGCCTTGGGGCACTAAATACCCTCAGAAAGTCGTACCACACCGACCAAGGGCAGGTAAGTGTGAGTTCTTGTTTTTAACATACCCGTGCCCAGACCAAAAAAAAATAATGCAAGCACAGTTTAAAAATAAACTACCCCAGGGGGGTACCACTACCTCAGGTAGCGGAGAATCCCTCACTGAGCCTAGCTCAGTCTGTCCCACGTATTCTGGGGGGGACAAAACGTGCTCAAATTTAGATTTGTCGGGCCTCGCAGAGGCCATACCTAGCGACTGTGACATCAAGTCGCAATGGACCAATGTTGCCGCACATAAGCGACCCTGCAAAAGGAGCTCGCGCGGTAAACAATTAAATACCAAAGGGCAGAAGGGCCTACCCGAACGTAGTCGCCTCAACAGGCGCGCGGGAGGGGAAGCCCCAAAGCCCCAACCCTTACCTAACCCTAAACCCTCTCCACCTGTGACGGTTACCGCAGCCGCAGAAATGCAGCGCGAGCCCAATCAGTCCAACCCGAAGGAACCGGCAACGGCACCCAAGGGAACGGAGTCCCAAAACCCACCACCATTACCACCACCACCAGGTCAGCAGATTAAGAGGCACAGACCGAGAGGTAAACGCGGACGGCGGACTGCTGCAGCGGCTACCACTGCTCCTGAAAAGGAACAGTCTGGGGATGGGGGAAGTCTGGACGGGCGCGCTTCTTCGAAGCGTCCTCGCCTTGATGAAACCCAAACTCCTAGAGGGGATGCCAAACGCGCGAAGACCGGAGCGATACCGAAGCGGACGGTAAGTTACGCGGATGCGGCTCAGTCGCATCTGATGGTAGCGGTTATCACCGTCCCGCCGAGGGACCTCTCGACCAGTCAGGCAGAGCAGTTGCGGGAAGCTATCGATGATAGTATTCTGCAAGCTGTTTTGTCTCCGCAGTCTCCGAGCACGCCGGCTCCATCTTTCCGCGGTCGCCCTTTCCTAATGGACGGGGTTCTAGCGATGTGGTGTGAAGACGCGAACGCTCTCAGCTGGCTGGAAAGGTCAGTCAAAACCATCCCGTCACCCATTCCCAATACCAGTCTGGCCGTCATCAAGCAGTCAGAGTTGAAGAAGAAGCTCAAAGCAGGGCTCCTCATCCACACCCGTATTACGGAAGCTGCTACGCTGCACAGGGTCCTTTGCGCCCAGAACCCGTGGTACAAAGTCGACTCCTGGCAGTTGTATGACATGACGCTGGATGATAAACTTCAGGAACCAGGATCCAAGGAGAAGGTGGTCCACCTGCTTCTGGGCATCCCCGAAGACCAAAAGCAGGCCATCCTCGACCGAGACCGACGTGTAGCCCACATGTCGGGAAGTGGGTACATCCGCTTCTTTACTTCGGACGAGGTGAGTACTGCTGAAACAGTACCAGCAGCGACGAGTGGGGCGCCAGCCTCGACGCCATCTACCTCAGCTCCCCGACAGGGTACGAGTGAGGTAGACATGGACTCATCGGTGCAGAGCGACGGACCCACTAGTGACGAAGATGCCGTCCTGTGTAGCCCATAGCTCGTCCCTCAACATCATACAGACCAACCTTCAGCACAAACAGATAGCGGCGGCGACTTTACGCAGAGTGCTGGAGGCAAACAACAAGACCGTCGCCCTTATCCAGGAACCCTGGATAAGAAACAACAGAATCTGCGGTTTAAACAACACCGGTGGTAAGTTACTGTTGAACACAGCAGTTGACAAACCGAGAACCTGTATTTACATGCCCAACACCGTAGCAGCCACACTGCTTAACCAATTCTGTTCCAGAGACCTCACTGCTGTGAAACTTGTGACAGAAACGCAAACCATCCTAGTTCTAGCCTCAGTGTATATGCCGAGCGACGGCGACATTCCACCAAGCGAACTCGTCGAACTGGTGCAACACTGTGAGGCATCAAACTGGGATCTCATCATCTCGGCTGACTGCAACGCACATCATCCGCTATGGGGAAGTAAGGATGCAAACAGAAGGGGTGAGTTACTAACCGAATATTTATTCCAAACAAACCTTAACATTATGAACAAGGGCACAGAACCGACTTTTGTAAGCTCCAGGTACCAAACCATTATAGATATTACCTTAGCCACACATGCGGCGGCAAATCTCATCGAGGAGTGGCACGTGTCAGGCGAACCATCCTTCGCAGACCACCGCCGTGTGTGTTTCAATTTACGGCATAGGCTAACAAACCCTGTTCCATATCGTAACCCCCGAAAAACAGATATAACAAGGTATACTAAATTAACGAGCGATGCACTAAGTGATGCACGAACAGCTGATGCATTACTTAGTACAGAAAACATAGAACGTGGCGTACAGGTCTTAACTGATACTCTTCTGAACAGTTACGAGCTGGCATGTCCTATCATAACTCCTAAAAGCCCTGATAAGAGTTCATGGTGGGGGCCAGAACTAGAAAGATTGCGCAAGGGCCTTAGAAAACTTTTCAACCAAGCGAAAAATTCCAGGACCACAGAGGACTGGGACAAGTATAAAACAGCTCAGAAACACTACAAAAAACGGATCAGGTACCGAAGGACAGAGTCCTGGCGTAACTTCTGTAGTAGCATTAACTCAACAAACCAAGCCGGAAGAATTAAGAAAGTCCTAGCTAAAGGCGACCTCAACCTTTTGGGCTCCCTTAAAAAGTACGACGGCACATATACAACCTCGGACGATGAAACCAGCTCAGTACTGCTGGAGACCCATTTTCCCGGATGCCAAATCACATCCGACCCAGAGTGGCCTACTGACCACCACAGCGCACCAACAACTAGCGAATGGGATGTGGCTAACAAACTAGTAACTGCGGATAGAATAGAATGGGCTCTAAGGAGCTTCAAGCCTTTCAAATCCGCCGGGCTGGACGGGATCTTCCCGGCCCTACTACAATGGCAACTAGAACAGGTAACCAAGCACCTACTACCAATCTACCGGGCCTGCATAGCTTTCAACTATATCCCCTTACTTTGGAGAGAGGCAAAAGTAGTCTTCCTACCTAAACCAGGAAAAGAGGACTACACACACGCCAAATCTTTCAGGCCCATCAGTCTAACATCTTTTCTTCTGAAAACATTGGAAAGACTGGTAGATCGACACCTTCGAGATGGAGCTCTAAAAAGCAAACCACTGCATCCCCAACAACACGCGTACAGGAAAGGCAGATCAACAGAGTCGGCATTACACATGGTAGTGCACAAAATAGAAACGGCTATAACCAATAAATCCTCAACACTTGCTGCCTTCATAGATATTGAAGGGGCTTTTGATAAAACCATACACAACAGCATTAACCACGCCCTGCAGAAATTTAGTGTAAAACCGGTCATAAGAAACTGGATCACTAAATTGGTCAGCAAGAGGGCGGTACAGATAGTGGGAAATACTACCACAAGAGCCAAGGTAGCAAGAGGATGCCCCCAGGGAGGCGTCTTGTCTCCACTTCTCTGGAACATGGTAGTGGATAGCCTCATAAAAAAACTGAACGACAGAGGATACACTACTATTGGTTATGCAGACGACCTTGTTATACTGATAAACGGGAATGCTGAAGATATGCTATGCAAAGTGATGCGCTCTGCACTGCAGATAGTAGAAGTTTGGTGTGAAGAACACGAACTTTCAGTAAATCCCAAGAAAACAGAACTTATCCTATTTACCAACAAAAGGAAGCTACCGGAATTACAACTACCAAAGCTTTTCAACACTAGACTCTCCCTATCAACGCAAGTGAAATATCTGGGCATAATTCTTGATAACAAATTGAACTGGGCGAGTCACTTAGAGGCTAAAACAAAGAAGGCCTGTATAGTTTTTAATCAGTGTAGAAGACTAGTTGGTAAGAGATGGGGTCTTAACCCAAAGATCACACTCTGGCTATACACGTCAGTCATCAGACCTTCTATTACTTACGGATCAGTTGTATGGTGGCCCAGAACTCAGCTGACCACGGTGAAAACGAAACTCCAGAGCCTGCAACGCTTAGCTAGTGTAGCAGCTACTGGATGCATGAGAACAACTCCATCAGCAGCGTTAGAGTTTCTTTTAAATTTAAGACCTCTGGATCTGGTCATAAAAGAGGAAGCTCAAGCAACGGCCTTAAGACTAAGATCAAACGGACTATGGAAAGTAAATACAGAAACAACACACTCAAAAGTTTTACAGGGGATTCTGAAGGAAATACCACTCCTTGAGGCGCCCATGGATAAGACTTTATCTCACCATGTGTTCGATAGAAGTTACGACATCCAACTCATTGCGGAAGCAGTAGATAGCTCTGGCATCAATGAAGTTAGGATATATACGGACGGCTCCAAGACCTTATATGGTACAGGAGCCGGCGTCTTCTCGAATGATCTCAACATCTCTATATCAAATACCCTAGATAAATTAAACACAATCTTCCAAGCCGAATGTGTCGGTATCACCAGAGCGGCACAAGCAGTTGCAGCCAGAGACGTCAGAGATTTTAAAATAAAAATCATCTCCGACAGTGCATCGGTGCTTCAAGCCCTAAAAAACAACACAATTACCTCTGTCCTAATACTGGAATGCCACAATGCACTCCAATCCATTGCAACCACGAACAGTGTAACCCTGCAATGGATTAAAGGACACAGCAACTCGCTGGGCAATGACGCAGCAGATGAGCTGGCCAAGAGAGGCTCAGGCGAGACAGTATTTGGACCGGAACCACTACTGCCCATACCTCAGGCCCAAATAAAAACATGGCTGCGTTTAAGAACCACAGAAAAACACCTCACCGAATGGAGAAACAGTGAAGGATGCAGGCAAACAAAAGATGCAGTTCCGGCGGCACCAATGAAGTTTACTCGCAATCTCATCAAACTTAAAAGGGACAAAATCCGTAAAATCATAGGAATTTTAACGGGTCACTGTTCCTTAAACAAACATCTACATAACATAGGTGTAACAGACAGCCCACTGTGCAGAGGATGCATGGAGGCGGAAGAAACGCCAAGGCACGTACTCCTAGAGTGCAGGAGCGTGGCAGATCACCGGGCACAAACTCTACGATCCCCATTAACTCTCCCAGAAGCCTGCAGCAGTCTGGGAAGGCTGCTAAAATTCTGGGACGACCTATGTTGGTTGGAGTAGGTATTTATTTAAACAGCACGCACAATGGCCCAATCAAGAGGCTAAGTGCGGACAAAAGCCCAGTTAAACTAAACTAACTAAACTAAACTATGTCCGTCGGGGCTGCGGGTGCCCGTCGGGGCTGCGGGTTGTTCGCAGATACCTCGACATGAAGGGCTAAGAAGGAACATGGGTGGTTTTTTTTTTAGTCAGTAGAAGTCTGACACTCCCTTTCGCTCTGCCCAAGAGCGGGAGAGGTTATTTGATGATTTCCCACCCCCCCAAAAAAAAAAGGGTAACCCCTAATTTACAGTACAATAAAATCAAAGGTAAACTTACAGTTTCCCAAATCAGTATGCTCAGTTCCAGTGTCGTTACGTAATATAAGGGGTGTATGCGTCGCGTGTTGAGTTACCACCTGGAAATAATAGGCCACTAATTATGTAATATGACATCACACCGTATATACGAAGGGTTAGGCAGAGGTGTACGTAATATTTCACCCAAAAATTTTGTTTCAGTCCCATGTAATAGCTAGGGGGTGAAGCCAATGCCAAGAACCGAGCACAACTCTTCTAGCACGAGCACTAATCTAAGAAATTCTTGTTGGAAAAACCAAATAATTATTTGACCGACCCGGAAATTGAACCCAGGAACAGTGCCACATACCGCACACACACACATACACACACACATACACGTGCACATACAGCCGACATAGTTGCATAGTCATCCGCGAGGAAATCAACAATCATCTCGAATCTTTCTTACATAGTGCTCATAAATGCACACTCTGTTTAGTCCTTCACTTAGATTTTCTAAATACGTGTTTTGTTAATTTATCAAATTAATAAAAATTGACGAAGATAAAACGCGTCAAACATCATGAGTTGAGTTTGTGACGTCACTTTCAGGTAAAAATTGTACTGAAATGTGACGTTACACGAGTTTTCTAACCACTGTGTTTTTGTTACGTGAAAAAAGAAAAAATATGTATTCTATATTATTCGATAATCTAACTGACGGATTAAATAGATTGTTTTGTTTGTTTTGGAAACATTCCTATTGGGTATACAAACTCACAGATGTTTTCCATAACGTTTATCACGAAACTACTAACATAATTACATACATCCTTTTTCATCGTCCTTTAAATGTAGTATAAAACATGATAAGTTACCTTTCCAGCCATGAGACAGGCGACCGCGAAGGTACCCATGGACACGTGAGGAGAAGTCCCAAGGATGACGTACATCAGGACAGGGAAGAATGCCATATACAGCCCCACTATCGGAGGTACCTCCGCTAGGAGCGCGTATGCCATACCTGAAAAAAAAATGTTGTTAGTCAATAAAAGGTGTGTGGAAATTATGTTTTTCCTACTCGTCTACTAGTATTTTCTGATTAATTTCGTTGCGGGATCTAAGACAGAAATCGTTTCTTTGGGACTTTGTTGAGCATCATTGTCTCGGCGCTTTTCTGGTGGTTGCCACTGTTGATTCTGGCTTACAGGAGTTACAGTGGTTTAGGAATAGCGTGGCGGGATTACCCCAATAAAAAAGGTGTAAGAAAACCCTTAACGTTAGGCCGTAGAGCACTTGTTCTTCCCTTTATTGCGATGTTTTGTACTGAACTATACCTGGGAACTTTCTAGTTACGGAGATATTGGAGGTCGAAATTCCATCTTTTTCACAAGTTTTTCTTTTTTAACTGTACTTTAAATACTTCCATGCATCTATCAGCACAATGCTTTGAGTACTTTACATTGTGTTTTACTGTAAAACCTGATTTGTGAACCTAAAAATAAAAGTCTTTTCCCAGCAATAAGTTTTGCGCAGGTTTACTTGGTTACTGTACAGAATGCTTGGTTTTGTGAAGTACAACGAAAGAACTTTCATACAAATTCTCATCCCCAAAAGAACTTTTCCATAGAATTACGAGTCTATCATCCCTTACCTTGTGGTATATGCATGACAGCCGTGGTTGCGCCCGCCACCAGGTCGCCAATCAGGTGTTTCTGAAAACTGTACTTTGGCAGCCATCGCACCAGAGGAATCGAGTTCAGAAGGCATTCGCCAAAACCACAATTCCTCACTACTTTCTTGCACCGTTGGGTTACTGTGAAAAAGGATAATATGTAAATTAATTAATGAATAAGATGGGACGGCCAGGAAGAGATCAGGCGCAGCACCAACGGTTTTTAAGTGCTCTCCGAGGCACGAGCACTTCAGTTTCGCGCCACAAACTTTTTGCGTGACTTCACTATGTTAGTATAGGTAATGGCCATGTGCTGCAGTGCACTGCTGGGGCATTTAGAGTTCAGAAACAAGGACGTTTTTCTGGGAAGTGTTGCCTGACCAGAATGGCAACATCACGCCTGTAATCCCCGAACAGTTAATCAGGGTTGTACCCATGAGTACACTCAGATTTCGCCAGTAGGTTATGTTTAAGCCCCAAGTAATAGATTGTGAGCATATTGCCATCAATTTGGCACAAATCCAGACTCCGTATTGCTGCAACTGAAAAATTACAGACTGAAAAACACAATAACAGTTTCTCGAACACAACTTGGATGAGATAAACGACAAAGCTGGCCAGGTCCCCATGTACTGGTCGGACAAAATATGGAAATAAGAAGAATAATAGAACTTACGCGGGATTTCAGGTATTTTATAGTCAGCATCTTTATTGAGGGTATCCTGGTGATACACGCGTCTGACTATGTTGAGTTGCTGGATACTTGTTCTGGGCGCAGGCAGGACCCTGGGAACAAACAAACGATATTTAAGGTTATTCAGGGGTCTTCAAGGATCGCAGGCACTGGAATCGCGATCTAGCAGCGTAGACTTTGTATTTATAAATTATAAGATTTTATTTGGATTGTATTTTTATAATTGCAATTCGGGATTTGGACTTTCGGTGTTGAATGGAGTCTTTGACCAGGATACACTTGAGATCGCCATATTAACGTAAGCCGTGTTGTAAAGAGTGTTGGTCAAAATCACCGTAAGTCAATAAATATTGAAATGTATGTAGCATGTGAAATGTGAAATACGTATAGCTTGAAATGTGTATAGCTCAGAATTAGTTCTCCAATTCATATATAGCGACGATTCCCGAAGCCGCCGGAGACCAGAGCAACGGCCACGAAGATTTGACTACAACTGTCATTTGATTTTAGAGTAGATCCATCTCAGTAATTAATTCGAGCTAGGCAAGTGAGGTACTAGAATCGAGTAAGGAGAGAGTAGGGAGGAGAGGTTGTGTTACGAAACATCCTTGTTTAACTTGATTATTATTTTTTTGGAATAATAGGTTCAAATCTTTACAAATACAGAAAAAGACGACATATTTTGAGTACTCTAAAAAAAACTACCTCCAATTCAATAAGTATTTATAGCTCCATTCCTATTATGTTTGGATTGCGACTACGGCTTAGGTACTTGTTATTTTCGAAAGAAAATAAAGTTCATAGTGTAGCTACTATTTGAAATATATTTCAATACTGTTTACGCCCGGAGTTCATAGAAAAATGCCCATAGTCCTTTATTCTGCGGAAAATGTTTTCTAACCATTTTTACCTCGAATTTGAATAACATCTCTGATTATCTGAAAGTAGTTCATTCTCTTTTGAAGTTCGATATATACACCACAGATATACGACCGTTCATTGTTTACGTAGGAGCGGAATATTTTAAATGAGTATGTATATCATTACCAGCTATTCCAATTTGTAAGTTTAGCACATTGTAGCGTTCTTACATTGTAAACAAAGTAATCATTTTAGTTCCGTGTCTGAATTATTGCATTCGGGTCAAAGCGTACAGACCTATGAGAAGAAAAATGATGCTGATGAAGATTTCAAGTTCTTCATCATCATCATATCAGCCCGGAATCACCTACTGCTGGGTAAGTGTGGCTGGGCAACCTTGGTAGTGTGGCAGAAAAACGAGTCCTATTAGGCCCCCCCTTCCCGGAACTATGCGTCCCTCATCCAGGTGATTGCCGAGACTTTGACGATATCGTCGAGCCAACGACATTTAGGACGGCCCGGGTTCCTTTGACCTAACCTTGGCCACTCGCTCAAAGCCTTAATCCATCGTTTCTCTATTGTCTTGTCCTGTTCACAGAATGTACACAATATGAGATACAGTAACAGGATATACCCTCCTTCTATGTCATAAATGACTTAAGTTACCAATGGTTATTTCATAAAAGTTTCCCTTGGTTTAGACCCTGATACTGCAGGGTCTAATGGTACCTACTAAAATAGTCTGATGATAAAACTCGTCTGATCCAAACTCACTAATTAATTGGGCTCGTTGGAGGAATAAACTCTATCTAGATTTGCTTACGTAAGTATAAAAGCTAAGCAAACACTACTTTTTTATTGAAATTGACGATATGAGGACGATCAAATGAGACAGGAAATACGATAGAATACCATACCAATGATTGCGAATGTCTAAAACTTGTACAAAGCCCGAACAAGATACCACAACAAAAATCAACGGAAGCACAACTATTCTAGGGTTAAATCTAAGAATACTTTACATAAGCCCTTTTCAAAAGCTACAATTCTTTATCCAGTATTGATTTCAGTCTAAATAATTAGTTGATTAATTCATAAAATGTTACAAACATGCAATTTGTTTATTGTTTACAAGGGCGCATGACTGCAACGAGAATACTGTTGACTTGACAGTCACTCACTGTCCCACATCAGTTATAAAAATGTACTCTGTGCCACAGATTATTTTTCCGTTTGGTATAAGTATTCAAACTCTTTGGTTTACGTCAGTATACATACAGGGTGTAAATCAACCCATCACACAGCCGTCAACCCCTACACAATTTTTTTTGATTTTTTTTTTGGGTCAAATATCACATTTTACGGTAAAACTCAATGTAGCACTGTTAAAACATTGTGCTAGTGGATGCTTTGAATAGTAAACGGGTCATGGAGGTCATTTAAGTAAAGTTATAACCTGAAAAACTAGTATTTACAAAAACAGCTGTGAAAAATTTGGAACTTTGACCCCCAATATCTCCGTAACTAGGAGGTTCCCAGGTATGGTTTAGAACAAAAAAATTATCGCAGTGGTGGGGAGAACAAGTTTGCGTTAAGGGTACTTTTACACCCTATATAGATTGTGCATAGATTTTATTTAAAAACACTATACTATTTACAGTTATTCGGGGTGGAAGGGACACTGACGCGGAAACGGTAAACGTTTTCAGATTGCAACTTACTCAGTTGGTACATCATTCTGAACCTTCTGAAATTGTTGAGTGATAATTAAAAAAAATACCTGTTTCCAGCAAAAGTGCGCTCAAAAAGTATGGAACATCAACCAATGGTAACAAAACAAGATACTCCTTTGCAAGACTTATTGCCAGAACTTCGGAGAGCTGAGTACCCATAATTATCAGGGTATTAAGTTCAACACCTGTCTTGCCTTTTCCCAACTACGTTGGATGGGTCTAACCGGATGCAGCGGAACCTAGACAAAACTGGGTAATACAATACCCTTGGTAAGACTGGTTGTCTGACTTTCGGGTCACTGAATACCTGTGATGTCCGTCAAAGATCTATACGTGCGTGTTTTTTTTTTTTGTTAATCTTTTATTATTGACTAGCTGACCCATGCAACTTCGTCTGCGTCACATAAATCAAATCATATCAACATAAATTGAGTTAAATCGTAACAAACAAAAAATCTTATCTTTTATAATATTAGTTTAGATTTTATTAAAGTGTGAATTACTATAGGTATCTCTTACTGTTATATATACAGTAACACCTTATACTTGTAAACATTATGGTGCAGTAAATATTTTGAATTTGAATTTCCCGGAGGCCAGAATCCCCACGTAGGGGCCTACATTGCGATGGAACGCGCGTCAGCCGGCTGCCGTACCGGACCGAACGAATCACTGCCGCGAGAGTAATTATTTTGTTGCGCGGATATTTTTACATTGCGATATCTTCTAAGGTATTTGTTTAAACTGTATAAAGTAAAGGGCACAAATATTCTATATTAAATTTCCGTGCTAACAAACACATTTATTTAGATATAGATTAATACCATATGGGTTAAATAAGCTTCGCAAACTATCACTCATTTTAACCTAAAATTATAATAGTAAAAAAAAGTTATAGTGAGTCAATCTTAAAAGATAGACATATGCTGTCGCGGACTTTTTTTTAGAACTTTTAAAGAGGAACAATTCCACCATACACAATATTTGCGTAAATTAAACCGTTTTCGCAGCGCACGCAACGGAAGGTCTCAAAAACGAAATATTTTTCCCGTTTTTGCAACATTTTTCATTTATGCTCAGCTCCTTTTCGTTGTAGCGTGATGTTATATGCCCTAAAGCCTCCCTCGATAAGTGGACTATCCAACACAAAAAGACTTTTTCTATTCCAACCAGTAGTCCCTGAGTTTACCGCGTTCAAACAAACAAACAAACAAACAAACAAACTCTTCAGCTTTATAATATTAGTATAGATTTCTTGTCCTGTGTGAGACCAATAAATACTTTTTCTTTCTTTCTTTCTTTCTTTCTTTCCAGGAACAGCGGTTTCACGTGCTTGCCGAGCCACGGAGGAAACTTGATTATTAATGAGTGATGATATGGGGTGTCTGATGAATGGGTGTTGACCCATACACGGGCCAGCTAAGGCAAGCGTGGCTTAATCTGAAAATCACCCGAACGACTGTCATTGCTGTCGTTAGAGGCAGACCAAAGAGATGATGGATGGACTGTGTAAAGGATGATATGGCAAGAAAGGATTTATCTGGTGAGATGAAGAGTAATAGAGAAGTATAGAAGAAGAAGACATGCAGCGCCGATCCTAAATGAATTGGAATAGGGGCAAGCGAATGATGACGAGCTTCTCAAGGCAATTCGTTATTAGATGAGTCTAAGCTGAGTTATTATCAGCCTAGATATCCGGCAAATTCAACCATGAAACCTTGTTTCATCCGCTAAAGATAGGTTTTGGCGGCGATTGCAATGATTTGCAACATGCCACGCTTAGTTAGGGCGATTGCAGACACTCGCTCAAGCAAAACATGATGTTTATTTATCTACGTTTTGACTACTTATTTATTTTTAAAGATCTTTTATTGTGTTAATTTTTTGACTGGTTTGTTGGTTTTCGTTTTCGTAGCGACCGATGCCGATGTTAAGGACTATAATAATTCTTTGTGTGACAATCTTGTCTCTGGTCTGGTTCTGGACTTTTTAGTCGTTGCTGGGACAACCCATGGTACACTTATAAATCCCTCCTTTTTAGGCTGTGCCCTTCATTCGCGTGAAATTATAATCAAAATATTACTTTTCTATTAGAATGTAATTAGGGTTTTGTTAACCATTTCAAGCGTTTTATTTTTTTGCACGGAATCCCTGATCTTTTCCGCAAAACAAAAGTATCAGCTGTCTACCGGTAAAAGATCTGTCAAAGTGGGTCTGCTGTTTTGGCCATTAGCCCGAACAAACTGATAGACAGACAGACAAAAATTTTTTTTTTTTTTGTTATAAGTAAAGTATAATAATATAATTTGACGAAGTTTTTTTTTTTTTAATTTGACGGCACGGTTGGCGCAGTGGCTGAGCGATTGGACTGCTGCGCTGCGTGTCGCGGGTTCGATCCCCGCACGGAACAAATATTTGTATGGCCTACAGATAGTTGTTTCGGGTCTGGGTGTGTTTGTGTATGTGAGTTTAAATGTTTGTAAACGCACCCACGATACAGGAGAAATTCCTAGTGTGGGGCAATGTTTTTAAAAAAAAAAAAAAAAATTATGTACTTTCATATGCATTCAGTAAAAAGCTGTTGTTTGAAATTATAAACAGACACTTGAATTTAATTTATTTGTTTAGATTAGGTATCGTTATATACTTAATAGAAATAATGCTAAACAAATTGTTACTTATATAAAACAAAAATAAATAGGAGGTATTTGTACCTGGACTGTCAGCTAACTACCGATACCAGCGGATTTCTATTTTATGTACTTACCTATTTTTAAATGTAATATAGGTAAGTATTTACACTGAATAAAAGTAAAGTGATAATGTTTCCTACGTAAAATATGAAAACATTCTTGAGATTCTTTTTTTTTTTTCTCTTTTGTTTTTTTATCACTGTAAATAAGTAAAAGAAAAACTTGCCAGTTCTCATTAATATCGTCGTCATCATCACGTAACAAAGGTTCTTGTTCGTCATTATTTTCAAAATCACTCTCGAATAACAAAAATGTCTTCTTCATACGCATTTTTAACTTAAAACTGAGTTTATCACATATGGTAACTGTGAAACCTAATTGTAATTTGTGATTTTTAAACTAGTTATTTAATATTTCCGTTTTTCATCAGAATATAACGGTTTACACATTTCAAAATATAACAATCACCGTATTTCTTAAATATCCTGTAACAGGATAATTTCAGACTAATCAACGGGAAAGTTAACTAACAAACATCACGTGTTATTTTTATACAATGCTTATTTAACACTAGATACTTTTAACAAAAACTATTTTAGAACACAAGAAAAAAATACATAATTTTTTCAGTAACACATTTCTTCTTCTATCCAGTTTTAAATTATTATAATGTTTATTAATGTAATAATAACTTTATGTACGTTTAATAAGCCGGTTAGTTCGGAACTGAGTCTAGCTGGCTTTGATAACGTAAGTCGATATGGCTGGACGCCCAACGATTGGGCACTTTTCAGAGAAATTCAATTTAACATGACCTCGGACTGATGAAATAAATACTATAGTTGAAATTTCAGAATACTTTTAAGAAACCTTTTACTGTTCTTAAATGAAACACTAATATAAGGGTAGCTTGGAAATCAACAGTGTAAAAAACGTATAGTTTGTTTTTCCAGCTACCTGCTTTGCTAGATGATTATTATGAAATCACATCCTCTATCTTTGGTTAGGCCCTCATGTCTGAGGATCGTGAATCACATCATACATGCATTACAAGAATGTATGTGCCTCTTACTTGATGTTGTTCAGGAATTTAGTTGTTAGTTATAGTTTTATTTTAACAACAATCTATTGATGTGGTAATGTGGTTGTGCTCTAGTTTTTATTGCGTGAATGTAATAAATTTCTAACCTAGTCAATTTGTTTGATGATTGTAATATTTATGTAGGAACTCCGTCGTATGAATGCAACCATTCATACGACGGAACCTGGAATAATTATGCCTTATTATTTAACATAGCTTGCAATTACTTGCAAAGAGAGGTATAATCCATACTTTGTGAAAGTAACTCTGTTTGTTAGTTTGTAAACCTTTTACGACCAAACGGCTGATCGGATCGTAATGAAATTTCGCAAGGAGATGGATTATATTCTGGGGAAGGACATAAGCATATTTTTAATATTGATTCTCACTCATACACATCAAAATTTCTACAAATTGTTTTCGGGATCAACGTACGCACGTGTTGTAAGTTGTAACAGATGTTATTTTCTTGTTTGTAACCACCATACAACGTTCTCGCCATCTGCCGGTTGGCGAAAAGGTGCTGGGCATTTAAATTGCTCAGTTAAAATACCACTGTTAAAAGTTGGTACGATAGTATAAGTATCGTGGTGCGGTGTCCCTGACCCCTTATCACCCCTTATCACTTACTTCTGGATAGGCACGTGATGTCGGTAGATATCGAACATTATTTATAGTGTGTGTTTTTTTATTTATAGTGTAATGACCCTTTTTTACATGACTACGTTTTGAAAAATAAACCACAAGTTTGATTTTACCATACCAAAAATAAAGTATCTAATATTTTGAAAAACAGTTTCAATTATTAGAGGAGCTCATGATTAAATAATAACAGCCGCGCTAGCCTAGGTTGGTTTGTGGATGGGTGCAACTCTCCCCTGCATACTTCCGTGCCTCGGAAGGTGCGTTAAGCCGTTGATCCATTTGAAGATCTTTGTGAGTCGTTACAGGTAGTCAATTTGCGCGAAAGTCTGACAACCAGTCTAATTAAACCAAGGAGTATAATATTACACAAGGCCCAAGACCAATCCTAATTGCTATACTGAGGTAAAATAGGCAGTTGCTCCATGTGAAATACTGGTATTCAGCTGCATCCGGTTTAACTGTAAGCTGATCCTAACATAGTTTGCGATAGGCTAGGCAGATGATAAGAGTTTTAATTAGGTTATATTATAGCTGTATAAAAATTAATTACTTTTTTTCGTTTGCCAAACCATCCAAGACTCCTTGATTCCGTGGCCGTGGCTCACTCAAGGGCTTATTGTGTTGAGTAAAGTCAACCACCATTATCATCTAGTTATATGGTTAACGATAATGAGCTAAGCATGTGCTTAAGAACGTGCGTTTTTCGTTATTGTAATTATTTATTTAGGTGACATGAGCCCTACTCGTTAATTAGAATCACCTTGTATATTTTTGTGTGACAGACCATCGAGTTAAATACAGGGTTGAAGGGACACGAGGTCTCAAATTCCTTCGTATCTTTCTCCTATATTTCCCTAAACAAAGAATATCCGGGATGTCGTGTTCCAATGCATCAAACCGTAGGTTTGAACAGGGAGTTCACTGCACTAAGCCATAATCATCACCTGCTGGAGTCGCACCGCAACGTCAACTTCAAGGCGTTCATCCCGTTGTCCCGTCGGGGCTGTGGGTTGTTCGAAAGAGATACCGGGCCTCGGCACAAGGGCTAAGAAGGAACGTGGGTGGTTTTTGGTCAGTAGAAGTCTCATACTCCGTTCCGCTCTGCCCTGGGCGGGAGGGTTATTTGATGAATTCCCAAAAAAAAGGCGTTTGTAGTGCGAGTACCGAATTGTTATCTGTCGCTGGGTGATGAAGGAAGACTTTAGACCTCAGGATGTGGTGTTCCGTCGCTTCCGCAGACAAGTTCCACTGGACAGCCACCACAAGTGATGTGTTATCAAGTGAAGTGCTACTGATATAATAGTCTTAAGTATTATTTGTTAATAAAGTTTTGTATTTACTTTATATATGTTAGTTTGTAAGGTACATTATATATTATCTATGGGTATGGGTAGCCTGAAATAAAATGATGTTGCTGTTTTTTTTCAACCATGTTGGGTTCCGCTTCCAGTCTGTCCGGATGGAACTGAATTCAACTGCAATAACCCACTGACACGTTTTGATACCGAGTTCATAGATAATGGGTCACATGATCGAATAATTAATTGAAGTTAGTGCACTCTTTATCAGTAAATAAATATGACGTCATTATTCACGATTTATGTCGATATAAGAGCTTTCACGTGATGTGGTTTGTACTCTGTACCTAAAAGTGAGTCTAGACTGAGAACATATCATATCATCACGCCTGTTAGCTTCGAAGGGCTAGGCAGAGGTGTATCTACTATAATACTCATTTCTTCAAATATGATTAAGTCCCATGTAGTAGGTGCCATCAACCGGCTGCACGTCTAAGATACAGGCTTGGCCTAGTTTAGACGTTAGGGTTCATTTTGATTTGTATTTAACCTACTGTACTTGTAATACTATTGTGCTAAGTGTAATATGTATTTCGTATTTTTTCAATAAAGATTATTATTATTATACATCTAGACTGCGGTTGCTTCTGCCCGACCGAAACTTTGAACTGAACCCAGTACCTTGTGATCAGCAGTGGTGCTTGTGACCACTAGCCAATCGAAGCAGTCAGATTAAGATACATGTTGTAAAATCAGGAATCGATTGATGTGCTTAATAGGTGAACGGTGAGACCTATAACCCATATGTTTATTACCCATTTAAATATTACTGATTAACCAGAATGGGTATAAATGAACATGTAACTTTCTTGCAAATATGTATTTAATGTATAGAAATGAACTCAGTGCCTAAACCGGTTTTTATAGGCTGATTTAGGTACCCTATAATACGGGTTAACCTTTACTCTAGCGCTTTCACCAAACCGTAAAAAGTAACCCAATTAAAACCCCTATACGGGTAATCTCTCCGACCTCTGTACGTATGAAATATCGCCTATACATCAACCAGACATCAATGGATATCATTATTGCTAACCTGGTTCCACCCAGTGATGAGCGCGATGCTCTCCGCGTTTGTCAACCAGGACTACGATTATTACCTTTTTAGAAATCACGCCTTGCAGTTTATAATATCAAACATAAATGCGCTTTCGTTCACTTCGACACTTTATGTCGCAAAATGCTATAATAATTTTATAAGGTGCGAGAGATGTTTGCGTCTTGCGTTTCGTTGCTCTGATGTTTTTAACAGGCGCGCTTGCTGACGAACATCTCTCTGTGATTGAAAATGGTTTGCTGATTTATGGACAGTATATTATTTAATTAATCACTAAAATATAGCCCTATATAGACTGACTGCCTCGTTGGTCACAAGATTGATGAACATGAGGTCTTCAGTTCGATTCCCGGGTCGGGTAAATTGTTGTTGGATTTATCCATTAGAAAATTTTTAGAAGCATGGCAGCCACGAGTACTGGATTAGTGCCCAGTTGTTGGCAGTAGGCTCGCCCCCTATTGCATGGGCCTTAAAATGTAGTTGTAGACCAGGTGTGGTACTATTAAATACACATGTGCTGATGTGCCTGACCCTTCAGGGATAACAGGCGTGATGTTATGTTACTAAAATATCGCACAAATCGGCACCAAGAAAGAGGTATGTTTTATTCGCTTCTTATTTAGAAGAATCTCATCTGCTGTAATCAATGGGTAGTTGTCCGATAAAGCAATAAAACACAAGTTTATCTATGTATTTAGAGGGCAGGTATCAAAGACATCCACTTGCTAAAGTCACTGATAAGACTGATAACAGACACGTATTTATTATATTTTATCTTTATCGTGGACTTGTGTCTCATGCATACAGGTTTTTATTTCTTTTGTTTTAGATCGTATCTTTGACTTTGATCTTTTAAAGGTAGTATTTTTTTTCAAGTGCCACGTGCTGTCCTGCTATCGCGGCGACTTAATTGCGTAACCCATTAATTAAGATCTCCTAAATCATTAATCTCATTAATCCTCTTCTTATTAACAATACAATTAAACAGACTCAACATAATTCACATAGCTGTATGTTTGAAATATTCACTCAAATCATCGCAACTAGCCGAATTAATCTTCATCATCTTCTTGCCCTTGTCTCATTCTACTTGAGATTGGCGCAATACGTTTGCTCCTTCCATTCTCCTCTGACAGACGTCACGTCATCATTCACTCCTTTTATTGTTAGGCTTTTCAACAATGAGTACTCTGTTACATCATAATTTGTACATTGCAAACTTAAGTCTAAGCGCCTCCTCATCACTTACAAAAAAGCACAGCATGCACTACGTTCTGCGCAGATAACTACACAATTGAGTAATTAAAACAAGATATACACTGTTTAAAACATTAAAAGAAAACTCTCATTCATATCATTCCTCACACAATCCATCCATCTTTTCTTTGGCCTTCCTCTCTCAGTCCATCCACCCGGGTTCAGTACCCAGAACATCAACTGAATGAATATTGCTGAATAAATAAAACGTAATTGTAACCGTGTTAAATGGTGTAGAGAATTAATGCTAATTAGCTCATTTATATCCAAAATAATACACTGAGCAAGTAATGAAGCCCAAATAATCTTGCTTGTCACAGACCGCAGTTGCATGCAGACACAATTGTATAATATTGTATCTAATATTGTTGTTGTCTTGTTATAGAATTTGTACCACTTATTAATAATTATAGTGTCATATCCAGCTGCCTGAGACATTCAAATGGTAATTATTATTTACGGTGCGGGAAAATCCGTATATTTTAATAAAATCATTAAACTTTTATTTTACATGACTTACTGCCGCACTCAGAGAGCTTTAATGATTACTTAAGCCATTACTTAGTAAAGGTTTTGACAGTTTTGTCATACAAAAGTACATATGTCAAATCTTTACTAAGTGACGGCTTAAGTAATCATTAAATATCTCTGAGTACGGCAGTTAATGTCGCATTTTCTTAAAGTCATTCGAGGATTGAGGCATAAAACATAGTCGATCAAAGACAAGTACGTGAGTAATTTTGAAATATATCTCCGCTCACAATAGTGGCACTGTTCAAAACAAGAGTCTGTCATTATTATCTTAGCCAGACTGCACGTGCAAGCGCATGCATGTATAAATATAACCGTCCATGTGCTTCCAGACTGGTCCAGCCTATTCCAATTATAGCAGCCCTATCTATGATCTTCACTACAGCTGACAGACAACGAGTAACGTCTGAACCGATGGTTAAAGATGTTTAAAATGATGGCCAGCAAGCTAATGCAATACATTTTCAACTGCCTCCGTGGTCGAGTGGTTTAGGCGTAACGCCTTGTTATGAAGCGATGGTCGAGGGTTTGATTCCCACGGGAAGCATACTTTGTAAAGTTGTTGCCAGTTTAGCTAGGACATTGCAGCCTTGAACCACCTGATTGTCTGATAAAAAGATGATTCCGTGCTTCGGAAGGCACGTATAAGCCGGTGGTCCCAACCGCCAAATGGCGTGGTGGTCGTCAACCATGTCAGAGGCCCTTGAGGTGGTTTAGAAATTCTGGCACTAGGGTCGTTGGACCTTACTGCCCACACGATAAGAAGAAGAACTTTCGCGCAAGTGTTAGGTTTAAGGTTGATTAGGAACCCCGTCGGGGCTGCGAGTTATTCGAAAGAGATACCTACCGCAGCCTCGGCACAAGGGCTAAGAAGGAACAGGGACGGTTTTTAGTCAGCAGAAGTCTGACACTCCCTACCGCTCTGCCCTAGCGGGAGGAAACATTTGATAATTTCCCACCCACAATAAAAAAAAAGGTTGATTAGGAAATGAAAGCTTCGGGTAAGTTGATGTGCTGTACAACAGTTTCTTTAAAACGTAAATTAGCAACAAACATGCATTCTTCCGAATTTATCCGACTTGTTTGCATGGCACACGGCAAACTATGATCTAAAATATCATCCATGCAAAAAGATGCTTCTCTAGATACAACATTAGTTTTTTAAAAGTTTGGCTGGTCAATTTGATATTGGTTGTTCGCCCGAAGTAAAAAATATAGACGTAAGTTACGAACAGGTATTTTGCAGACAGGCAAATAAAAACATAAGATAAGTACTTCAGTGAGTACAAAATAAATGCAAATAGCTACCTATACAGGCTATACCTACATTTTCATTGCAGGATAACTCGTTTCTTATGAACAGTTAACTAGAATTATTAAAACAGTACCTAATCATTAAAATCAAAACCAGTATAGAAATCAGCTACTGTCTTGATGAAAAGGTGACGACTGTGACGAGATCACTTGACAGACATGTTAGGTCCTTAACCTATGCTAAGGGCCTACTTCACATTGTCCAAACTCCAAATAGCCACTACTCACCGAATAAATAAAAAAAAATAACAGAATTTGTATGATATTATGACTGCCAGGGTAATTATTCGTGGGTGGTGAAACAAGCCCTAAGAATTAGCACTATTTGAATGTCAAAAAGACATGACAGTCCACCAAATCGTTCCCCATTCACCACTGTCTAGTAGTTGAGCTGGTACAATACGTTACAAGCTCCATTATACCCGTATCCGATTGCCTCTGGAACTCAACAACCAAGTGTAACAGTAAAAGAATGGATGGGGTCGGTTACTGGGGTAATGGCGTCTTTGAGCAATCTTGTTCGACTTCATTCAAATCGTAGTGTAATAAATTAATAATAAATTCGCCCGATTTCGAACAAAGTCTTTTGAGCACCCGCAATTACGACATAATAAACACTGATTTAAATAAATTTATTCTATAACTTACCATCCATTAGGGTCCAGCTTCTCCTTCTCCCAATCAGCTGCTTTATCACCGTTCCTCATGTTTTTATCACTTATTTATTTTTTCTCACTAAATGTCCACAACATTGTCGCACATACGCTTAAAATATTTACGTTTTAAGTAGGTAAATAGTCCTCATAAAATCATCACTTTGATCATCATCTATACTAGTTAATATTATAAAGAAGTAATAATTGGTAAGTTTTTATGTATGGCCCCCCATACATAAAAACTTACAAATTTTCTTTTAATTAATCAGTAGTTCCAAAGATTACTTCGGAATTACTGACCGAATTCCGAAAATTCACTAACAGTAGGTAAGCTACATTATCCCCGAGTGTTATAATTTTAAGCTACATTTAAAATTTTCCCGTGGGTTAATTTCCGTACAAACCAGCGGTGAAGCCGCGAGCAAAAGTTAGTCTAAAATAAGTTTATGTATGTAAACGTATAAAATAACTCTGTTGTTTTGTGTAAGATATTAAAGCAGTCGACTGCCTCGGACACCATGGCCTTTTGTGTAAGTTGGACATCAATGGACGCCAGGATTAATGACATCATCCGTCGTGCTCTTGTTTTTTTTTTTCAAAAGCAAGCAGTGTTGTCCATTTAACCGTACATAAGTTGTAAAGTGACTCGAGTTTTGGAAATTCCAGATTTATAAAACCGCGATTACGTAAGTATTTTATTGTCATAACCATGTTTTTTCTTACGAAGGCTTTATTTTTGGCAACTTATTTACTTGTATTGTCGTCGTCAATTTCATAGCTTTTCATGAAAAAAGTAAGTAACGTACGCACAATTTTAGCAATTAGGCAAACATTTTTTGTTTGTTTGTCGATAACCGATACCTATACGTTATGTTGTATGGCTTAGTATTTTCTTTACTATCAGTTGCCCGCAACCTACGTTCGTGTGAAATTATTAAATTTACAAACATTACTTCCTTTCTTATCGAATTTTGTTAACATGAGCTATCTACCAGTAAAAGTCCCTTCTAAATCGGTCCAGCCGCTTCGAATATTAACCGAAACAAACAGACATCCGACCAAATGTTGTTTGTTATCTTTTCTTTTTCTGAAGGCACTTCATTCAGTAAAAAGTTGTTATTTTGAAACAAGAATCAGACACTTAAATTTTATTTATTTGTATAGATTTCAAAATCAATATCAATTGATCATAAGTACAACAAAAAACGACTGAATACAAAGTTTTTCCTTTCACCAGGTTTACAGACCATTTAAGATAATTATGTTAATTTTGTTATATATCGTATTTATATTAGACACACTGACAAAAACAATGCTGCATATTCGCCAACACCGCACTGTATAAACCGTAAATATTCGCCCACAATACAACAATTTAAACTAACCGTGAAATCTTACTGTATTCACATGATGCAAAATACAAATTTATTCCACAGACTTGACGCTAAGACAACCGAACAATCTTTAGTAACAAAACAAGTTATTTCATTTTAAACACTGCACTTCGCGTGACATAGCGTGACTACATTACTTAGCTTTACTAATTTCTTTGTTCCCAACACTGGCTGGATAAAAGGTAATGACACTGGATTGTAGTATACTTTATCTTTTGTGCAAATACTTGAGAAATGCAAATATAAGAAAAAGATAAGCCCTGTATGAGAATGTTTCAAAACAATTGTAGACGTTAGTAAACCATTAAAGTAGTTTGTAAATATTACACGGTCTTTTTTTCTCATAGTACGTCATGTGATTTACGTGATTGTCTTTTAAAACAAAAGTACACTTCTTTACAGCCTCGTTGGTCTAGTGGTGGCAAGCGCAACTGCTGAGCAAGAGGTCCTGGGTTCCGTTCCCGGGTCGAGAAAAGTTTTATTGAGTTATTCATCAGGAATTTCTCAGTAGCAGCCACGGAGCCTGGATTTGTGCCCGGTTGATGGCAATAGGCTCGCCTCCTATTAGATTTAATTTGAAGATAACTGGCCAAATATGGGTGTTATATTGGACATCGGCATCGCGAAACCAGGAAACCGTGAAAGTTGCTAAGTAGAGTTCCGTCTTCAAAGTGAACTTAATTTAATCTTGTCTGAGAGTTCAAAATAATTTGCAGAACCTTCTCATCCACTGCCAAAAATAAAAAAAATAAAAGAATATCCTATGATGAGAATTTTGTAAGTACCATTCAAGTTTAATGAACTTTCCTTTTTATTTGGATTGTAAGTAAGTGCTTAACTGTATTTTTTTGTAAATGTTACCTTGTTTTCAAGCGAGAAGGATTTTTAACTTTCACGTTGCGTAAGAATTACTTGTTTATTAAAATATCCTATCGTTTCACTTGGATCCATTGATACACAGTACACACTTTTTCTCATTAATTCAGAAAAAACTAAACACAGATTTGAAGAACATGATAAAGACATGGTGTCTACATCCAGCTAGCCATTGGCGAAGAGATTATCATTAAAAGTGTATGTGTTTTTTCAGTAATCTCAGTTTCAGATATTTTGAAAAAGATAAGCCCAGATTGTAATCAGCAAAAGTGTAACGAGAATACACGCACGACCCGACGACAGATCTGGGGGCATGGCAGTGCCCCCGCCAAGTCGAGCATAAAATATACCAAGTGCGCCAAATAGCCCAAAATATCACTGGGCGTTTTGGACGTAGCGAAACGGACGCTAGCCAGATATACACTATCACAAATAGGGTAATAAGGTCCTGATAAATCTATACAGAGACACCAACAAGCCAGTCTGGTACGTACCTTACACCACAGGAGATAATACTTTGAAGTTTATCCATAGGTACCACTGATTAAACCATAAATGTGCACGGATTATTGTCTCATAAGGAAGCGGATGAAGTGATAGAAGTTTAATAACTACATTAATTAATATGTGCACAAAGGTTAATAAATAGTAAAAAGGAAAGGGTAATGAGGAATTTGTAACAATAGTTATGTGGTACATACTAATGCACGTGTAGTTCTTTACGCCCGAGAATTCTATTGTTTGTACTAATTTTATAAACAGGTAACTACTGATTCGGTTCCGAGAATTCTCTCACAAATGGGAAGCTATCTATCTATATATTATCCCCGAATGTCATTTTTTATATTTAAAACGTATCCATAGGATTATTTCCGAACATAACGCGATGACAGCTGCTGCTGTGGCCAACAGTATTAAGTTATCCTAGAGATCCTATGCTTTTATTTGGCAAAGAACATCAAACATCGATAAAAGGAGCTATATCCCAAAGAATATAGCTTGGGTGGGCTGCGCTTAGCAATATGGACAACATTTTGAAATCGGCCAAAATTCCGCTAGATGTTTAAAGTCTATAACCAGCTAGTTCTGCCCACAAAGACGTACGGTGCTGAATCATGGACGATCACGTAGGAGATTGTGTACAGACTGAGACTTGGAGAGAGAGTCATGCAGCGTTCCATGTTCTACATAAACGCAACAAGGTTTTTGATATTGGAAATCGCGTTACGGAACTCAAGTGGAGTTGGGCAAGACACCTAGCAAGGCGCACTGATGACAGGTGGACTTAGGCTACTGGTTACTATCGAATGGCGTCCAAGGACTGAGATACGAATTGTGGGTCGGCCGGCGGAGATGGGCAGACGCCATCAGTGTATGTGTTTTTTCAGTAATCTCAGTTTCAGATATTTTGAAAAAGATAAGCCCAGATTGTAATCAGCAAAAGTGTAACGAGAATACACGCACGACCCGACGACAGATCTGGGGGCATGGCAGTGCCCCCGCCAAGTCGAGCATAAAATATACCAAGTGCGCCAAATAGCCCAAAATATCACTGGGCGTTTTGGACGTAGCGAAACGGACGCTAGCCAGATATACACTATCACAAATAGGGTAATAAGGTCCTGATAAATCTATACAGAGACACCAACAAGCCAGTCTGGTACGTACCTTACACCACAGGAGATAATACTTTGAAGTTTATCCATAGGTACCACTGATTAAACCATAAATGTGCACGGATTATTGTCTCATAAGGAAGCGGATGAAGTGATAGAAGTTTAATAACTACATTAATTAATATGTGCACAAAGGTTAATAAATAGTAAAAAGGAAAGGGTAATGAGGAATTTGTAACAATAGTTATGTGGTACATACTAATGCACGTGTAGTTCTTTACGCCCGAGAATTCTATTGTTTGTACTAATTTTATAAACAGGTAACTACTGATTCGGTTCCGAGAATTCTCTCACAAATGGGAAGCTATCTATCTATATATTATCCCCGAATGTCATTTTTTATATTTAAAACGTATCCATAGGATTATTTCCGAACATAACGCGATGACAGCTGCTGCTGTGGCCAACAGTATTAAGTTATCCTAGAGATCCTATGCTTTTATTTGGCAAAGAACATCAAACATCGATAAAAGGAGCTATATCCCAAAGAATATAGCTTGGGTGGGCTGCGCTTAGCAATATGGACAACATTTTGAAATCGGCCAAAATTCCGCTAGATGTTTAAAGTCTATAACCAGCTAGTTCTGCCCACAAAGACGTACGGTGCTGAATCATGGACGATCACGTAGGAGATTGTGTACAGACTGAGACTTGGAGAGAGAGTCATGCAGCGTTCCATGTTCTACATAAACGCAACAAGGTTTTTGATATTGGAAATCGCGTTACGGAACTCAAGTGGAGTTGGGCAAGACACCTAGCAAGGCGCACTGATGACAGGTGGACTTAGGCTACTGGTTACTATCGAATGGCGTCCAAGGACTGAGATACGAATTGTGGGTCGGCCGGCGGAGATGGGCAGACGCCATAGTTACCATCGTGGCACAAACCTTGATGAGGCTTGCACAGGATCGTGACCCGTGGCACAAGGAAAGAGAGGCCTGGTAAAGTCAGTCTTTGGATGATGATGATGAATTGATCATACAATCAAATCACTTATAATAGCACTTCTGACAAAATTAGGGATCGTTCTCTACTCTCTCCGACACGAGTGCAACCACAACAGAGCAAGTGTCATATTTTTTTATCATCAGAACGCGATTAGCCGCTCCCAGGCGTATCCAAACGAGTAAAGTGCGAAAATTAAAAAAAAAACAAAAAACACATTTTTAGTAGGTACATTTTTTGTTCAGTTTCCTTGTTGCCGTTTTAGTATAAGTATTCTACTCTTTACTTGTTGCTGTTTCACAATTTAGGTCCACAATGATAGTCACATAGCGTAAAAAGAATTTTAAAACTTGATTTGGACAGTGTTGAGCTTATTAGTTTTTATAGCTAGAAATATTGATGAGATTTTAAGTAACCTACATGACACGATTCAGATACTCTTGTTCATGCTATAATTTATCTACTTAAGGCCGTTGCGTTGCTAAAATCCCAAAATCGACGTATGTTTAAAGAAATTTGTTGAGGAATCCTTCCGTACGATTTCCATATAAAAAATATATGTTATACTTAAAGTCATCACAAATAATTCGTATTGTTTAAAATTTTAATAAACCTTCACATTATTTAATAAAAAATCGTAGTATGTCTTAACCTAAATCGAATTTTGTCTCTGTAACGGCTGAATAGTTCGGTATGAATTTTATACCCAAAAATACGTAGTGATGTATTTAACAATCCGTATTGTTTATTTTCTCTGATTTGTAATAAAATTTTAAAATAATAAATTAATTCCCGACATTTTGAGGCAAATGCGGCGCAAGACCCGTCGCGCATACTTGGAACGCGCTGCGCCAGTGTATCGATGACTGTTGTCACGGGTGGACTGCACGCATGTCATTATTTCACAAATAAAATTCAAAAGTTCACGTTTTTAATGTTTTCTGAATTAAAACATATTGTAAATTGTATAGTTATTAATATTTCGTAAAATAAGAACAGAAAATAAGTTTGTAAATATATTTAAAGTAGTTTGTAATTTCGTTTTGTTGTTTGCACCTATCATAGACTAAGCTGACTGTGCCTAATAAACGTAAAGTGACGCGTGGCCGAGCTCTCCAAAACTATTGGTAAATTACCTACGTTTCTTAGTAGATATTTTGTTATATAGATATACTCGTATCTATGGTATTATTTTAATTTTGGACTGCCTCGTTGGTCTAGTGGTCGTAAGCACGATGCTGAGCATGAGGTCCTGGGTTCGATTCCCGGGTCGGGCAAAGTGTTATTGGGTTTTTACATCAGGAAATTATAAGTAACAGCCACGGAGTCTAGATTTGTGCCCGGTTGATGGTAATAGGCTCGCCCCTATTATATGGGACTTAAACATAACTGGCGAAATGTTGGTGTACTATTAGGTACACCTCTGCCTAACCCTTCGGGGATTACAGGCGAGATGTTATGTTATCTACTGGTGTTTATTGTTTTATCGCTTTTAACTATTTTGTCTTGAGAATTTCGTTTGATGGAAGATGGAAATCTGGATGACTGATGATGTCTCGTACCTAATGATGGACTCTCATACTACATGATACATTTTGAAGGTCTGATGCTGACCAGCTAAGTGCTAATTGGTTCTCAGTGACGGATATAGCTAGAATGACCTAGCTTTTACATTTTATCGATCTGAGCACGGATGCAACTACATGATACATTTTGAAGGTCTGATGATGATCAGCTAAGTACTAATCGGTTCTCAGTGACGGATGTAGTTAGAATTACCTAGCTTTCAGATTTTATCTTATTGAGCACGGATGCTACTACATGATACATTTTGAAGGTCTGATGATGACCAGCTAAGTGCTAATTGGTTCTCAGTGACGGATATAGCTAGAATGACCTAGCTTTCAAATTTTATCTATCTGAGCACGCATGCTACTACATGATACATTTTGAAGGTCTGATCATGATCAGCTAAGTGCTTATCGGTTCTCAGTGACGGATGTAGTTAGAATGACTTAGCTTTCAGATTTTATCTTATTGAGCACGGATGCTACTACATACATTTTGAAGGTCTGATGATGACCAGCTAAGTGCTAATTGGTTCTCAGTGACGGATATACCTAGAATGACCTAGCTTTCAAATTTGATCGATCTGAGCTCGGATGCAACTACATGATACATTTTGAAGGTCTGATGATGATCAGCTAAGTACTTATCGGTTCTCAGTGACGGATGTAGTTAGAATGACCTAGCTTTCAGATTTTATCTTATTGAGCACGGATGCTACTACATGATACATTTTGAAGGTCTGATGATGACCAGCTAAGTGCTAATTGGTTCTCAGTGACGGATATAGCTAGAATGACCTAGCTTTCAAATTTTATCTATCTGAGCACGGATGCTACTACATGATACATTTTGAAGGTCTGATGATGATCAGCTAAGTGCTTATCGGTTCTCAGTGACGGATGTAGTTCGAATGACTTAGCTTTCAGATTTTATCTTATTGAGCACGTATGCTACTACATACATTTTGAAGGTCTGATGATGACCAGCTAAGTGTTTATCGGTTCACAGTGACGGATATAGCTAGAATGACCACCATCAGATAAATGGCACCATCAGTCTCCAAGGCCTCTTCGAGCTCTTTCAAATGAGTCCACACACGACGGTTCTACGTTGTGCCATCAATGAGATCCTATACTTACCTTTGGAGTCTACCATCAGGTAGCTGGTATCATCAGTCTCCAAGGCCTCCTTGAGCTCTTTCAAATGAGTCCAAACACGATGGTTCTACTCAGTGCCGTCAATGAGATCCTATACCCACCTTCGGAGTCCACCATCAGGTATGAGACATCATCAGTCATCCAGATCTCCATCTTCCATCAAACGAAATTCTCAAGACAAAATAATTAAAAGCGATAAAACAATTAACACCATTAAAATAATAAAAAATTTTACATAACTTCACGCCTGTAATCCCCGAAGGGTTAGGCAGAGGTGTACCTAATAGTAGGCGTGATGTTATGTTATGTATGTTATTATTTTAATGGTGTTGAGACCTCGAGGACGCCTTGGAGACTGATAATGTCATTTACTTGATGGTGGACTCCGAAGGTAAGTATAGGTTCTCATTGACGGCACTGCGTAGAACCGTCGTGTTTGGACTCATTTGAAAGAGCTCGAGGAGGCCTTAGAGACTGATGATGCCATTTACCTGACGGTGGACTTCGAAGGTGGGTACAGGATTTCATTGACACCGCTGCGTAGAACCATCGTGTTTGAACTCATTTGAAAGAGCTCGAGGAGGCCTTTGAGACTGATAATGTCATTTACCTGATGGTGGACTCCGAACGTAAGTATAGGATCTCATTGATGGCACTGCGTAGAACCGTCGTGTGTAGACTCATTTGAAAGACCGCGAGGACGCATTGGAGACTGATAATGTCATTTACCTAATGGTGGTCAGCCTAGTTATATCCGTCACTGAGAACCGATAAGCACTTAGCTGGTCATCATCAGACCTTCAAAATTTATCATGTAGTAGCATCCGTGCTCAATAAGATAAAAGCTGAAAGCTGGAGCATTATAACTATATCCGTCACTGAGAACCGATAAGCACTTAGCTGGTCAGCATCAGGCTTTCAAAATGTATCATGTAGTAGCATCCGTGCTCAGACAGATAAAATTTGTAAGCTAGGTCATTCTAACTACATCCGTCACTGAGAACCGATAAGCACTTAGCTGGTCATCATCAGACCTTCAAAATGTATTATGTAGTAGCATCCGTGCTCAGACAGATAAAATTTGAAAGCTAGGTCATTCTAACTACATCCGTTACTGAGAACCAATAAGCACTTAGGTGGTCATCGTCAGACCTTCAAAATGTATCATGTAGTAGCATTCGTGCTCAATTAGCTGAAAGCTGGAGCATTCTGACTATTTCCGTGACTGAGAAGCGATAAGCAGTTACCTGGTCTTTTTCAGACCTTAAGATTGTATCGTAGGAGTACCTGTGCTCAGTGAAATAACTAATGAAAGCTAGGTTATTACTTCATTAGTCAAAGTGTATAATTTATTATTAAATATTTTATTCATACATTATGATGTAGGTACTCCAAGAGAAACAAAATATGTTAGGCAAATACGATGACTACTCTGCGACACATTTCTGTTCTTTGGTACGTTTTTCTGTAGTACAGTCGTTTGCCGGTAGGGGCCGAAAAATAAACAAAAGCCAGTACAGAGGTCAAATCGTCAAAGTCATCTAGTGCTGTGATCCCCTTAATCAGCCAGTATACGAATTAGTACGTTTTATTTACAAATCAGAATACTAACGTCTCAAGTTACCTACTTCCCATTGTTATTTTAACAATGCAGCTTATGCAGATTATATTTCAGATAGTCACAGCATCAGCTAACGACCATGGCAGTTTGTTATTCTAACGTATTTTCCTGTTGAACTTTATTTCGCATTGACCTTAAGACTAACTTTTATTGGACACAATCACTTTTCTTTCATCGCGTACAATACCTACCTGTTAAAATTGATTTGAGTAATTTCTTAACAACGAGTTTAATCACTAGGGAACTGTTTTCGTACGCACTAAAGTTTTCTTTTTAAAAGTTTATAAAAAAAAATATACCGCGAATGAAATGCGCGCGAAAATGCCGATAATTTTCGGCGACAACACTGACGTTTGCGGTGCGTCCACGTAAATCAATATCTGATCGATTACTGGCCAGTCTGCTCAGCGAAGGTCGGGATTTCAGATAGATACCTCTTTTTTTTACATTGATAAGCACGCGATATAATTATATTTCGTGTTGTTATTTGTTCAAATATTATGCCATAGAAAGAAGCCGTTAAAACTAAGTACAAGTTTTTCGATTTTCTTTGAAAAGGGGATGAGGAAATCTGGGCGAAGCACAAACTAGTAAATCATTTGTCAAACGGTGATAATTGGAACGTCAGAATTTGGTAAAAGATAACTAATTATCTTACTGATAAGACTAATTAATTATTAAATAATACGAATATGGAAACAGGAATAACTAAATGTCACAGAGATCTCTTTTTTTAAGAGAAAAAGCTACCCAGTTTTTCGGGTCTAATTGGGTCTAAGTACTTGTAACGCCCGTCGGGGCTGTGGGTTGTTCGCAAGAGATACCGCGGCTTCGACATGAAGGGCTAAGAAGGAACATGGGAAGTTTTTAGTCAGTAGAAGTCTGACACTCGCTTTCGCTCTGCCCAAGAGCGGGATGGTTATTTGATGATTTTCCACCCGCCAAAAAAAATAAAAAGGTGCGAAAGTACTTCACGACGGTACAGGTGCCCACACTATACCAATCACAAGTTCGATCGTGCATGGATTAAGTACTGTTCACTTCTTTGGGATGGATCAGCCATGTACCAGCTACAAGCGAGCGTTAGAAGCTATTGAGCGACGTGCCAAGAGGCCCATTGACAACGAGTCCCTTGTGAATCATCACGATCAAAACGTCACGCCTGTAATCCCCGAAAGATTGGGCAGAGGTGTACTTAATAGTACACCCATATTTCGCCAGTACCTATGTTTAAGTCCCATGTAATCAAACTGCTGTTAGAAAAACTCAATACCGCTCTGCACGGCTCGGAAATCGAACTCAGCAGTGGCGCTTGCGACCACTACACCAATGTTGCAGAAAGGCTAAAGCTATTCGAAATACATATTTTCCATATTGTTGTACTCTAAGAAATCACAATATCATGTCATGACTTTTGACGTCAAACCGGGATATAAACGTGGGATACGATAACGCATACACTTCAACAAACTTATCTGAGCAGGCGGGAAAACACGGAACTAAAATAAATGTACCAAGTTTGAGATATCGATGCAACATTTTAATGACAAGCAGCGCCTCCTTGAACTGCACACGTAAAGTGGTCATACATACATACACATTCGTCACGTATCAAATGACTTGACTTTGTCGGGACAGTGATCATCTGATAACATAATCATATCATAATACTGATAATTTCATTTGAAAACTCATTTGAAAATCTTTGGTAAACTGTCAAAAGTGACGTAAAATGACTATAATATCAAGATTCAAGATTTCCTCATTTTAATAAATTAACACACCACCGCAATATTTGCTATACCTATTTGGGTAGATATCTTTGTCGGAGCGAAGCGTATTATGGAATGTGTGAAACAAATAATACATTTTTGTACCCATGGATATTCATCATTATTATCGTAGTAGGTACTGGTAAATTTGCAAATACCTACTAAGTATAATATACTGGTATACCTTAGAGTGGTATGGTATACCTTTGTACTGTGTACTTTACGTAGAAAGGTACTAAGACCCTTAGAACGAAGAAAAAGGTTGACCAAGACCGGAATAATGTTTGTTTTGGAACGATTTATTTATTGATCTACATAGCCTGTTTTCGAAAGTTCCATACTACTCAATATTAGTGATGTAGTTACTTATGCATATTTTATCAATATATAAAAAGTATTTTATTTTATCGATAAATAAAATAATTTATTCTTTATTTTACCATATTTCGTTGAGGTTTTTTCACTAATAGTGAATTTATTCTAATATTAACATAAATGTTTCACACCTGCCGGGCGTCCCATGATGGCCAAATTTTAGGGTTCCGTAGTCGACATGGAACTTGATGGAACCCTTGTAGTTTCGCGATGTCCTTCTGTCTGTCTGTCTGTCCGTCCGTCCGTCCGCACTATATCCCAAAGATTTTTGGAACTAGAAAGCTATAATTTGGCATGAATATACAATTACAAATGAGTTACGCAGACAAAGTGCTAAAATAAAACTTTTGTATGGTTTCATTGATTTTTTAGGGGATTATTTTAGATTTTTTTTAGTTCATAGTGTGGCATGTCGTTGGATAGGTCTATATTTTGCTCAAACAGGATTCGTTTGTGAAATATTAAGTTTTAAAGTGCAAAGTGTTAGACTCAAGTTTAGCTACCTAAACCTGCTATGCGGGTTCTGTTAGGGCGTGTGAAAAAAAATATCGTAGTATCATAATATATAACGAAAATAAAAGGAAAACTATCACAGCTATAGTTCGCGTCAAATAACTTTGCCCCTCTGAAGTTAGCCATTTGCAAAGATCGCGCAAGTGCAGTCATGTAGAAAATTATTTGAACAAAATAAATACATATTTTTAAAAGATAACATAGTTTTGTATAAATGTTGTATAATTTTTGACTGCTTTTTGACTTTTTGTTTCGTAATTTTGACTGCTGCGCAGCCACTCGTAGCCAACTTCAGAGGGGCACAGTTATTTGACGCGAACAGTAAGTAAGCTTTACAAAGTCGACCAACTTATAAAATGTACTTGAATAAAATATTTTCCTATACATAATGTATGGAAGCGCAGGTCATAAAACTACAAATGTAAGGTTGTTTTTTACAATAAAAATCATCGTTAAAATCAGGCATTAGGCAGGGTGGTTAATCAGTTTAGTAAATTCGCCGCGTTCGCATAATATTTTAATGGGCAACTACGGAAGCCTACATTGTACGTGGTCCGACTTGCAATTTGTTGGCCTTTTTTTAAAAATTTCTTATCAATTCTTATTGTAAATATATTTCTTCTAACTGCAATAACTTGAATTTCTCTGTTATGTAGTACATGTTTGCTCAAATAAATCGATGGCGCTCCATGTAAAATACTGTCTATCTGTCCTCCACCACAACCAGTACCTAACTGGGTATTACGATACCCCTTGGTATGTCTGGAAGGACAAATCTTGTTGCTTATTATGTTTTGTGTCATTTTCACGTGTCGATAACTGGGACTTATGTGTACGTGTCTTCTTATTTATCACTGACACCTTGTTCAGATCTAAGGTATATCAAATGTTATCTATGCGAAAAAGTGTTATGATAAAGTTATCAATGTATTATATCAACAGGTTATCTAGATAATTATTTGATGGGTACACGATAGTATTTGTTACAGGTATTAGGTAGGTAGCATAAAGATCGAGGTTCTGTATATTGCATGGCAACAATAACACAATCGAAATTATTAATCGGGTGAATAAAAATGTAATTAAAAATTTGAGCGAACGAAGTAAGACCGGTCGTCATACCCTTCACGTTACGTTAAATTATTTAAAATCATGCAGACATGACCATTACGCCTTATCTACAATCTAGTGCTATTTTAGTTTTTAAGCTATTGCATAGCTTCTATCGCGGGCCTTGAGCGTGGGGACCGAATCCAGAAATTCCGTAACGAAAAAAACCTAACACTCATTTATTTAATAAAAGAAAAAAAAATGTTTTTTTATCGGTCACCACGCTCAAAGTGTAACTTGAATTAATATCAAAGAAAAAAAAACAAAGGAAAAAAAAAACTGCATTAACAAAATAAATAAATAATTATAATTGCATAAGTTGATAAAAAATGCTATGCAATAGCTTTACCGCGGCAGTCTCCGAGTGCCACACGTCTTTTTATTTCTGAGTCTTTGGTACAGACACCACCACATAAAGCTACAACAATCTGTCAAATGTCTTTAATAGACTTGCAACTTTATAGCTAAAGCAATAGGTTCAAGATTAGTAGGAAAACTTTTACAGTTTCGGGTAGCTTGATGTGCTGGCGTCTCGCGTCTGTACATCGCCCAAATTGCACTCTTGAAATAACATATGAGTAAGTCAATTGTTAAAAAAAATTATTTAAGCTGTAAAATTGACACTTAAATAGAAAAAGATTGCTCATTAATTATTTACGGATTGTATTTAACAACTAGTCACTTATATTTTCCAACCGCCGCACAACATACGATTTGACCAATCTAGCTGGACAATAGGTATTTAAATATAATACTTAAAATAACGATTTACTGATCTCCTTACATCCTTGAATATATTACCTAACTGACAATAACAGTAAGTCAACCCTAGGCCGCGCGAAACCGGTTATAACAAAGGGCGAAAGCGCCCAAACCCTGCAGGTAGTCGGCCTACCCGCTCAGTGTGACTTTTAACGTTAAAGAGTGTACATGTTTTTTTTGTGTTTTGAGCGACTTCGAGTAGATTTTTTCATGGATTCGTCAAATAGAGGTAATTATCTGTATATTAAGATATTAAAATAACCAATATTTTACTTTGACGAATGTGTGGCATTTGTGTAAAAATACATAGAAGATTTCTTATTTTTTTCCTCTACTTAATTTTGACTTGGAGTTTTACTTGGTAGTCAAACGCAGTCAAGCTGTGATAATAGTCTTAATAGATTACCTGTTTATTATACTTTGATGATATAGTACTCATTACTTGCGATTTTTTGCGATTATAATATATTTTTAATTTTCCTTCATAGATTCCCAAATGCAGCGAAAATCGATATTCGAATTTTGGCATTCTACTCCGGCCAAAGATCGATTAAATGAAGTAATTAACTTCGTGAAGATGCAGTTTGGTGTTTTAGTTCAAAACGAATAGCAAGACGAAAAATTAAAAGCGTTCTTGAAAAAAGAATGTGAAAAAATTCGCGTCAAATGGGTTCGCAAACAAAGAAGGTTAGACTTATTTTTAAAAGAACACGAAGATTGGTTGAACGAAGATTTGAATTTCAATATGCTTGTGGCACCTGAAGACTTATCACAACCAAGCACTAGTGGTGGCAGACCACAGAAAAGTTTTAAAGAAAGTTCCGAAAAATCAAAAAAAAGAAAAGTGCAACATTTGTTACATAATTACAGCAGCGATGAGTTAACTTTTGCGACGCAAGTAAGTGTTAGAGCCAGTGGGAAGCGAGATGCTGCAACAATAATACAGGAGCTGTCTACATCCTCACCAAAGCGTGCCACCAAGTATAAGAAAGCTCGCAAAATTTTTAACACTCCAAAAGAAAAAAGACCGTATACTCCGGATGAAGCCTTAGCCTTTTTTATATCAAATAACTTGACAGTCCAAACTTATAAAAATATTCAGCAAGAAGCAAAAGAAAGGGGATTCAATGCATATCCTTGCTATGATCATGTGGCCAAAGTGAAGAAGCAGTGCTATCCTTCTGTTGAAAATATAACTGTTACGGATACATCAGCTGAAGTGAAACTGAATGCTCTTTTGAGCCATACTGCATTGAGAATATGCAAAGATATTATTGGAGAAAGGTTAGACATAAGTGTATTGAATTACACTTTAATATACAAATGGGGATGTGACGGGTCATCGGGCCATAGCTTATACAAGCAACCATTTGGAGATCCAGATAGCACAGATGAATATATGTTTATCATCTCGTTGGTTCCAATAAGACTCGTAAATGATGAACAGAAGATCATATGGGAAAACCCTCGTCCATCATCACCAAGATTCTGCAGAGTGATAAAATTTATTTATAAGAAAGAAACTGAAGCATTAATCAAAGAAGAGTGCCAAGTAATTGAAAAGCAAATAATGGAGTTGGAACCAACTCGCGTAGAAGTAAAGGGTGTAGCCATCTCCATAAAACACGATTTGATTATGTCAATGATTGACGGAAAAGTCTGTAATGTTCTTACAGAAAACAAATCAACACAGAGGTGCTTTATCTGCAAAGCAACATCCAAAGAGATGAATTCACTTCAACCAATGGTTAGAGAAGTAGATGAGAGCATGTACGGATTTGGCATATCGAGCCTACATGCATACATTCGGACAATGGAATGCTTGTTAAACATTAGTTATCGCATGGACATTCGCGAGTGGCAAGTAAGGGGAGAACAGAATAAGAAAATAGTAAAAAAAACTAAAGAAGAGATCCAGAAAAAGTTTAAAGGAATTGGCCTAATCATAGACAAAGTAAAGCCGGGTTTTGGAACCAGCAATGATGGTAACACTGCGCGAGCCTTCTTTTATAATTATGCCACAACGGCACAAATCACCAACATTGATGAAAATCTAATCCATCGATTTGGCACTATTTTAGCGGCCATAACTTCAGGCTACGAAATTAATACCGAAAAATTTCAAGAATTTTGTCATGAAACCAGAGTCATTTACGTGAATTTATATGCTTGGTATAATATGCCAGCCACAGTGCACAAAATTCTTGTACATGGAGCAAGCATAATAAAAAATTGTATAATACCAATTGGACAAATGTCTGAAGAGGCTTCTGAAGCCAAGAATAAAGAAATTAGGAAGGCCAGATTAGGCCATACAATGAAAACCTCAATATACAGAACCAATTACGATTTAATGAAGCATTTACTGATATCTTCAGACCCCTACATCACGCTATTACGAAAACTTCCAAGAAAAAGTACATTGAGATATGACAAAGATGTACTTACTTTGTTAAAAGATTGCAATAAATATTGTATACATTCCATTTGGCCTTTTATTAATCATATTATTATTTTAAATGTAACAAACAAAGCATTCTTTTAGTTCCTGAGTTTTGTCCACCTAGATTTGTCAAATCGTATACTGTGCGCCGCGCGCCGCGGCGTTTAAACATTTGTATTCATCCAGTTTACAGCATCGCAATACATCAGTATATAAGACACCTTTTATTTGAATTTATTTTTGATCGTTTAAATACTGGCCATAACAACATAATTAAAATTTCTTTTTACGGGTCGACTATTTTTTTTAGGTTCCGTAGCCAAATGGTAAAAACGGAACCTTATTTTTAGCCGACTGCGTCAGAAGGGGGTACTGTTTTTTACGGAAGCTGTATGAAGTCGCTTACATCTTAGTGTCACGTGTGAAATCATATGTAACATTACTATCGACACGTGGTTCCGAGTTATCAATAAATCATTATTGCATGACATGTCATACAGCGGGTTGCCCGCGCGCGTAGCTCTCGCGACATCCCTGACCTTTGTGGAAAGATACTGCTCACTATACATTGAAGCTACTCTTGTCATGGGTAGGTTGGTACCCATTAATTATTTATGTTTATTTTCATGCTACCTATCTAGTTTTATAATAGATCAGTTTAGATGTTTCGTGAGTTTCGAGCTTTAAATCTCTACGTGATTGTCTCTCTAATTCTCTATCTCTACGTTCTTTATGTTTCACGTTTACTTAGGTGTTTCTTGCAATTGGGCTTCAACTTTTGACCATGCAATGCAGAGTGTGTGTGATTTTGGTGAGGTAAAAATCCACACTCCCCGATCGTATACCCAAAGACCGGTCGCCTTTTGAAGATTTTTCCCGAAAAGAAAGTTGGTCTCTTCCAAATTTCTCCACTTTTGGCGGTTTTGTGTCATGGATATTCAGTCACTTTCTGGCCATTTTAATGATTCAATGATCGGTAATTTATAGTAAGAAGGTAAAATTAGTTTTCCTCTTTCCTCGTCTTATTTTTGGTACCTAAGTGACAACATCTTCATGCGGGGAAATACGTCGAATACCTACGTTCGGCTTTATTTAGATAATATGTTTGTATGGTAACTACACCAATTTTAGTGCTAGCCTACTTGCGTAATGAATGCACCTTAACTTTAATGATTATTTAGTATCAGCAATGTTTTAAAATCGAAGTACTTAAAACAACTACTAAACCTCAATCTATAATGTATTAAATGTTTATAATGTATTTAATGTCTATAATGCAATATATAAAACAAATCATTTTGTAGGTCTATACAAGGTTTAATTACAGATTTTTCCCATTTATAGACCCTGAAAAGGCGACCATTTAAGGTAGCTCTCACCGCCAATCTTTGCGTGTGTAATGAATGATTTAATTAACAGTTACTGCCATTCTTCTTTTTTTTTCAAGGAAATTTTATTGGAGTAGGCATTGACTTATATATTACTGCGTAAGGACTGGGCGGACGGCATGTTAAAATGACGCCTCGAACGTGGTCCCAAAATGGTCTTTCCTAAGCCGAAGTGAACTAGTCCACGATCGGCTCTCTTCGGGTGCGGTCGTAAATTTTATTAAAAGCTTTATTTATGTTCTTTATACCTCGAAAATACCACGCCGCTTATACAAGGTTACATTAACGAGCAGACTACACCGATTCTCTGTATGGCGAACGCGTCGAGCAAATGTTCGGACGACCATATCTTTAGTTTTTATATCAATGGGAGTAGGATTATAATTTTAGCAAATGGAAAGAATTTATGAAAGACGATTAAAAGAACAGCTAGATAAAGTGTGAGGGTCAAAGAAAATAGAAATAAGTGCAAAAGAATAACGAAACAAAATCATCGTTAGCAGAATTAAATTAAAACAAATAAAGAACAATGTGGTCCAATGAACAAAAGATATGACATGATCACATGACAGTCAAAATATAATATAGTACTTGAAAACACTTGAGTGAAGTTGATAGTGTTGGGGCACAGATACAAATGAAATGTTATCGACATTTTCCTTGTACCTACTTATTTGAGGTTATTTCATTCTTGAAACCAGGTCAATGTTGTAAAATGTCATTCATTAGGTTTATGGCAGAGCTTGATGATAAAACTAAATTACCTTTGTTGCTTTTATTGATTGCTGGATGGGAGTCTTAAATTAAAAAAAAAACAAAGATATGCGCGAAAAACATAACCCTTACCTTGCAGTCGAGTAAAAAGATTAGCATTATTTGGCATTATATTAAATTATTTGGTGTGATAAAACAAGGTGTCTCGCTGATTTTTACGATTTTAGAATTATATATTATAAGAAACGTGCTTCATTTAAATTCTCAAGTGTCTGAACTTTGATCATAAGTCATAACTCAATGATTTAAAAAACCCGAAAGCCATTCGTTACGCGAATAGATAACTATGTAAATGTTTGCATGTATATAACAAATTTATATACTTACCTAGTCTCGGCGGTCCGTTTAACAGTAACACTTCTTATAAGAATGGTGCTAAGTAGTGTTCTTAGCGCCAAGTTCTAAGTACCTACGTCATAATTGTATGTATTACTTCTAGATTCTGCTTGTAGTCTGCGTTATGGATGCATATTATCCCATGGATACATTTTAAATATATTATGTATAGGTACAGTTTATGACTCTCGGGGTTGAAGTAGCTTTCTATAAGTGACAGTACTTACGGAACCGGATCAGTAGTTTTGAAGATTACACACCCTACATCCAAATTCACAAACTTTACCCCTATATATATATATTATTATAGATTATAGAAGTACTAGCGAACTTCCTAGTTCGCACAGTTTTTATACCTTGACAAAACATCTATATTTCTTTAGTATAATATTTTGTGAGTTTAATATTCATGTAGGATACATAAAAAAAAACTCGACATGACGGCGAAAACCGCATCTAACTCCATTTCGCAGTTTGGTAGTACAAGTACGGTCTTGCAGCCGGACACGAATAGATTATTTAATTTGTATTAATTATGTAGGTACCTAGTTAAATAGTAATGTTTTCCATAATCATAAGGAAAAATATATTCTGATATAATTCAATGGCTACTTTTTACGCCCATCTAAAGAATACATACTCATCTTGGTAAAAACATTTTTTTGCTCGGTTTTTGGATTACCTACTTGTTGACCTTGCTTGGCGACTGGCTGGGGTATCTACAATTCTACACATTGTATTATATAAACCTACCTATTTATTAAAGTTTGAAGAGTAAAAAAGCCTCATCTACGTGTGTTTGTAGGAACCTAACAGTCCTCTATTATTTTTAGAAATGGAATCAAAGAAACAATGGATGGACGGACAGTCCATCCATTGTTTCTTTGGTTCCATTTCTCTAAAATCTCTCAAAATTTGACACAGTGACTGTGTGAAAGAAGATATTCTTAGAAAGGAGGTGACTGATGAGATGACAAGTAATAGAGAAGTATCGCGGAAGACATACTGAACCAACCTTAAACAAATTTTGATAGGGGCATGGCAGGACAATGATGATTACTGATTTACTGAATGATCTTTTCACCACACTCATATTTCACATACAGGCCACCGTACGGTGGTGACATTCTGACCTTGGACTGATTTAGTATAGTATAGAGTTTGCATATTACAAGAGGTCAGCTTACACTGATTTTCTTAGCAGTGTCAACTGTACAACTCTATATAGTATTCATTAGGAGGAAGCAATATTCTGGGAAAATGCATTAAATTATTAAAAAAATCATTACATCTAGTTCATGGAATGTGGAAATACTTATGAGTAATACACGTGTCTTACCCACCATAAATATGTATGATGAGGAAAAGTAAATAACCTGTAGTAACTAAATCTATGAACTGTATGGTTTTAACCTACTTGTACTATATCACATTGTAAATATTGTCGCTATGAGATTCATGAGCTATGTAATAAGAAGAAGAATGGTTTCATCACCTATAAAGGCTTCCGTTTATTAACATGAAATTACAGTTTCGATTTTATTATCTCAGGAAATATCGTAAAGCAATCTTTTAACTTTTATTTAGAAATAGTGATGTGCGGTGTTATGTCTTTGGATAATGTAAATGTTTTCCATATTCGGAGTTCGGAACATTAGGTCTCAAAAAAGGTAAACATCTATTGGTTTGTCTATACTTCGTGCTTCTAAACGGGCTATCCTATCCCGGCAATGTGTGGCCTATGAAATAACACTCGTCGGAGCGGCTTATGTTCGTCGGAAAGGAATGCACTCATACCGGAATACGATTCAAAAATACTAAGTTTAAAAGAAAAACTGACCCGGAAATCGTTCAGTATTTTCGAATGTCAAGCGATCGTTCAGAAATATTGCCGGCTACACGTGAAATGCTTGGCCAGCCCATACCAAATATGTATGCGTGGCCGGGCCATTACTGCAATATTGCTTTACATTGTATTAGGTTGGGGAAAAAGTCTTTTCGCATTATTATGAACTTGTAATAAAATCACTTTGGCTATACTATTTGTATCTGGCTGGTTTTGGTATCATTGAAAGTTTAAATTTTAAAGAACATAATTCCAAATTCAAATTAGGAAAATGTGTGATTTTCATTTGTTTTTCGTACCGTCAAGATGAGTGAATCTAATGAAGAAATTCGATACATTTTAAAATTTTACTACAAAAAAGGTAAAAATGTAACGCAAGCCGCGAAACAAATTTGCGATGTTTATGGACCTAGTGACTGCACTAGGTCCATAAACATCGCAAATTTTTTTCAAACGCTTAAACCAAATTTGTGCTACTCTCACAGACACTGGTCTGTGAGAGTAGCACAAATTTGGTTTAAGCGTTTTCAATCCGGAAATTTTGATGTGAAAGATGCACGTCGCTCTGGTCGCCCTGTTACGGATAAAATGGATGCCATTTTTGAAAAATTGGAGCAAGATCGGCATATCAGTAGTTACGACGTAGCTGAAGAACTGGGAATTGACCACAAAACAGTTTTGGCGCATTTGAAAAAAACTGGGTACACAAAAAAGCTCGACATTTGGGTACCTCACGAGCTCACTGAATAAAACCTAATGAACCGTGAACTCATTTGTGATTCTTTATTACGAGGTAATCCATGAAACCGAACCATTTTTGAAGAAGCTGATAACTGGTGATGACTGAAAAGGTAGTGGTCAAAGGCCGGTCAGGCTTCAAAGACTGTGGCGAAACCCGGGTTAACTCGCAACAAGGTGATGCTGTGTGTGTGGTGGGATTGGAAGGGCATTATTCATTATGAGCTGTTACCACCAGGCAGGACCATCGATTCTGAATCCTACTGCGAACAACTGGTGAGGTTAAAGCAAGAAGTTGAGAGAAAGCGGCCGGAATTAATCAACAGAAGGGGTGTGGTTTTTCATCATGATAACATGGCAAAAAGTTATCGAACATGGTACCTACATACTTTAGTTAAATGTAAATAAACTATAATATATTAAAAAATGTTTTGAATTTTCTTAAAAAATGCGAAGAAACTTTTTCCCCAACCTATTATTACAGCCACATATTGCAGTAAATACTGCCCGTTTAGAAGCACCTTTATGTTAACAAGAGCGGGAAAAATAAGGATTTGATGTATTTTTTTAAATATTCACTCCGGTAATCAGAGTGATATCTCTTAGACCGTCTGTATGAAGTTACTAAGCCCAAGACTATAGAAACAACGTCTTAAACATAACTGCCGAAATCCAGGTGTACTATACCATACCTTTGCTTTAATCCATCGTGGATTACAAGCCCGATGTTATGTTCCGTAATGAAGATCAATTAGTCTAAAATTTAATTATTTTCCTAGCGGTTTTTTGGCTTTCAGTTTAACTGGATGTGGGTAACTGGGTAATACGATATGATATGTAGGGCTGTTTCGAGCTTCTGACTACGCCAAAGGGACTGTCGATAATTTGTAAATGATAGCTTGGACCAACAGTGATGCATGAAAAGGCGTTTCTCTCTTGCTCATTGAAGAATGTTAACTACCAAAATGATTAACTACTTTAAGTAGGTACTTATTACGTTATTGACGCGAATAATGCAACCCTGCAATGTTCATTGTACTTTCCATTCTTAGAACATGTATACACTGTCTATTGTCTGCCCGTATGTGACGACAAAACAACATATAAATGAACACATGGCCGATCGACCAGATCCAGGAAATATATGTACACACATTTAGTTATTCATAAAAGATATTATTTAGCACACTGCGCATGAATTACTGCCATTTAGTACTATAACGTTCTTTGAAATATTATGATGAGGTGAATTGTCAATGAATGAAGAAGGTAAACACCGAGCGAGAAAAAATACGTACATACATATTATCTACATCACATAGTTAATATAGGTAATTAACTACTGATAAACAGAGGTTGGGGTGACGATTCCGAGTTGCTAATCAAACACCTATGATTTAATTGATGGATTAAGTATGAATGTGTTTATTTATTTAAATTGCTTGTTTATGTAAACGTACGTACGTACTAAATATTGGCAAAACATAGTGCACATATTTTTAGACAAAATACTATCTGTAATCAATCACACTTGTTTAACGAACTTCAGCAACTCCAAATAAAATTGGGATTTCACCAGGAAGATAATTTGAGAGATATCTACAGAAGAATGAGGAGTAAACGAAGTCACCTTTAATTGCTAATTTTTATCAACGCACATGGCAATCGGTAACTACGGAACCACGCCGTTTTATGCAAACGTATGATAAATTCGACCTAGTTTTCGGTATAATTCAGCGAATATTGCATTAATGCATTTGATCGTACGGTACAATTGAAACTCCTAGCCAGAGTCTGTTTCCCGAATTTTAGACAGATAGACTATTACTTGAACGTTTCATAGTCTAGCCCAGCGAGAGCCAGAGTTATCGTCGATGTCATCAGGCAAGATAGGTGTCTAAATGAGGCAGAACGAAGTGAGGTATGCCTCTATGACAAGGTAATGTTCATGAAACATGAGGATATTATGGCTGGCGGAAAAACATGGATACACCCAAACAGTCGGATAGATTGTGTGAGGAATGTTATGAAAGAAAAGGGAGTGGATGAAAGCGTGACGTATAGCAGGAGAGAATGGAAAAATAAAAGTGTTGCACCGACCCCAAGTAACATGAGATAAAATGATGCTGCTAGGTTACTAGGTTTTGATTTAAGAGTGTCCACGGACTTTCTTGCCCATCCTTCTCCATTGAGATCTACGGTTTGGAATGGGCAACTACAGTACTTTTACGAGTTATTATGCGTTGTGTTTGAGATTCGACTGCCGGTCGTCGATGTGCATAAGCGAGATGGGTTGACACCATTGTTGCTCTTTCGTGAAATTGGCGTAACATTAGACATGGATGAATGCAGTACTAGCACGTGGAAATGAGCAGACCAAGCAAAAAGAGGCATAGGTATAGTCACTGGATGAATGACGACGAAGACAATGGTAATGAAAACGAATTCAACACTATCAAGACACGTACATATATGTATTTATGTAAGTAATTGAACAAGTTTTTGAATATCTACTTAATGGTCTGTTGAGTTGAGCGTTAGTACTCAAGAAACATGGGTAATTTTAGACCTATGATGAGGAGGTATTGTAGATACGTACGCAATTTGTTGAATAGGCAGATAATTATCTACCGGCTTATTTATATTGACTTGCTGCGGTTTCGAGGACGGGGGTCTTTATGGTAAGTTTGTACGTGCAAAATTACTATTGGATTTATAAATAAAACGTACCATTGCGTCAGTTTTTTCAACGGTTAATTAAACAAAACACCGTAGACTTACAGTTTACTTGTAACCTTGCTTTATTTTCAAGAGTGCGTACCTAAATAATTATCAGTAAAATGAACCTAAGTAAAATAGAACGATATTACTTAATTGGTTTAAGAATTTTAAAACAAAAAAAATCATCAACTTATTAAGTACCTACCTACCTACTTAACAAAAATAATTCGATATCGAATACCTATTTATGTCATCAACGTCACATCACTACTGAAGGTTAATTTCGTCAATTTTATTTTTGCTTTTTTTATTTTCGGAGTCAAAACAGCAGAGTTATTTATTACCCACTTTGTTTCTTATTAGCAACAGCAAACAACACATGAAATTGGAAATATTTTGATTGTAATTACGTGAATACACAAAAATAAGCACACCGACACGGTTATTGTCCTTGATCACTTTTAACTTTCTTCAATTAGCTAACACTTCACCACAAAATAATGCGTTTAACACAGAATTGTTTGTTGCTATTGACAATGCTACTAAATAACCTAAATACACGTCCTACTTCACTCACTGTGAGTGAACAGCTGATTCTGAAGTATTTGAGTAAGCAAGCGCCTCACGTCACTCTAAGCTGTCTACATTTTTGCACGACTGTACTTTGCCATAACTTTGCCAATAAATATTAGCAGTCTAGTTTAGTTTATGTGCAACATAAAATTAGATAAGAGTTTTTAATTGAAAGAGTTGTTAATAAGTAGCCTAACAGTAACTGGTCAACCAAACGATCAACATTTCAGTTAAATTAGTAAAACCTGTAAGCGATACATTTTCGCTTTTTCGCATTGTACTACTATACCTATCATTAATGCATTATTATACTACGAGTCCACGAGCCCCATACTAGTTAGGTTTCTAACATATGTGGGGAAACAACATAGGCAGGTACCTACCTACCTAGATTTTTGAATAAAAAATTACTGTTAGACAAAAGTAAGTTTCCTTTCATGTTCTAAGTAATGTGTCTTGTGTTTTTATTTTGGGTTATCTACTGATGTTGACCATTTTATTATTTTCTTCATTTCAAAATTACGTTGCCTTTGAAACTTTATCTAATGAAGTATTATTCAACAGAAACAGTCCACTGAATAATATATACATATAATATCTTGAATATTTATCTTCTGTTTACTACGAGTTTTTTTTTTTTAATCGAAACAGCTGATTTAGAAAAAGGTTTTGTTGACTGACAACAAAATTAAATAAAACTATTTTTTATATCTGGCAATATTGTTCTAATTTGTGTTGCCAGATTAGTGTTATTTTTTTCCCAGTAACCGGAGGGGGAGTTTTTGAATGCGGACTATTTGTTCGAAAATTCGAAATACCCACTCTCGTTTTCAGAAAAGTTCGAACTATGTAAATTATAATCTAGGCTAGGTTGCCATATTTTATCATATTGTATTATTTTTAAGTCTCAATCTCAAAATTAATATTAAAGGGAGACTATAAGTGTTAGCAATGACTGTACATTTTATGTTAATGTTAAGTCTGCAGGGCTATTGCGTATCTTTTTAAATGTCAGTGGCTATATTAGTTTTCATCGATTAACTGTCAAATGGTTTCATTTTGTACCAAACCATAACCATTTGACAGTTAATCGATGGACACTATGATATCCACTGACATTTAAAAAGATACGCAATAGCCCTGCAGGTGAGGTTAGTAAAGTTAATTGAAACTGTAATATTTTATTTTGTCTATGTTAAAATAAGAATGTTAGCTTGGTTTTAACTAAGTGAAGGACTACACCTACCTTATATCACATGAGTATAAATATGGAACAGAGGCAAAGCTTCTTGCCCGTCGGGGCTGCGGGTTGTTCGAAAGAGATGCCTCGGCACAAGGGCCAAGAAGGAACATGGGTGGTTTTTAGTCAGTAGAAGTCTGACACTCCCATTCCACTCTGGCCAAGAGCGGGAGGGGTTATTTGTATGAACTGAGCATACAAATACTCTTAGAAAATTATTATTTAATCACCAATATGATCAGTGTATGTCTTTCTAGGGCGTCCCCTTCCGGCGTTACCACTCACATCTGCCTTGTAAACACCTCTTGTACAGTTCCCCGACAAACCTTAAAAGACTAATGCCACGGTACTTTTTACACTCCTGCTGTGAATCTTTTCCCTTATATAGTGGTACAATTACGGCCTTGCACCAGTCATCCGGCACGCGACCATATCTTCAACACATATTAAAGATCCCGCACAACAGGATTGCTATAACCCCGTCACCGCTTTTCAACATTTCCACCGACACTCTGTCATACCCTGCCGCCTTCCCCACTTTCATTCCTGTCATTGCTCTTACAATTTCATCCATTTCTATATAATTCTCTTCAGCTAAGTTTGGGTGTTCAAAACTGGCTTCCGTCCAGTTACCCACTCCTTTCGCGCGGAAAATGACATTTTGCAAAATTCGAATATGTCATTGATTTTGAATCGGTTTTTACATTAATATATTCAAACTGGCCACTTACAAAACAAACAAAGTGCATTGCACTCACCCTGTACACCGTCTGTGACAGCGTAAACCGGTTTTTTCCAGTCTCCTGGAAATCCTGGATCCACCCTTGCGTGAGGTTGTATTCATGAAGCTTATACTCTGTTCGATATTTCTACTCTTGTGCTTAACTCTATGCTATGCTGTCCATTATCCAATAATGTTTTGTGTCTATCTTTTGTTGAGATCCTAAAATAAGTAAATAAAAGAGAGATTCGATATTTTTTCAAACTCTAAGCTATGGTGAAGAATCAACACAGAATATAGTTTTGTAAAATATTTAATATCGTCGCCTTGGAGGCCAATAGATCTAAGCCACAGTTTTTGCGAAATGGAGTTAACTGCATTAACGTACTCACAAAGAGCCATACTTTATATTAGTTGACACATCTAATAGATATCATAACTGTAGGCAGGTTATTTTTAAATTTGCCAATAAATGTAAGTGTAGTTTTAATAAGAGTCAAAAAGTGTATGCAGCTTAGATTCATTGTGTATAGTCAAGCAAGGAATAGCAAACAAGTCATAGAAAATAATTATTGAGTGGTCAATAGTTGTAAGAGCTCATAGAACTTTTGACCTCCAAAATAATGACATCGTAATACTGTATTCTAGACTAGATCTTTAAGTTAATTGGCAGGGATTTAATTTTTTTTGTTATAGAGCTTCTGTAAATCGCATCATGGTGTCACAGCACATTTGCACAGAGCTCTGGGCTGTACCTATAGGTAAAGATTTAAACTCTCTTTAGTTAATTGGTTTTTAAAACATATTGTTTTAGGACTTCCTTTTCGATATTGCATCCATTTTTAATAACAGCCAGTTCATATTATCACCAGTATCTGCTTTATTTTTATTTCTGATAACTATGTTACTATACGACTTAAAGTCAAAAAAATCAGAATAAATCTACTCTTTAATCTTGTACTCGTAATAGGGCTTGGTGGTTTTAGCCATACGTGCAACAGTGTACCAGCCCTCTGGTGTGTAGATATCTACATGCCTCCCTCTGTTTTCTATTGCAGAATGAACCCTATCGCTTTCCATCTCCGAATGTCCTGACTCCATGAACTTTTGATTGATGGTTTCGATTGGTAAAACCGTTACTGCATGTAAAAACATTGCGGCAATAATAGTGTTCCGGTTCTGGTCAGAAGCAGTGTCCGAAAAGAAAGTTATTTCTTTTAACTCTACAGGCAATGACGATAAATGAATCCAAATGCAAGTGGCAATCTCCGATGCACCTTTAGTACCCACTCCTTCATGCCACATTTTTTACAGGTCCATAGCAAAAGCGACAAAGCCCGGATCTATTTTGGTACGAATTTTGCCACAAACTTTATGCTCTCTCGCTTCGTTTTTACGAACAATGTGTAAATCATACTCTTCTAGAAGTTGCTGTTCATGCTCTGGAACTGGCTGTTATTAAAATGGATACACTATACAGCGCAGAGCTCTACGCAAATCTGCTATGACACCATGTTGAGATTTACAGAAGCACTATAACAAAAAACTTAATATCCCTGCCAACAAACTTAAGGATCTGAAAGATCTCTGCGCAAAAGGTACTATAAGTATAGTATAAGTTTAGTAAGTGTAGATCTTTCATCATCCATCATCTTCGTCATCATTCTTATCACTGAAGGTTCAGGGTATCATGATTTTTATAACAATCTGGAAGAAAGACCAATTAGTGATAACTCAGAAAGTGAATAATTTATTTTAACTTTCACATTTAATTTTTCTATATTACTTTTTAACTGTTCATTTAATTGGTTTCCCTTTATTAAAAATAAATAAAAAAGTAATTATTTTGTATTTATTTTCAAATATTCTACTCCACTTACGCCTTTTTATCTAGTTAGTTTATATGTCATCAGATTAAAAAGTCAACGAGACAAGAGAGTTAAGTGACTTACACCCCGTACTACGAGCACTCGGTACGAGCACTACATTGTACATAAAATAGTAGTCAACAGGCCTAAGCCACATAATTTGAAAACCATGATATTTTGGTATTTTTTAATTATAGCATTCAATAGTTACACGTTTTAATAGTCTAGGGTAAAAATTTGAACCCTCTACTACAATATGACACTGATTTATGTTAAAATAACTGTTTTTACCCGCACCCTTATTTTTGAAACGTCCATAACTCGGAACTGTACTTCTGTGGAATAGCTCTATTACCCTCCAAGGCGACGATATGCAAAAATCATCATGACTGTTCAATGAAAATTCTGAGTACTATAATGAGACCGGGGATTCTTGAGAGTAAATACTGGCAACCCCAAACTGTTCTGTCACTACTGTCATTTGTATCAAGTTAATGTCAAGATAATCAATAGGTAGCTGTTGCTGTTGTTCGTTCGATTTGTGTTGTGAATTTAATTCAGTGTTTTTTTACACAATTTAAACCAGAATTACTCATACATTGATGTTATAATGAGACGGAGGTACAGAATCAGTTAAATTTATCAGATGGGAACGTTGCTTTCTATGAAACATTCCATTAATGTTGCGTTAGATTTGCCATAACCTGAAATTGTTACCTAATAGATTTATTTATGGTATATTATTAATACTTCCGTATTTCCAATGTGTTACAAGGAGATTTAACGTAAAAACAGACGTAGACTTATGTACTTCTATACTAGTATTTAGGCTACTTTGTGTGTTAGATTCCTATAACTGAGATGGAATAAATTGTTTCGTGTCATATAATTCGGTAAATAACATCGATTATGACTGGACCAGTAGAAAGAGATATCTGGAGGGACTCATGGCTGAGATACTTAGGTAAATATAATAATTATATGTTTTATTTGCATTGGAAAACAATAGTTTTACTTAATTTAACTATTTTAACTAATTTATAAGTTACTATAGCATGTGTTAAGGAAAGCTCTTGAACATTGTTTTAAGTGCTTTGATGGCCTAGTCTGTAGTAGTAACTAGATGAGTATAACAGCTCAATTGAACCTCACTTAAAGATAACAGTTTTCAAGGGCAGTTTGGTTAGATGTCTGATAGCTCCCACTATAATATTATTTTTCTCAGTACTTGTTCCATTACCATATTTTTTTTATTAAAAATGCGTGAAGATCTAATTTATTACTAGTATGGCTTATGAAAACATAGGCCCTTATTTTTTTCAAATGTCTGTCTTAACAATTCGCAGTGCTGAAACCAATAGAAAAAGTGGGAAGTCCTCTTGCCCATCAGTGGGACAGTACAAGCTAGTTTTACTATAGTAATAAAATAAACCATAACTCACCCTTCATCCCTTGTGATGTATCGGTCACTAAACAGGTTCATCTTTCAGGGTACGCCAACGAGGTGGGGGAGTCGATGCGCCCAATTGTTGCCAGGAAATATGTGAACGCCTCCTATGCAGTAGCTGTTGCATATACCCTTGGTGATACTGTGGACAAAAGTTACAAATCATATAATGTACGTAAGAAAATACTTATTAAGTTTTATTAAATAAACCATTTCACTCTATTCTTTTCTTTTAGAAAAATTAAAAAAATATAAATATTGTAAGCAAAATTCCAATTAATTATTTTAATGTTAATTTGTATTATTCAAATAAGTAAGTGATATTTTTATTTAATAATAATATTTTCAGGTTCACATTTTGGACCCCCTTTCTGTTTCTAGACCAAGCTCTCAGTTTCAGTTCAGTGTTCAGTGTTTCAGTTTCTTGCTGTTTCTGTTTCTGTTGCTAGGTTTTAAGATATATTTTAACACGTTGATATTAATACGTATACTTGATGACTACAGAAAGATGGAAATACGAACAAGATGCTGATTGAAGCGGGAGACGCCCTGCTGTGGCAGACATTGGCGTCTGTCATCATACCTGGATTTGCTATAAACAGGTATAATATAGCATTTTTTTTTATTCCATCAAATGACCCCTACTACTCTAGGCGGAGCGGAAGGGACTGTCAGACTTGTGCTGAAACTCACCTATGTTCCTTATTAGCCCTTTGTGTTCCGGGGCTGCAGTGTCTCTTTCGAACAACCCCAGTAGCTCAAAATAGCATTTACAAGGAAAACGCTAACAGACTAAAAAGTACAGTAGGCTGCAATCTTAAGCTGACCTAGCATTGTACGGAGTTTCTATAGAATGTGAGGCTAGCTTATTTGTTTTCTCGTCCAATCACGGAACACCGACCGGAGAACACACGCGCGAATATACTTTAATGTATCTCCCGGCCCGCCGGCCCACCACATCTGTTTACCAGTGGACCAATAGTGTCTGGCGCTGCCAGCAAGAACAGTCCTTACACGTGGTCAGAATCATTATTGACGATGGGACATTCGTGATTTTTAAAAGTGGTGAGCCTTTTTTAAAATAATATTCAGAAAAGTTGTATCAACCCATTTTTACTGATATTCCAGGTTGTGCTACTTCACCACGAAAGTTTTGAGAAGGTACACCAAGACACCTCGGGTGACTAGGAACTGGATAGCAGTGGGTGTGGGCCTGGTGTCCATCCCTTTCATAGTAAAACCTATAGACAACACGTGCACCAAGATAATGGATGAAACATACCGAAAAGTGTTCAAGAATTGACCAGTTGAGTTTATTTTAGGCTTTATTATTTTTTTAAACTTTAACGCCCGCTCCACATGGTCACACTCCCGTTGGTCATCATAGGGCACGTCCAAGAGGTGGCTTATAAAACCTGTAGCGACTTACCGAACTCCGACTCGCCCCCTATTACATCAGACTTAAACATAACTGGCGAAATGTGGGTGTACTATTAAGTACACCTCTGCATAACCTTTCGGTGATTACAGGCGTGGTATTAGGTTAATGTTATGTTATGCGAAACTTGGTACATTTATTTTCGTTCTGTGTTTTCCTGATTGCGAGCGTGAGCATATGCAGTGGGCGTTAGTATTATGATTCAATAAGTTATTTATATATTTTGATACTTATGTATGTGCCATATAAAATTTAAACTTTCGAACAAAACATTTGTTGCAAGAACTTGTATACTCATACTTACCAAGTACTAATTCATTATGTATGCATAATCTTCCATAAATTATAGTGATTAAATCATGTTTACCAGCAGAAAATATTTACAATTAATAGGCCGATGCAAAGGCGGATCCAGGGGGGGGGGGGGCACGGCGGCACGTGCCCCTCCCAGACTGTTATGGAGTTTCCATCCACAGCACATACTTTATAGCCAAATCGAATTATCAGAGCAATAAATCAGAAAGAACATGAGTGAAACTTGCGCGTTTCTGGGTGGAATAGGATTTTTCTGGGGCAGGGGGGGGGGCACATGTAGTTTTATCAACAAGTACTTATTGGTAAAAAAAAAATTAACCAAAAAGCTCATGTTGACTAGCTAGACTACATGTGTGCCCCCCCCCAGAAAGAAATCCTGGATCCGCCCCTGGGCCGATGCCACATACAGCCAGATATTTATTGTAAGCTAACTCAGTTAGTGCATACGTAGTAGGTATATAATATCCTATATTAATGTTATGTTTATGTTATGTATAACTTATACATATATATTATGTTAGTGAGGTTGTTCTATGGAAGAGTGACAGTTCATTTTATATCGAGACCAGTAAACCATTGGTCCCTTTTATTTAATTTTTTTTGGGGGTGGGAAATGATCAAATAACCGCTCCCGCTCTTGGGCAGAGCGAATAGAGTGTCAGACTTCTACTGACTAAAAACCACCCTTGTTCCTTCTTAGCCCTTGCGCCTAGGCCGCGGTATCTCTTTCGAACAACCCGCAGCCCCGACGGGAACCATTGGTCCCTGCTGCCATATTTTGTAGCTCTTTGAGTCTCTACGGGTTGAAGCAAGTGAAAGTTTGGCAACCAGTTTTGCAAAAGGAAAAAAACCCAGTATCAGTGTTAGTGGGTTATGGAGATCAGATCACCTTGCTCCTTGTAAAATACGGGTATTCTGCTGCATCAGGTTAGATTATTTTTTTTGTTTTTTTCTTTTATAAAAAACGTTGCCCCACACTAGGAATTTCTCCTGTATCGTGGGTGCGTTCACAAACATATATAGTCACATAGCAAATACCCAGACCCGAAACAACTATATGCAGGCCATACAAATATTTGTTCCGTGCGGGGATCGAACCCGCGACACGCAGCGCAGCAGTCCAATCGCTTAGCCACTGCGCCAAGCGTGCAAGATTAGATTGGAAGCTAACTCCAACATAGCTGGTAAAATGCTTGGTAGATGATGTTGTTTAAAATGAGCTCGAAGGGCGAACATCACAGTAGGACATTTGTTGTCATGTGTTTGTAATAGGTATTAACATTTAAATGTTCCTAGCCTAACTGCGCTGATCAAGAAAAATGCTTAACAAACTTGGTATATATCTCAGCAGTAGCCGTGTAGTTTCGATGTGTGCCTGATTGACGGTAATAGGCTCCTACATGGGACTTCTCTCGCTAATGAGCGCAATGTGGGTGTACTATAGGGTACACCTTTGCCTCACCCTTCTGCGGTATAGGCGTGATGTTATGTTGTTCGGTTATTATCGCTCTAGTGGTTGTTACCATGTACAACCCTAAAAATATAATATAACAAGCTGTTATTTATGAATCTGTTAGGAAGATCTGGAATTTGAGATCTGGAGAAGGTTAGTGTAGTCTATGATAAAAGATTAAAAGCTTCTTAGTTTGGTTTCAGTCATGTTCTAAATTACTTTTATTCGTTCAGAAATAGGTGTATTTGTTACCGAGTTCAGTGACGGTCGAACACTTTTTCAACCTTATTGCTTAGGGTTTAATGGTAGAACGTCAGTGAACTCGCCATCTATTCATGATGGCAGCCAATGCTCATTTCATAAATAATTTATGAAATGAGCAAAATGTGCATAAAAATATATCTTGTTTGGGGTATTTATTGTCATATGTTTGGAATCATGGATAGTAAGCAATACGATTGTAGTGGGTTTCAATTAGATAAATGTTGATGCAAATTATGAATGAATTAGAAAATGAAAATGTAGGTTAGAACATTTATGACTAGATCTGATGTGTATGTGTTAGAAGTACAAAAGGCACCAAAAAAGAACACCAAATATTATAATAATTTTGTTTGTCTGGGTGTACTATTAGGTACACCTCTGTCTTACCCTTCGGGGATAACAGGCGTGATGTTATGTATATTATTTAAAAAAGGAAATAGAATTCATCAGTGAGTACTTATACGTTTTATTAAATGGCAGCACTGATGAAATCTTAATCTTTTTGTGTTAAAAAAGCGTACAATTGTATGAATTAATTCAAATTTTAAGGTCAATTTTATAGAGCTGTTTTTAGATTTATAATGTTACAAAGACGTATAATATTGTTATAATAATAAAGGCAGTATTATTAGACCTAAATAATATGTTGGAACGGCTATTTAATAGTAACTGGCGAAGCTTTGCTATGATGTTTTGAGGAAGAATCTGTTAAGTGTCCTTAAAATAAGTGAAATTATTTTAGTTTTAAGTATGTTTGGAGAGCTTTTTAAAATTAATTGGATTTGTACTTTCTTCAACATGTCGAGTGTGAAAGTTTGAAACGCCGATGTTTCACTTATACGAACATATTCCGCAATTCTGGTTCAACAGTATGCCTATGTACATTACTGTATTCAAATTTGTATACTCGATAATATTATATTATGCACTTTTGTTATATACATAATATTTGCAAACCTCCTAAATAGTATGTCGGTTGTATCTTAATGTGTAACAATTACAACAAATTATTGTTGAAACTCATGTTTTAAAAAGCGGCAAATAAATAAAAAAAAAGTTTACGCTGCATAACTCATTTAGTTACGTTTGTGTAGTCTGTGATATACAATTCCAAAGTACTTATATTTATTTATTTGTGAATCTTCACAGTAATTTATTATTTTGACGAAACTAAGTAAAGTTTATTTTTTTTTGTTTTTATTAGTGATATGATTGCCTATGCTTTTGTTAATTTGAATAGTAAGTTAATTAATGTTGTTATCTATTATTTATTGCTCCTGTTACCTGTTAAATAAAATCTGAATGATGTCTATTTCACTGTTTTATTTTTGTAGTAGGAAAGCCTATGAGAATTGCCAATATCGCATGATGCAATATTTTAAAAGTGTGTTCTAAATTTAGTTCAATGTTGTCCCTTAAAAAAATCAACTCAACAAGAAACTTATTAGAATAAAAGAATACTTTGTGAAAATCTAGGACCCTAATTATTCACCATTTCTAGCACCCACGACATTTTAAAAAAATTTGGTTGACTTGGGTGCTTTGAAAAGATGAAATAAGCTGTTTAATTCCTGAAACAGTATATTTTACCTTTCTAAAGCAGTTTTCGATTGAATTCGATCTCGATTTTGATTCAGCACCGAACAATGAGTTGTCCTTTCACTTCATTCCAAGCAAACATATGTCTAGCAACTTGTGTCTATGAGAATTACGTTAGGCGCTACTGACGAACAATAATTTATTTTTGGTAATGACAAGCATTTGTAAAATTTATTAGATTAAAGTAATACTGTAATACGATCACGATGTATGACTGCCTCGTTGGTCTTGTGATTGCAAGCGCGACTGCTGAGCATGAGGTTCTTGGTTCGAATCTGGGTCGGGCACGGTTGGCGCAGTGGCTGAGCGATTGACTGCTGCGCTGAGTGCCGCGGGTTCGATTTCTGCACGGAACAAATATTTGTATGGTCTACAGATAGTTGTTCCGGGTCTACTCAATGTTTGTAAACGCACCCACGGCACAGGAAATAAAATCTAGTGTGGGGGCTAGGTATTTTTAAATAAAAAAATATGGGGTTTTCATCAGGATTTTGTCAGTAACAGCCACGGAATCTGGATTTGTGCCCAGTTAATGACAATAGGGTCGCCCCTTATTACATGGGACTTAAATATAACTGTCGAAATGTGAGTGTACACCTTTGCCTTACCCTTCGCAGACTGCTGTCGTGATGTTATGTTATATTGTAATAAAATGTAAAATACCTACGAGTACCTATGTAAAACGTTTCGTATTAAATAATTGTTTCGAGTTGTAAATTCAAACATCATGTTGTTACCAGCCTTAAAATATCCCGATTTCGTGTAATTTTTAGGGTTCCGTAGTCAATCGTAGCCCATCACTCACCGTCCACAGGCCCGTGTCAACGGTGGCCGGAAGCCATCACGTGGCCCCCGACGCCCGGAGCGCCTCCCGCGGCGGCTGGGACGAGGGGTTTTTTACCTCTCACGTTCCGCCACCTCCTTCGCTATTTTTAGGGTATCTCCAGTTATACACATTAAAGTAAAGTGGGTATGATATTTTTTCTCTCGCAAAGTCCATTGTGTGGGATGTCGTTGGATAGGTCTTTAAAAAATATTGGAAGTTTGCTCGAACACTTTTTCGGTTAAGGGATTCGTTTGTGAAATATTAAGCTTTATAGTGCAAATTTTTGTTAGACTCAAGTATGCCTACCTAAACCACCTATACGGGTTGTGTTTGGGCGTGTGAAAAAATTCATGGTAGTAGCATATATAACGAAAATGAAAGGAAAACAGTCGATCAACTTATAAAATGTACTTGTTTGAAATATTTTCCTATGTATAATGTATGGGAGCGCAGGTCTCAAAACTTCAAATGTAAGTTTGTTTTATTTTTACAATAAAAATCAACATTCGGAGGCAGGTAGGCAGGGTGGTTAAGCAGTTTAGTAAGTTCATATATTTTGATGGGCAACTACGGAACCCTGCATTGTGCGTGGTCCGACATGCACTTGGCCGGTTTTTTGATAAATTGACGAATTTAAAAATAATTAAGTACTACCCAGCAACTATTACAAAGTCATTGTTTTGACGACAATATTAAATTATTCCACGTTTATAAGTGAGAGGAAGTGATATATTCGCCAAACAAAGATACACTAGTATTATGTACCAACCTATTCATTACTCGCATTGTTTTTTAGGAAAAGCAAAACATGTTTTGAATCACTTGGTGCTCACGACCTACACTTAAACACCTGCTGTTTACGTATTCATCGACATAATGTGCTGTATCTAGGTACAGATTTACCTGTAACAATATTTTTATTTAAAGTTGTGTCCATGAAGTTTCTTGTCCATTCTTCTCCATAGAGATTAAATTCAGGACAGCTCTTTTAGCACTTGTTTATTGCTGCACTACTTACAAAAAGTACTACAGCGCCATCTATGACACAAATGAAGAACTAACTTCAAAAACTTTATTCACGAAGTTAAAGTTTTATCCGCGACTTAAGACTATAGGTACAGAATACCTATAGATGAACCCGACATCAAATGGCGAGACGGCACAGTCGACGCAGTGACTACGCGGGTTCGAATGGTCGATCCTCACACGGAACAAATGTTTGTATGGCCTGCAGATAGTGTTCCGAGCCTGGGTGTATGGTTTGTGTATGTAAGTTTAAATGTTTGTAAACGCACCCACGATACAGGAGAAATTCCAAAAGAAGGGCAAAATTAAAAAAAAAATGTAGGAAAGTAGTCCACCAGACTTAACGCCTGTCTAATCGGAGGATTCCAATTTATGTAGCTGAAGATTATCTTGCTAAGTACTTCCTACGTCCTGTTTAGCATGCACTCATTGGCAATCTTACGATCGGTTCATCATCCATGAAACCTGGATGGACAACTCTATCTGATATGGACAACTACCTAATCTTTTTTAATGATTAGGTAGGTAAAGGTTATTAAATTAAATAGGTAGTGTTACGTCGGTCATCTAGAATCTTCAAGAAACCTCGCTTATAATTGTGTAGTGTCTAAAACACTCCAGTAAATTCTGTAGGTATAATTCCATTATGTTTACAAGGTCAGCACGGCGGGCGTCGGCGACATAATTGCCATTGTAATTTCGACCGTATGCCGAGTGCGTAACGTAACTTCTTCCTTGTTGGTTCTTTTATCTTTAAGTTTATTTTTTTAGTTATTATTCTTTGTGAATATTGAATTCATTTTTAGTTAATAACTAGCTGTTCCCGGCATGCGTTGCAATGCCCTTTTTCCTACCTACTACCTGCCTGTGTACCAACTACCTACCTACCTACTACCTCCTACCCTACCTACCTACTACCCTACCTACCCACTACCCTACCTACCTACTACCCTACCTACCGACTACCCTACCTACCTACCTACCTACTACCCTACCTACCTACTACCCTACCTACCTACCTACTACCCTACCTACCTACCTACTACCCGACCTACCTACTACCCTACCTACTTACTACCCTACCTACTACTCTACCGACCACCCTACCTACTCTACTATCCTACTTACTACCCTACCTACTACTCTACCTACTACCCTGCCTACCTACCTACCACTTTCTCACCTTTTAAACCTTCCCTGGACTTCCACGAATAATTCAACACTATAATTAGACAAATCGGTCTAGCCGTTCTCTAGTTTTAGCGCGACTAATTAACAGCAATTAATTTTTATATTATACGCAAACACCATTTGAAAAATCGTTTTTCTATTGGGAAAGAAACAGTAATTATTTGTGATTATTGTGATAATGTCGTATGGTCTGTTTGAAGTTGTCATTCGTTGACTGAACAACTGAACGTCACTCAATTGTTTTGCCTTCCCGGAACCTCTCCACTAACACTTGAACTTTATGGGTACGGTATTAAAGCTCAAATTGATTTTACGTTTTAGTTAGAAAACGTTTGTATGGGAAAAAGAAAAGGGCTGTTTTTAGGGCTTTTCCGGCCATTATTAGAATTTTTCTCGCCGTAAAAACCATCCTTGAACTTCAACGAACATTTAAAAAAAAAAATCAGCCAAATCGGTCAAGCCGTTTTCATGCCAAGTCGTGACAACGCAAAACGGGTTTCATTTTTATATATATAGATAGGGAATTTTCTCGAACTTCTTTTGTGTGTTTGAGTATAAAAGGACCAACAGAGGTCGGAGCAGGCAGTCTACTTTTAAAGTGAGACAACGGAAGGTTCGAAGAGATATCTAGTGCGATAAAGTGTTTAGTAGTGTTGAAGTGATTGTGTATTTAGTGTTTTGTGTTTAATAAAGTTATTTCGTGTGTTTAATTGGTAGTGTTTTTATTTATCCCATACCCAGCTCGTAACAATTTGGTGTCAGAAGTGAGGGATAAATAATGCCGATTCTACCAAAGGACGACACGGATAGTATCCGTACTAGGAGTCCGCGACAACAAGGTATGGACCAAAGGCGATTTGGAGACTCCCCGACACAGACACCGGGCGGTGTCCAGCCTACATCAGAGCCAGTCGCTGGCCCATCTGGAGCTACTCCAGCATTAGCGACGCCTGACTTGTCTGCCTTAATGGCGCTGCTGCAGGACCAGGCTCGCCGTCAAGAGGAGCAGGCTCGCCGTCAAGAGGAGCAGGCTCGCCAGTTGCAGGAACAGTTGCAACGGGACAAGGAGGAGCAGGCTCGCCGTCAAGAGGAGCAGGCTCGCCGTCAAGAGGAGCAGGCTTGCCAGTTGCAGGAACAGTTGCAACAGGACAAGGAGGAACAGGCTCGTCGTCAAGAAGAACAGATGCTCCTGATTAAAGATCTTCACGCATCAGTTGGCAAAGAGCTGAGCGTGATGAAGGAGCAGGTACAGCAGCACGACAACCGTATCGCAAAGGCTGAAATTCAGATCGCCGATGTGAAGAAGGCCTTGAGTGAAATTAAGGTTGGAGACGGGGCTGTGACTTCAGTGATTGCTGCACCTTCGGTGCGCGGGTTTAAAGTGCCGCCATTCGACGGAACATCTTCGTGGTCGGCCTATAAAATTCAATTTGAGGCCGTTATGAAAGTGAACGGGTGGACCAAAGCGCAAGCCATGACCGCGCTCACTTTGGGTCTCCGAGACCAGGCCCTAACCATTCTTGAGGCCCTCGGAAAGGATGTGACCTACGAACAGCTGCTGGAGGCATTAGAGTCCAGATATGGTGACGCGCACCTGGAGCACGTCTTTCGTGCTAAATTAAGGGATCGCGTTCAACGTAGTGCCGAGAACTTACAGCAGTGGGCCCTGGAAGTCGAAAAGCTGGTTCGGAAAGCATACCAGTCCGCCCCTGCACTTATTGATGGAAATCTGGTACAGGCGTTCATAGATGGAATACGCGATTTAGAAGTCAGAGCCGCTGTGAGACTTGGGCATCATGAGACGCTGAAAGACGCCTTGGCCCATGCCTTAGAAGTAGAGGCAGTAAGGCAGGACCACCGTACGCACCGGGTCAGAGAGGTTGTAGCGTCAGCTGTACGCGACCGCCCGCAAGGATACAGCCCTAGGTGCTACACTTGTGGAGAAAGGGGTCATCTTCGATCAAGCTGTCCTAAGCGCAGCTCACTAAGAGAAGACCAACCCCAGCAGAGAAAGGCTGCTGATATGACTGCTCAGCACCAGTGGAGAACTCGCAGTAACGAAGACGCACTGTCAAGACCTTGGCGTGAAGATTGTATGCAGAATTCCAGGCAAGAAACTAAGGAAGTTGTGTCTGTGAGAAGGATAAGAACAGATCTCAGCGACGAATGGAAGACAACCATACAGCAGGCTCAGCAAAATGACTCGGACATTAAACCAATCTTCGACTGGATTAAAGCTGGTGCTCCGAAGCCCAAGTGGAGTGATGTGGCTGCGATGAGTTCCATCACGAAGAGTTACTGGGCACAATGGAACAGCTTAGTGATCCAGGATGGAGTCTTGTGCCGTAAATGGGAAAACGCTCGAGGGGACAGCTGTCATCTACAAATGGTTGTCCCTAAAGCTAAGGTACCGGATGTTTTACGGCTCTACCATGATGGATGCTCAGGAGGACATATGGGAGTAAAAAGGACTCTACTGAAGATCAGAGAGCGCTTTTACTGGATCCACTGTCGAGATGATGTGGAGGACTGGTGTCGCAAATGTACCAGTTGTGCGGCTGTGAAAGGACCCCACACACGTAGCAGAGGTGCATTAAAAGTGTACAACGTTGGAGCCCCCTGGGAGCGGATAGCGCTGGACGTTGCGGGACCATTTCCAGAAAGTGATAGCGGAAACAAGTACTTCATGGTTGTAATGGACTACTTCACAAAGTGGCCAGAAGTCTTCGCCATTCCTAACCAAGAAGCTACAACAGTCGCAGATAAATTGGTTCAGGAAGTCTTCTGTCGTTTTGGAGTACCCTTAGAAATTCACAGCGATCAAGGAAGGAATTTTGAATCGCAAGTTTTCCAGGAGACTTGTCGATTGATGGGTACACACAAAACCAGAACCACTTCTTACCACCCACAATCTGATGGAATGGTGGAACGATTCAACCAGACGTTGGAAAGATATCTGGCAAAAGTTGTAGAAAGCAGGCAAAGGGATTGGGACAAGCACATACAGCCGTTTCTTCTGTCCTATCGGAGTGCAGTTCACGAAAGTACGACCGTAACTCCAGCTTTCGCAAACTTTGGAAGGGAATTACGATTGCCTGCAGATTTAATCACTGGAACTCCCCCTGATGTCCCACGCAGTGTAACGGATTACGCGAATGACCTGCGCAACAAGTTAAATGATGTGTATGAGCACATCAGGCAATCCGGACAACAGATGTCTGAGAAGATGAAGACTCGTTATGACCGGAAGGCAAACAGTAGTGGTTTCGACGAAAGTTCGCTGGTGTGGTTGCATAACCCAGTGCGGAGCAAGGGAAAGTCTCCGAAATTGCAAGCAAAATGGGATGGACCATACCGAGTTGTGACCAGGATCAACGATGTCACCTACCGAATACAGAAGGGTCCGCGAGGTGCGCCTAAGATTGTGCATGTAGACCGATTGGCGCGATACTACGGGACTAATGATGCTCGGGACGAGCATGTCTAAGGAGGGGGCAGTGTTACGTCGGTCATCTAGAATCTTCAAGAAACCTCGCTTATAATTGTGTAGTGTCTAAAACACTCCAGTAAATTCTGTAGGTATAATTCCATTATGTTTACAAGGTCAGCACGGCGGGCGTCGGCGACATAATTGCCATTGTAATTTCGACCGTATGCCGAGTGCGTAACGTAACTTCTTCCTTGTTGGTTCTTTTATCTTTAAGTTTATTTTTTTAGTTATTATTCTTTGTGAATATTGAATTCATTTTTAGTTAATAATAGGGAATTTTCTCGAACTTCTTTTGTGTGTTTGAGTATAAAAGGACCAACAGAGGTCGGAGCAGGCAGTCTACTTTTAAAGTGAGACAACGGAAGGTTCGAAGAGATATCTAGTGCGATAAAGTGTTTAGTAGTGTTGAAGTGATTGTGTATTTAGTGTTTTGTGTTTAATAAAGTTATTTCGTGTGTTTAATTGGTAGTGTTTTTATTTATCCCATACCCAGCTCGTAACAGTAGGTACCTGCGTGAGAGTGTTTAAACATCCTTTTAAAAACATTAGTTGCATGTAGAAATGCCAGAACATCAAGCTACATTACAATCGGTCTTTCTCTAATAGATTTTCAACTTTATCGCTAAAAAGCATTACATTGAAGGTTGCTTGGGAGAATTTGTCAGTTTCGGGTAGCTTCATATACTGCCGTCTGTACATGCAACTAATTTTCTTACTATTCAGGTATTATTGCGTGCATATGACACAACCTGCATGTCGAGATTGAGGAAATATACGAAAGTAGATACCTACCCCACAAGTTTACACCCAGTTCTGCAGATTAACACAAATTACGATGCCGAACTCCTGTTAGGCACTGCGCACACCTAGCCAGTTTAGTTGACACAGCTGTCATGGTAGGGGAACACCGAGTCTTTAAAATTCGGGAGAGCGGTTGGTAGAGGTAGGTAGTTGGGAGTCTTGAATTGTTATAGCTCATTTACACTCTCGCCTCGTGGCTCGTATCGCACCTCGCCTCGCAGCTTGTTTGATTTTTGCGAGATATTGTGTGTCTGTTCACACTGTTCACTGTTTTTGACTCTCGCGAGGCGTTCAGATCGCTTTAAGCCAGCAATGATGGAAGACGTTGAATTATTAGCAGCAGCAACTCTTTCCCTTCTTAGTTTTTACAACTACGTGACTTAATTAAAAAAAAAACTGGTGCTTGCAACAGCAGCATCGAAATATCGGGTGCTCGAAATAAAGGATAACCACGGAAGATATCCCATAAGTGACATAATTAGTGTAGTTATAAACTGTGATAGCTTACAGTTTTTGAAATGTCATATGTAGGGACTGTCTATTTACAATTTTATTGATAAGTTAGAGGTGCTCTTTGCTGTCGTCTTGATTGATAAAAATAAACATGGATACTAAGTACCTTTCTGTTTAATATTTTTAGAACAAACTTCATCTTCCTGTGCCCTTGCCCCATTCTATTTAGGACCGACGAAACACATTTTCTTTTTTCATTCTCCCCTGTTAGACGTCACTGCATCATTTACTTCTTTCTCTTTCACATCATTCCTCACATAATCCATCCATGTTTTCTTTGGGTTTCCTCTCCCTGTCTATCAATCAACATTAATCTCAATAAATTTTAGTCACACGGCTCTCTCTCGAAGAACACACCGCACCTTTATTAGGTACTTATCTATTGGATTTTGAATCTGAATTCTGACTGCAGGAACTGAAAGCACCGGAGACTTATTATTTCCTTTCTGCAGCACAGGGTCTCCAGAGTGCAAGAGGTTTCGGATTAGCTTTTATTTTTATGTACTTAAGTTTAAATGCTATTTTCCAACATGTACTTGTACATACCTCCGAGACGAGAGAGTGACAATTTAAAACCAAACGCATGTTTCTATCGAACATTTACATGGATTAGGTAATAAATAGGTCTAGGTACATGCTTAGTCCCATTAGTAAGGTACCTATGCTTTAAATTGATCAGTAATTTTCTACTTATTTCATAAGAAACTAATGCTTATTCATGTACTTATGGCGCCAATCCGCCAGTCTGCTTATAAATATTCACTTGAGCTAATTTTAATAATATTTTAGGTAAAAGACACGAAACTTATAAGATTTTATAGCAAAACAAGGTATTCTCTGTTGTTTTTAATATGTTTCTATTAATTAATATTGTCATTAAAATTATTAAAATTTATAATCACTATAAAATTATTTGCTTAGGATCAGATTACGAAACCGGTGTCAGTCATGTGATTTTTATTTTTAATATACTGTGTGGTCGAAGGCTAAGGACAGAAGTTTCATTTAAGTAGCTGAAGGTAGTTTTCGAATCAATGTTAAAATTGTAATTATGGAACTTTCATTTTTTTTTAAGATTGAATAAAAAAATGGGCGTAAAGTCCTTTATAGTCAACTAACATAATTATGATACCTTACACCAATAAATTAATAACCAAAATGAAGGTGGCCTATGTCCCGTCGGGGCTGCGGGTTGTTCGAAAGAGATACCGCGGCCTCGGCGCAAGGGCTAAGAAGGAACATGGGTGGTTTTTAGTCAGTAGAAGTCTGACACTCCGTTTCGCTCTGCCGAGAGCGGGAGGGGTTATTTGATGATTTCCCAACCCCCAAAGTGGGTTTATTAATGGGTACACTTCTGTCTAAATTTTTGGGGATTACTGCCGTGATGTTATTTAATTGCATGGTAATGGCCTAGGTACCGTCAATTGCCCTGATTTTGCCTAGCGTCCTGTGTTTGCCTAAAATGAATAAATGGTTATATCTTTTTCAATTTATTAGTTAGGCAATCGAAACTTGATAAAAGTTTCGATTGCCTAACTAATTTCATGGTTTAAGGTTCATTATCTGGCAACGCTAAAATAGTTACGTTATGGTGGTAACATACATAATTTATAAAAAAAAATGTTTTTCAAGAGCGCGTCGAGCGGCAAGACATATTTTAAATTCCGGAAAAACTTTTCATGTAAGTCATTCAAATATGTATATATTTTCTTGTATTTTGCGAGAAATGTTGGAATAGGCAAACACAGGCAATTTTTTTGAACGAGTGGTCGTATTTTACGTTAGCTAGGGTTGGCACCTTTATTATTCACAGACATAAAAAACCGGCCAAGAGCGTGTCGGGCCACGCTCAGTGTAGGGTTCCGTAGATAATAAAATATTATGTAAACGAAGTTAAAAAAAAAATACGGGCAAATGAAACTTGACCTCTGGATTGTATAGGCGCTCATACGATTCAGGGACCAAATTATATTGGTTAACTGCAGTTTCCATCTGTTGTTTCCATCCAAGTTCAAAATAATTTTCCTAGAAAGTCCTTATAAAGTTCTACTTTTCAGATTTTTTTCGTATTTTCTAAACTTATGGTTCAAAAGTTAGAGGGGGGGGGACGCTTTGTTTTTTACTTTTGGAGCGATTATTTCCGAAATTATTGACATTATCAAAAAATGATTTTAGTAAACCCCTATTCATTTTTAAATACCTTTCCAACAATATATCACACATTAGGGTTAAAATTAAAAAAAAAAACACTTCCCACTTTACATATAGGGGGGCTACCCTAATAAAACATTTTTTTCCAATTTTTATTTTAGCACTTTGTCGGCGTGATTGATACACATATTGGTCCCAAATTTCAGCTTTCTAGTGCTAACGGTCACAGAGATTAAGCGAGGACGGACAGACAGACAGACAGACATGGCGAAACTATAAGGGTTCCTAGTTGACTACGGAACCCTAAAAAAGGGAACGAATTTTTACCCGACTGCGTCGAAGCCCAAAAGGAGGGTTATTGCTTACACTATTATTTTCAAGAGTTTTTTGTTGTTTGAAGGTGTACTCATTTATTTCTTAATAAATATACACTCAATAAATTTCTTGTTTTATGTAGTAGTTTTTAATTAATGGACATAGTTTTCTCCAATAAATACCGTAACAAAAATCTGAAACTTAATCCAATAAATTAAAAATAAGTAACTCCGATACACAAACGGGCTGTTCTGATAATAATATGTGTTCAGTTGGTTGGTCCTAATTAGCATTAAAACATAATTTACGTAATTAATTGGACAGTTATTAATTAATTAAAGCAATATTTGTATTTCTACTAATTTAGTGGAATTTAATCTTGTTCATCTCATAATGGTCATGTTAACGATGATGATGATGTTATAATTATAAATTCATATTTATGTACTAGTTGTGCCACGCGACCTTCGTTCACGTGAAATTATTAAAAAAGTACTTCCTGCAGGGCTAGTGGGCAGGCATAGTGTCCATCGATTAACTGTCGAATGGTTACATTTTGTACCAAACCATAACCATTTGACAGTTAATCGATGGACACTATGATAGCCACTGACATTTAAAAAGTTACGCAATAGCCCCGTTGTTCCTATTTGAATCGGATTTTGTAAACAATATCAAAATGTCTATATACCTAGCAGGACCCTCCGAATCACATAATTAAAAAAAATAGTACCTCAATGGTTACTGCGAGGATCCTCCACTGTTTGAAGGTCTTCTGAACAAATTTATAAGGTCCCGTTTAGCGGTGTTTTAGAACCTTATAAATATCTTAGTTTTATTTTAAAATAATAATTATTTTATGGGTTATGGCCCTGTAAAATTTCTCTAATCTTTTATTAAGCCAGCAGGACTCTAATTTGTTTAGACGATTTCAGTCCAGACAGTCATATTTCTTATGAGCATTTTTTGGTACTTTTACGCTAAGCTGTTACGTTTAATTCAAATAGTTTGTATTTTAGCTGACAATTTCTAAAGTAAACTTTAAAACTTTTTTTTGATAAAAGTTACTGTAAGTCCCATCAAAAGCTGAAAAGCTGTTTGCTGACAGACTGACAGACAGACTGACAGACAGACTGACAGACTGACAGACAGACTGACAGACAGACTGACAGACAGACTGGCAGACAGACTGACAGACAGACTGACAGACAGACTGACAGACAGACTGACAGACAGACTGACAGACAGACTGACAGACAGACTGACAGACAGACTGACAGACAGACTGACAGACAGACTGACAGACAGACTGACAGACAGACTGACAGACAGACTGACAGACAGACTGACAGACAGACTGACAGACAGACTGACAGACAGACTGACAGACAGACTGACAGACAGACTGACAGACAGACTGACAGACAGACTGACAGACAGACTGACAGACAGACTGACAGACTGACAGACTGACAGACAGACTGACAGACAGACTGACAGACAGACTGACAGACAGACTGACAGACAGACTGACTGACAGACAGACTGACAGACAGACTGACAGACAGACTGACAGACAGACTGACAGACAGACTGACAGACAGACTGACAGACAGACTGACAGACAGACTGACTGACAGACAGACTGACAGACAGACTGACAGACAGACTGACAGACAGACTGACAGACAGACTGACAGACAGACTGACAGACAGACTGACAGACAGACTGACAGACAGACTGACAGACAGACTGACAGACAGACTGACAGACAGACTGACAGACAGACTGACAGACAGACTGACAGACAGACTGACAGACAGACTGACAGACAGACTGACAGACAGACTGACAGACAGACTGACAGACAGACTGACAGACAGACTGACAGACAGACTGACAGACAGACTGACAGACAGACTGACAGACAGACTGACAGACAGACTGACAGACAGACTGACAGACAGACTGACAGACAGACTGACAGACAGACTGACAGACAGACTGACAGACAGACTGACAGACAGACTGACAGACAGACTGACAGACAGACTGACAGACAGACTGACAGACAGACTGACAGACAGACTGACAGACAGACTGACAGACAGACTGACAGACAGACTGACAGACAGACTGACAGACAGACTGACAGACAGACTGACAGACAGACTGACAGACAGACTGACAGACAGACTGACAGACAGACTGACAGACAGACTGACAGACAGACTGACAGACAGACTGACAGACAGACTGACAGACAGACTGACAGACAGACTGACAGACAGACTGACAGACAGACTGACAGACAGACTGACAGACAGACTGACAGACAGACTGACAGACAGACTGACAGACAGACTGACAGACAGACTGACAGACAGACTGACAGACAGACTGACAGACAGACTGACAGACAGACTGACAGACAGACTGACAGACAGACTGACAGACAGACTGACAGACAGACTGACAGACAGACTGACAGACAGACTGACAGACAGACTGACAGACAGACTGACAGACAGACTGACAGACAGACTGACAGACAGACTGACAGACAGACTGACAGACAGACAGACTGACAGACAGACTGACAGACAGACTGACAGACAGACTGACAGACTGACAGACAGACTGACAGACAGACTGACAGACAGACTGACAGACAGACTGACAGACAGACTGACAGACTGACAGACAGACTGACAGACAGACTGACAGACAGACTGACAGACAGACTGACAGACAGACTGACAGACAGACTGACAGACAGACTGACAGACAGACTGACAGACAGACTGACAGACAGACTGACAGACAGACTGACAGACAGACTGACAGACAGACTGACAGACAGACTGACAGACAGACAGACTGACAGACAGACTGACAGACAGACTGACAGACAGACTGACAGACAGACTGACAGACAGACTGACAGACAGACTGACAGACAGACTGACAGACAGACTGACAGACAGACTGACAGACAGACTGACAGACAGACTGACAGACAGACTGACAGACAGACTGACAGACAGACTGACAGACAGACTGACAGACAGACTGACAGACAGACTGACAGACAGACTGACAGACAGACTGACAGACAGACTGACAGACAGACTGACAGACAGACTGACAGACAGACTGACAGACAGACTGACAGACAGACTGACAGACAGACTGACAGACAGACTGACAGACAGACTGACAGACAGACTGACAGACAGACTGACAGACAGACTGACAGACAGACTGACAGACAGACTGACAGACAGACTGACAGACAGACTGACAGACAGACTGACAGACAGACTGACAGACAGACTGACAGACAGACTGACAGACAGACTGACAGACAGACTGACAGACAGACTGACAGACAGACTGACAGACAGACTGACAGACAGACTGACAGACAGACTGACAGACAGACTGACAGACAGACTGACAGACAGACTGACAGACAGACTGACAGACAGACTGACAGACAGACTGACAGACAGACTGACAGACAGACTGACAGACAGACTGACAGACAGACTGACAGACAGACTGACAGACAGACTGACAGACAGACTGACAGACAGACTGACAGACAGACTGACAGACAGACTGACAGACAGACTGACAGACAGACTGACAGACAGACTGACAGACAGACTGACAGACAGACTGACAGACAGACTGACAGACAGACTGACAGACAGACTGACAGACAGACTGACAGACAGACTGACAGACAGACTGACAGACAGACTGACAGACAGACTGACAGACAGACTGACAGACAGACTGACAGACAGACTGACAGACAGACTGACAGACAGACTGACAGACAGACTGACAGACATGTGTTTGATGATAATACCTATTGTAGATACAATGTCCAGTTACGTACGCTTACAAGGACATAATCATCATTTCAGCCGAAAGACATCCACTGATGGACATAGGCCGTGTGTCTCGCATCCAGCGGATCCTTCACCAGGTCAGCGGTCCACCTAGTCGGATGACTTTCAACGCAACCTCTAACGGTTCGCAAGAACGTTGGAAATCTGAGAAAACAACATTCGCGACCCGAATCACATTCACCCATGAAAATTACAGTACCTACCTATGTAGTTTATGTAGTACGTATATATTGAATAGTCAAACGAACTTACCTGTAAGTGAAGTTCGACGGTAATTATACTTTGTTGCATTGTCCGAAGATGATTAGGATTATTAATGTAGTCACGGCTTTAGTCTGTGGCGCCAACACATAAGTTTAAAGAAAAAAGTTTATCTGTGCTAGCTTTCTGTCACCGGCTTCTGTAAATATCTTCATTAAGTTCATAGCAATTTATTGGTTTTACAACATAGGGTTCATGCTCATACGAATAAATAGCATGGAGATTTTGGGTCGGGTGGGACCAATCATCTTCGGACAATGCAACAAAGTATAATTACCGTCGAACTTCACTTACAGGTAAGTTCGTTTGACTATTCAATTATACTTTGTTGCATTGTCCTCGATGATTAGGATTATTAATGTAGATGTTTAAAGACTAGTTGTAAAATCAATAAACATTTATATAAAATCAATAAACATTTATACAAAATCAATAAGCATTCATATAAAATCGATAAACATTTATACAAAATCAATGAAAATTTATATAAAATCCATTAACATCCATCTAAAATCATTCAGATGAATATTATATAACTTATAAGTCATATGTCATTTTTAGAATTTTGTTAAGGCCACTTTAGTTACCTAAAGGTAGTATTTTTACAATTCAGGTTTAATCGTTACCAGTGTTATTAAAAAATTGCTTCAGGGAACCTTCTATTGTTCACTAAAGGTTTCATTTTAAAGTTTTCGTTATAAATCACTAGCTTGTGCCAGCGGCTTCGCCCGCTACAACTCGAAAATTATCCCATGGGAAGATAAAATCGGGATAAAAACTATCCTATGTGTTAATCCAGGGTATAACCTATCTACATACCAAATTTCAACCAAATCGGTCCAGCCGTTTATGCGTGAAAGAGTAACAAACATCCACACATCCATTCTCACAAACTTTCACATTTATAATATTATATATATATATAAGTAGGAAAGTAGGATTAATTTAAACATTTGCTCGTCTAATATCGTCTATATTGAACTGCTGGAGGCTGCCAATGTTGTTGCATGGCGGGTGTACTGTTTATTGAGCATGTACTAATGTCAATTCCATATCTTCCAACACGTTATTGTAATTGAGTTCACACATCTTTAAGGCCTCTTGTGGATATTATTCATGAATTAGTACAGTCCCACAGGCCATGCGTTAATTTTAAATATTTAACCACCCCTATAGCTGGGTTTACATACTCCTATTCTATTGCTAAAGAAAGAAACAGTTATAAAAGGTTGGTATTCGTTTGGCCCACAAATTTAATTAGCGTATCAACCCTTAAAGTAATACGATTTTGTTTAATCACTATATCATAAGTATAAAATAGAGATGGGTATTGTTTGTACTCTTTCTGTGGCTAGCAGTAATATAGTTATCGCTTTTTTGGTAATTATTTGTAAATCACTTTGTTGAATGTGATCCAGTAGAGAGAAAATAAAAAACTGAAAAACATCCCAATTCCCAAGAATTCTCCGGATCTTGGAGGACAAGTCTCTGAACCGTATTTTGATACTATCATCTGTACCTATATGTGGTCTTATAATTAGAGATAGAACTGAACTAACAGAATATGAAAATAGAGGAAGAAACCTTCATTAATCCTTAGAGCGAAAAAACTGAATAACTTCAGTGATGGTTTGCTAATGCTTATAATATTTTAATTACAGTATCTTGTCTTTACAATTGCAGGCGATGAGGCAAGCATTGGTATTGTGTACTTTTAGTTATTGAATTCCTAATAATATCAACAGCTTCAATACTAATTCCAAAATCTTAAAAAATGTTCCTGATAATACTCCTGCCATCAATCCCAGTAGAGAATAGTGGAAAAAGTATAGAATAAATGATATTGGTCTAAATACCATTCCTTCCAATGCCACCTTGTATTGGCAAGGAGCATCCACCACTTATCACCGCTACAACCCCTGGAGATACCGGGGCCACATACATAACTGTGATACTTAGTGTTATTCCATGATACAATTAATCAATTGTAAGTTCACCAATACGGATATAATATTTTAATAATTTAAAACACCTAAGATTCCCTTCCACATTCAAAATATGCTGATATCATATTATTACCTTTGGTATTAATGTAAGTAATATCGAGTAACCATATATACCTAGATTCACACTATTGCCAAGGATTTTAGAAATTTATTTAACTGCTCCTTATTTAAATGAGTATGATACTGTATCCATTATGTACCATACCTATGTTTAACAAATAAAAATTCTGATTCTGATGTTATATTTTCAATTCTTGGCAAAAAATTTCACTATCTCATAAATGACTGACAGAACACTTTAGCCCAGAAAAAAGGGGCAGCACTCAATTTTGGTATTAAAAAACTGAGCTGAATCTACAGTCCATAGTCTGTTAGCAATCTATGAGCCACACAATATTCCGTACCATGCAGATGAAGCATATTTATATGTGTGTATTTTAATTATTAACTCAAAATAACTGGCTATGTCTATGGACCACAGCAAATGATACAATATATACAACATAGTGTTTATATCATAATTATCATAAAAAACGAACTGGCAAAAGTGTGGGTGTACTATTAGGTAGGTACCTCTCTGTCTAATCCTTCGGGATTACAGGCATGATGTTATTTTATCATTGTTATCACTTAGAACAAGGTTTTTGTGCCACTTGAGTTTCTTAGTGAATAGAGTCCTTTAGTTAATAACTGGGCAAGCATATTAAAGTTCTAATAGCCTTTTATCAATAAATTCTTATATTTCATTTCTCTTCAGTGATGTTAAAGCTTAGTGAATAGTATTAAAAAAGTAAACCTAGAAGTTTACTGTGTTGTTTAGGTATGAAATCACATTTCTCTTTGGTACTGATGATTTCATGTTTTCTAAACATTATACAGCCTCTCTGTCTCTAAGGAAGCTTTGAAACCTGTAATGGGTTTCAATGTTTTTGTAATTTATGTTTATGGGGCTGAAAATAAACCAGAAGGTAAGACATATTGAAAACATAACATTTGCCTTGAAAAAATAAAGCTTCCTATATCCTTGCCTATGTCTATCATGTAATAAGCATCCAATCCAATGTGCTAAGAAAAAACCATTATTCTGTAAAAAATTGGTATACTGTTGTATACAAGATTATCTCCAACCAAACTAAACATAATGTAATGTCTTTTATATAAAAGACAGTAAGTTTAATTTATTTCTGTCTCTTTGACAAGGAAAAAATGGTAAACAAAGTTGTTATTGTAAAGGGTAGGTAACAAACTTTAATTGCTATGAAAGCAATTCACTTCTTCATTTCAGATACTATCTGAATAAATTCAAGTATAGAATTTATCATCTAGAGGAGTACCTATAACTCCATCACCACCATCCAATTAAGAATAACTGGGTTGTTTGAGTGATTGGTTTCCAATCACATAAATTATATTTAAGTCCACCAACCTGTGAATTTATTTCTGAAGGGAATGATTTCTCCTGGCCATCCGCATTCTGTCTGCTGCACTAGTACTTTTGATGACAGCCCCCCCTTTCTTTGCACTTATGGAGGAGGGCCCCGCCAGTTTAAAAATTTATTGTTGAAGCACATACGGCTCCCATGTGCTCACTCTATGAGTGAACTTTTATGGTACACTCATATTTAATCCTTAACCAGATTTATTTATAGATTTTGCTGATCTTATGTTTCCGTCTTTGATTGTAACAAACTCTTTTGTCTTTGTTGGTTACCAACAATAAGAGATCTACGTCCCCCTGCTTGTATATATATGTATACACACAAAACAGAAGCATCATTCAGCTTCTTCATCATCATCATCGGCCTGTAATGTTCCTACTGTAAGGACTCAAGCCTCCTCTCTAGGCGAGGAATCCACCACGCCAGCCCAGTGTGGGTTGGTAGATACAACTTCTTAACTATGTCTATTTATGCCTTTTGGATACCTCATTCACCACTGTATGATCTTCAGAATTAATAAAACATTTGTTTATAAATAGAGAATGGCGGGTTTTCATTTTGTGTTTTACTTGCTTATTTAATATTTTTTATATGAATCTTCTCTTTCTTTCTCTGGGTATAGATCCACACCAAGTATTTCAAGAAACTTGATTATATAATAATTCTTTATATGGTACTTACCACCTTAATTCACTTTCATTTATCTTGATCTGCATTTTCAACTTCTCAACCGATAACGGGAGGATATTTTCTAATGACTGTGAAGGGACAATTTTATTGTCTTCTATAAGGTAACCTCCTTAAAAATGTTATAGGTATCAACTTCTCGAGGATAAAACACAATGCATGTTGTAGAACAACATTACACTTATATAACCAAGTAAGCTCCCGCAGAACTTCCCATGAAGGTTATAATAGAACAGTCAACCGTGTGTGCCCCCACAGGACACCCCTTTAGGGTTGCTGAGTTCACGACACTGCCGTTTCAGGCCATGTACACCCCCGCAGGATGACCTCAGGCCAGGCAAGTCGTTCATAATGTATCCATGAAGGTTATAATAGCAGTCAACCGTGTGTGCCCCCCCAGGACACCCCTTTAGGGTTGCTGAGTTCACGACACTGCCGTTTCAGGCCATGTACACCCCCGCAGGATGTCCCCAGGCCAGGCAAGTCGTACATAATGTATCCATTTTGGGCTTCATAGTTCCGTTGCAAGCTCCAACAGAGCGGTCTCAGGTCATGCTAGCAGCCAATAAAGGCAAACATTTTAATAGGTACTCTCTGAACTTCGATGTAGTGCCCACGTGGCAGGCATGCAGTTAGTTGCAAACACGTGCAAAGCGCAAGGCATATAAAACATACCATGTTTTCGATGTAGCGATTATTGCCACACAACAGAGCTTTAGGCTTTTGATTCCAATTCTTCAGCAGTAGGCAAAAAACGAATCAAGGCACACACAAGGTAAGCCATTTTGTTTTCTTACATAGAACAACACACTAATAAAAACACTTAACACTCGAATCAGAGCTAATTATGTTTAATGCGCTTTTCGTAATCTCTTTGATTTCTTCATTGGCCTCGACTTTGTCAATATTAACCTTATTTTTCCATTTTAACTTTAAAATGAAGTTTAAAAACCTAAAAGAAATCTAAAAATAATCGAAAAGAGTGACGCCATTAAGACATAAAATCCGAATGAAGATATTTACAGAAGCCGGTGACAGAAAGCTAGCACAGATAAACTTTTTTCTTTAAACTTATGTGTTGGCGCCACAGACTAAAGCCGTGACTACATTAATAATCCTAATCATCGAGGACAATGCAACAAAGTATAATTATAATATGTATAACTGTGTACATTTCGGTGCAAAACATGTAATTACATTTAATTAAAGTAATTATACACAGCAGTATAATTGTAAATAATATAATACCTACGATTTATGGGTATTTACTTAGTGTTAAACAATCGCAAATATCTGTTATGAAAAAAGTATCAAGTTCATCAACCTTGAAGTTATACCTAACTACAGATGTAATGTTGTAAGTATGCGTGATATTAATTGGTATTAAATAACAATGAGTGTATTTAAATTTCTATTGTAGGAATAATTCATGGGTGTAAAAGTACCCTTAACGAAACCTAAAAGCACTTGTTCTACCCATCACTGCGATATTTTTTATTGTTCTAGAGTCTAGAATCTAGACCATACTTGGGAATACCCTAGTTACGGAGATATTGGGAGCCAAAGTTCCAAATTTTTCACAGACGTCTTTTTTCTTGAATTTAACTTTACTTGAATTACCTCCATGACCCGTTTACTATTCAAAGCATCCACTAGCGCAATGTTTTAATGCCCGTTTTCACCGACATCCCCTAAGCTTAGGGGATCCCCTAAGCATGGATAGGGGACCGATAGGGGATGGTTTTTGTTTCACCAGCAGTTAGGGGTCAGTTAAACCTTAAAGGGTCCCCTAAATTTAGGTGGCCAAAATTTGGGCCCATAAACCGGCACATACGTAAGTGATCTTTCAAACAACGAAGATGGATTCTGATTTAAGTGAACTTTTTGAAAATTTTGAAACTGTTTCTACAATATTCAACGCTATAAACGTAAATAATAGCCGTAGACCAAAAATATATCGGAAACGACCAAATTACATCGATATTTTTGATGAAATTGACTTTTTTCGTAGATATAGGTTAAGTAAATCTTCCGTGTTGTGTTTGTTGGAAAAGATTAAACACGCCTTAGAATTCCCTGATAATAGGTGAGTACTTATCGCATTACAGTTTTTTTAAGTCCCTTGCTCTTAAAGTAGGTACCTACCTACCTAAATAAAACCTCGTGGTTATTTTTCAAGATAGCATGGTATTTTTTCGACGACATTATATCAATGAAAGCTCTACCTATACACTTGTTATGTAGGTAAGTTTCTACCTTTCCTACAATTAAACTTTTTTTTTCAGAAATAATTCTGTATCTCCAATAAATCAGTTATTGATAGCATTGAGGTTTTATGCGACTGGTAACCATTTGTTGGCCGTGGCAGACATGGGTGGGATCAGTGTGGCTACTTGCAGTCGAATAATAAAAAGAGTGTCTGCAGCAATAGTGACTCTACGTCCGGAGTTTATCAAGTTTCCTGAAAACAGTGAAGAACAAGCAAAAGTGAAGATGGGGTTTTATAATATTGCAAGGTTCCCTAATGTGATTGGATGCATTGATTGTACACATGTGAAAATACAATCACCAGGTTATAATACAACACATTTCTTCAATAAAATTATATGTTGATATTATGAAATTACTGTTAAAATATTTTTCAGTTATTATGATTCTATGTACCTACACAAAATAAAATGTAAGTATGTATTTTTAAGGTGGAGACGATGCAGAGCTCTTTAGAAATAGGAAGGGTTACATGTCCATAAATGTACAAACAGTGGCATCTGCCAACTTGTTAATAAGAGATGTTGTAGCACGCTGGCCGGGTTCAACACATGACTCCGCTATTTATCAAAATAGCAACACATTCAGAAAATTTGAAAGCGGAGACTATGCTGACAGCTATTTACTGGGTGACAGTGGATACCCATTGAAGGTAAATAGCTAAAAATATAATCCTCCTTTGGGGCCATCGGGTTAAACTATATCTTAAAGTGCAAATCAGTTTGTAAATTTTAGATTTAGGCGGTAACAGCCACATATATTATTATGTCTAGAATAATATAATACATATTTATAAAAATAAAACTAATTAGTATTTAGGTATCATGCTTAAAAACATTTAATAAAATATTACAATTTTTTTATTTTAATCGGTTTTCGGCAGACCAAATAAATTCTTCAGATTGAAGTTTCCACCTGTAAAGTAAAGAATAATGTTATTTAGGTACCACTAAAGCAACAGCAATTTGTTTTTTCAGCCTCATCTTTTGACTCCATATTTGAATCCTACAACAAGAGGACAGCAAAAATACAATGATGCTCATATTAAAACTAGAAATGTGGTGGAAAGGCAGTATGGAGTCTTAAAACGACGTTTTCCTGTCTTAGCCACTGGTATAAGATTAGACTTAAATAATGCTACCAATGTAATTATTGCATGCTGTATCTTACACAACATGTGTATTTTAAGAAATGAAGAGGAACCAGTGAATGAAAACATTGTTCTCAATATAGAAGAACTTATTTCAAATGGGCAAATAACTAATTTCACAACAAACATTACATCACAGAATGCATATGGGCTTCGAAGAATACAAATTACAAATTATTTTGATAACTTGTAACATGACTATTAAGGTTATTAAATAAATGTTTTTTTAGTAATGACATACCTTTTATTTGATTGAATATTTCTATTTTTGTTTCCAGCTCTGTTTTTGCTGATTCCAGTTGCAATTCATATAATTTTCTTTTGAATTCTATTTCGTCCTCCAACAACTTCTTTTTTAAATTTTCTATGTCCAATTTTATATTATTCACTCCTTGAAAACCGGAACATAAGGTGGACACAACTTCTGCCTGGGGATTACTTGCTTCTTTATGAAGTATAGGCCTACGCCTTTTCCAGAGGGGAGTCATTGTGATTTCTGGTGTGTCTTGTTTTAATTCTGGAGCTTCAGTTTCCTTTAAGTCATTAGACTCACCCTGAAAATCTGATTTACCGTCCAAAACTACCGTCTGCGATTGTTCCCCACAAACTTCTATATCTGGTATGGTTAAGACTGCATCAGAGTCTAAAACATTAGCGATACCACTGCAGCCTCGACCCATTAAATCGCAGACTTGTTCGAGGATAGGGTCTGTTTTAGTGTATGATGGTCCACCACCCGTTCCAGTTGTACAACTCCTGTTACTAGTGTAGTATATTTTGGCTTCACTCTTCATTTTCTCCCAGACTCTTGTCAGCGCATCTTTACTCCTAAGGGAAAAAAGGAAATGGGTTATATTTACATAAATAACACATGACATGTATTGGTTGTGGTTGGTAGAAGTAGAAGATAATATTGTAAACTAACCTGTACATGTTTCCTGTCGAATTGTATTGGTTACACAGCTTTATCCAAGCTGCGTTTTTGGCTTGGTTAGTGGTACCATCTGTTTTTTTATTAAGAATAACGCTTTTATAGGCATACACCAATTTCACCAACTTGTCTTTCTCATCCATTGAGAAATTTTGGCTACGCTTCCTTTTGTCTGCCATTATTAATTCACCGTTAACGATAGATTGTTTTCAAACGAAAAGATTGGATTAAGTATGGAAAGTAGAAAATATAAAAGATAATCCTCTAGAAAAACAACACGCGACACTGAACTCTCACAACAAATAATAACACGGAATACGAATGTCAACAACAAAAAAATAAAACCACAGATTATACGCAATATTTCCTAATGGATGCACACAGTAAATTTGCAAGAAAATCTAAAATTAATTAAAAATTTTAATGAAATCTTATTTGATATTGCTATTAAAACATGATGTATTAATAAATGTATTCATTTATGTATATAATTAAGTGAAATGCTAGAAAACTGACATGTTTCAAAGTATCGATAAGTTCAAAAACGAATCAGTCACTACTATCGAAAACAAAACGTCACATAGCTATGTGTCCCCTAGCTAAGTGACAGAAATGATGGTGAAACAAAATTTTATTTAGGGGCTAGTTTAGGGGAGCTTTTAAGCTAAGAGTCCCATACATAGGTGGTACTTTAGGGGATGTCGGTGAAAACGGGCATAAGACTGCTACTTTGAGTTTTACCCTAAAATGTGATTTTCAGTCCAAAAAAAAGTCGTTTCCCAGCAATATTTTTTACGTAGAGGTACTAGTTTGATGTACACAATGCTTGTTTACGGCTTCTTGACATGCCATGCCTTCCAATACCAATACATTTTGGGCTGCGATGTTTTGATCCTCATAGTTTTCACGGCCGTGCAACTTTGGAACGTTAGCTATATAATAATTATAATTTGCCGTCATTATTATAACAAATTCTTAAAGTTCTAAACACTGACTGCCGTACTCAGAGATATTTAATGATTACTTAAGCCGTCACTTAGTAAAGATTTGATATACAAAACCTTCGAAATAGTGTCCAAATCTTTACTAAGTGGTGGCTAAATTAGTCATTAAAGGTCTCTGAGTGCGGTAGAGTCTATTAAAATATATTTTGTATAGTGCCTGGGCCCATAACCTAATAAGACACGCTTTGTGGTTTGCAATAGACTGGTTTCTCTAAGCTTCATAGATAGTATAACCTTTTTGTTACATTATGTACTTATAAAATATATGCTGTATCAGTAGCATCTGCAATGAAATGGAAATATCGTTTCTTACCTTAGAACAATAAACCAAAGTACAGTTTAGAACAATGAACGGCTACGCGCTAACTAACAAAAGGGTGGTGAGCGGTGGTCGTGCATCATGCAAACTTGCGTGACGTACCTATTGGTTACAAATCTTCTGCTTCAGATTGAAGATGACGGTGGTTTAATAATTTCTTCTAATTTAGAAAGTAGACGAAACTACGACCCAAAAATAGTATAACTGTTTGACTATAGTTATAGAAATATATAATATATATAGCAATACTTGCCTACTGTCCTCATAAATAATTAAATATTTTGCAGCATAGTTGGTATGTATTTATTGGCGGCTGTTAGTTGTCTAGCACCCTGAAAAGAATGTAAAAAAAAAGTGTTTTGCAACCGAAACACACTTACGTTAATTAGTCGGAAGATGTTTTAAGGAAATTCGTCATCATAATGAATTGGTGTACAGTACCCGGCGATAAATATTGCACATCGACCTTTGGAGAAACTATATATGAAATGACTGTTCGAGACATCTCTTTTCCGATGTGCTTTTATATATAGGGTGTAAAAGTACCCTTAACGCAAACGAAGGGCACTTGTTCTAACCACCACTGCGATATTTTTTTTGTTCTAGACCATACCTGGGAACCCCTTAGTTACGGAGATATTGGGGGTCTAAGTTCGAAATTTTTCACAGCTGTTTTTGTAATTACTAGTTTTTCATTTTCTAACTTTACTTAAATTAGCTCCATGACTCGTTTACTATTCAAAGCATCCACTAGCACCATGTTTTAAGAATGCTACATTGAGTTTTAGCATAAAAAGTGAATTCGGACCCTAAAAAAAAAATCGTTTCCCAGCAAAAATTTTTGCGTAGGGGTACTTACTTTGATATACAGAATGCTTGGTTGACGGCTGTGTGATGGGTTGATTTACACCCTGTATAACTGCCGCAAGCTAGGTCGGTTCGATTTTTTTTCACAGCAAGCTAAATACAAAATAAGTTAACGAATAAATTGCATTGATTTTTCCAAAGGTCGATGTGCAATATTTATCGGCGGGTAGGTACTGTACCTATACTTACCTAATGTTAATAAAATCGTCAGTTCGGTATGTACGAGTAACTGCGTAGTACTGCAGTTTATCCGCGACAGTGTCGTAATATTGGGAACCCAATACAAATAATAAACATGGCAAATACCCCGTTTTTAGGTTTCCATAGTCAATATGGAACCCTGATAGTTTCGCCATGTCCGTCTGTCTGTCCGTCCGTCCGCACTATATCTCAAAAACTCTTATTACTACAAAGCTGTAATTTTTATTGTTAAAGATGTGTGTCATTGTTTTTATACAACCACTTTTTGAGCCATGGATACACGAATAAAGAAATATTCTATTTCATTCATATTGCCGAATTATGAAAACGAAAGCCATTTCCATCGGTCGTAGTACTTAAAATATATCAACCACATATTAACACATAATCATCGCAATCGGTCAATTTAAATTATTATGAAATCTTGTTGTTTTGTCAGTACTACAGTGATGAACGTACAAGATGTCAAGGGAATCGCACATTCTCGCACCGTACCTAATTCCGAATAGCGAATGTCGAATTAACAGTTTGATCGCATAACAATTAAAATTTTAATGTTGTTTTCAAGTTCACAGCACCTTTCTAAACATACTTTGGAAGCGTAGGTAGGGTACCGCAACCAACAACTACGTGAATAATATTTTGTTCAACATACAGCCTGACATTGACAGGGAAATTCCAAAAAATATTCGTATATTTGAATTATCTTTGCGCTAGGGAAAAATAATTGTAAGTAGTAAAAACAAGTGACAATCGCTCTACGTGTTTCGTATTTCAGCTGCGATTTTCAATGGACATTAAACCTTGCGATAGCATAAGCTATCGCAGGGTCAATCCAACACTTTTAAGACATTTTTGTCTTCACGAAAAAGTCTTAAAAAGTGTTGGATTGACAAAGTGACATTTATAACAAAGGTTATAAATGTCACTTTGCCTAAGACCTGTCGTTGATAATGGCGGTAAACCCATGTGACCCTCGGGTTTATTTTCTTATCACACCTGCTGTTAGTAAGAGAGTGACAACAACACGCACATAATGTTATTGTTGATGTAACACCATTCACGATTTTGGTTAACTTACGCATAGAAAACAATTAAATGAGATGTTGCTAAAAAGACTGAACGTAGTTAACAGTACAACCATAGTAAATGTTTAACTTGTAACAGTAACAAGTACCTAAGAAGCAATCGGTACACTCTTCATAACTTCCTATTGATTAATCAATACTTTTGAATAACAATACACTATAAGATTCTTCATTACACGGGTAAACCGAAATGGACATATTACAAACCCTTGGGGAACGCCGCAGCGTTTTTGCAAAAGCTTTTGACACTGAGTAGCATCCTCTATCGACTTTTTAAGGTTTTAATTATAATGCTGAATATTCTATTTTGACAAAATACATAGCAACGGTTACTTTTCCATATTAAGACTTCATTTGTAGGGTTTTTGTTATATTTATGCTTTCTATTTTGTTGTGATAATGTCCACTCTCACACACACACACATTTCCAGTATGGGCCAGAATCGTCACTCAGTGGGTGCGTGAAGATGGCCACCGCCACCGAGGCAGGCATGACGGTGGCGTGACGATTTGGACTCGCTCCTGATTGATTGGCCAGAGAAGGCCAAACACCGGAAGAGTTAGAAACCAATGGAGAAGGCTTTTGCTCAGCAAAGGCACAAACTAGGCAAAAATATCCAATCTATGATCTAGAAATTACATTGTTGCAAGTTCTTCGAGATGCTGGAGGAATAAGTTAGTACTTGCAACAAGCAAGAAAAACCTAGTTTTCTCATTTGTTGCAAGATCACCCTTGTGTGATCAACAAGGGACTATTTATCTTAGCACTATTAACAGTTTCAATCAGTAATATAGACTCCGATTAAAATTCTTGTTCCAATAGAGCTCCAATAACCTTAAAATATTGCACGTAAGTACTTAGTAACAGGTAGGTATGCATAATGCAGGTGTCCTGCATCTAGCCCATAAAAATGGAGTAAGTAGACATGTATATTCAAGTCGTCCTGAAAACTGGACTGTGAAAGTCGACCGGTTTTCGCAATCTCTATCAACGTAATCACACATAAAAATAATACCATAAAAGAAAAACTTAAAACAATTTTCAATAAACACCTAATTTTTACGGTGATATTTTGGTAGGTAATACTGAAATCTATAAAACGACACGCGTATGAAATTTTGTTAATCCACAATCTTTATAACAAACTTACCTACGAAGTGGGAATTCATTAGTAATTAAAATTAACAAACCTGTTTTAATTTATCTAAGAAACTCAATATCACTTCACTAGAACAAAACAGTCATTTTAACAGAGAATACTTTACGTATTTACGTATTATGATTATGTAAGGTCGGTGCGTGCGTACACCCCTGTTGCGATTCATTACTGCGCGGGCGCCGATGTGTGGCGACCGGGTGCTGTGATAGGTGATAGCAATTGGCGTAAGGCATGGGCGGAGCGATTTCTAGGAAACATAACACGAGCTATAAAATTGTGAAGTTCATTTACGGTTGTTTACCTCAGGTGAGGTTCTAACATGCGTAAGGTAGAATCCACAATTTACTCGTCAATAATATACACGACGTATCGAGCCATTACCATTATTATCTTTAACCGTTAAAAAAACTATCAATCGTCGGTGTACGTACGAAAATTACCTACACATATATTATGCTGCAATAAACATTAATTAATTTAACGTTAGTTGGAATGCATTACTTATTATCGCAATAGGATAACCGTCATTATCACAAGCAACGGTAAACTACCTATGAACCTAGGCAGGTATCTACCGTTTCGTATGATTAATTAACGACGCACGGTAAGAAAGAAATTATAGGATACATATTTGTCATGACGTGCGCAATGAAACAATGAACATACAACGCATAACAAAATATTTATAAATACAATAGGATAGAACAAAAACAAATACAGCTTGCACGTCGTGACTGCCACAAGCAGGTAACTGAGGATGAGGCTGCCTGTGCATTGAAGCGGAGCGAGGCTGCAGAGCGGAGAAACGGAGAAATATTAACCAATAGAATTGCACACTGGAACAGATTTTAGGCAATCCTATTGGTCAATATTTCTCTGTTTCTTCGCTCCGCAGCCTCACTCCGCTTCAGTGGACAAGCAGCCTGATGCTGTGCTATGTGGCGCCCATAGCAAAGCGCTAGTCTGTATCCGTTGGAGACCCGTGAAATAACGTACGGAAGCCAAGACAGCATATTTATTTGATAACATAAATAGTAGTTGTAAGTTCAGATATTATACGGTTAATTTAGAGGTAGGACAATAAGGCAATTCCAATACGATTCCACCCTTATGCGCGGTATGGATATCAATGGATTTCTTACAAGCCTATGATTACGAATAAGATTTAATACATACATAAACCAAAGAACCAGAGACTGAGTCAGAAATCTCCTTACCCTTAACCATCTTTACATACTCCTTTTGCCTGGTCCATGTTCATACGTTCTGGCCATAAACGGGTGCTGCTGCGAGCATCTCTCATCTATATTTTCTGAAGAACCTCATCAATAAGATCAGTTTATAAAATGTTTTTCTAGGGCGGCCCTTTCGTTCGTTAAAAAAAAGATGAATATCGCTGTAATGGTTCTTTTGTACCCTACCCTAAGTTCCGTTATATAAAATGGCCTAGTGCAAGGGTTTAGCAAGTTCACTGCAACTACCTTCACTGAGGTACGGCCATTTCTAATAACCTTGAATCGGTGCATAATCGAATTTATTCTTTTTTTTCATTACCAAAATTATAGGTTTTGACGGCCATTTAATTACCGTTAGGCTCTAGATAAAATTGTTAATTGTACATTACATTCTTGTTCTATGGTTGGGGTTAAAATGCATCAGTGTTTACAATTTAGATGCCTGAGTTTTGTGTTTGTCTAAATCTTCCTTTGGAGGGCCTATATCATGTTCCTTGAGTAACCCACGACTCTATAACAGCAGCCATATTTTATGGTCGAAGAATTGTAGCGATAGATTTAAATTAATTAATTCATGAAGACCCAAGTTTTGTTGATCTTTTTTTGAAGTGTCTGCTGTAAGAGGTCTGTTCACTTCTTCTGATTCTGAGTATGTTGACGACAATTCGTATTGAGTCAGCCCATTTGGCGGCGAGTTCGACACTTTCGGTAACGTCCATCAACTCCTGTTATGGGCAAAAATCAGGACGAGCAGGACACGACATCAGGCGATGGGAGACTTGATGTCGCGTCCTGCCTGTCCTGATATTTTATTTTATCTATTTGTCTACTTTTTGTCACTATTAGTTTTCCTATTTCTAGATACTTTTATGCAGATTTATCGAACAGCCCTTCAGATCTTTCAGATGCAGTCATTCTTTCAGCCCTAGTCCCTTTTTTTATTAGGGTCGACGTGAAATTATTTCTTCCTTCTTCTAATTTAGTAAGCGGTCACATCATCATTATCATCCTTTACCCTTTTTTGTGTTTGTGTTTTTTCATGTCTCACACTATTATTCAGTCTTTTCTTTGGCCTCCCTCTTCAATTTCATCCATAAACATTGTGTAGATTATATCATAAGTAGGCGCATCATTTTCAATCCTAATCTTTGCAATCTTAGTCCAAAATCAGAGCTAGCAATTCCTTTATAAATAGTTGAAGTCAAGATAGCCCGTATCTTTCGCGCAACCTATATAATCTTTTATAGATGGAACGTACTGGAATATTTTTAGATGGAGACAATCAGACGAACTATTATTATCGGTTTTAAATCTTATCATCATAAGTGTCAGGTTACTGAGAGTCTTGTCGCCTACCGTATGGATTTAACTTCCGCTAATAGGGACAATCTACTTTTTGTTATAAATGTGTACTTTGCTTAAGGCTGGTTAATACAGCTAATATAAGAATGTAGTTATCTTACCATTTGTAATAATCATTTTTGTGAAGATGTGAATGTTAAATTATACGCGTCTACTTGAGAACCTCTTCCTCTTTTTTGGCAGTCAAAAACAGTCAGGCGGAAGAGAGAATGCTCTGGCCATGTGCTATGTAGCAAGAATAAAAAACGAAGTTGTCTTTTGATATAGGTACACCTGAGGGAAGACAAAGTCGTGTATTGGATGTTGAGGCTAAGATGCTGGTGAGGATCCTGAACAAAAGTAATAGAGATTTTGACGGAGAAAGGAGAGAACATTCCAAGCATTGGGGTCATAACAAGCCTGGAAAAAACATACACCTGTTTGTCTGAGGTTTTGTCCAAGATTATGTCTGGACCTTATAAAAGAGACTTATTATCTCTAAGTTTGTTTGGGCTGTTTCTTCTCAGAGTGATGAGCTACGAAACACCACACCATCTAGTTTAAAAAAAGGCATGTAAAACTATTTGTAATAACCAAATCGATCATCATTTATCATCAATTCCACCTGAATACGAAAATTATCATGTAGTTTCTTACATCGCACATGGAGAAAGTGCACTATAAACATTGATGTAATCTAGCCTTCTGCCACTGTTGTTGTTAAAACAGAAGGCCATGGAATTTACGTCTTATAAACTGATCTGTCACTCATACTCGTATATGGCTGTTGACTATGTGTCTACTGTATACATCTCTACGGGCGTGTGTGAATTTTGATAAGATGTGATGCTTGTAAATCTGAGTGACGTGTTGGCAATGAATTATTATGAATTTCCTTAATGGAAGCTTTATGTAATGTTTGGTTGTTTTCATTTGTTGGTTGGTTGGTGGTGATGTGACAAAGATTTTGATTTAAAAGAGTGTCCTTGGAGTTTCTTGCGTCTTCTCCATAGGGATCTACGCTTTAGAATCGTCAACTATAGCACTTTTACAAGTAATTGTGCCTTGTAACTGTCGCTTCCCTTTGTTTGTTTGTCTGACATTCAAAAGTGCCTGAAATGCACTAATTGAAAGAAATGCTTTGAGTTTTGAATTATACAATTCCTCTTGGTGATGGCTTCACGTGGTTATTGTATTGAAGCCATTAAGTTGATTTCCCTATCCTGTTTACCCTATTTTTACTCTATTTGTTTGTGGTTCAGTAACTGTAATTTATCCAGCATGAATGCTGCAAGAAAGCCTGAAATCGGGGTAAAAACTTTCAAATGTTTGCGAGCGATAGATGTGACAAGACGAAAAAAATCTTAATAATTATTTTATTATTACTTCTTAGTAACATGTCACCTTGTCTAGTGTTATACATCAGCTCGACAGGGTTACCGTGACTGCTTAAAGCAGAATTGATTTAGTGCCACTCCAGTGTGGGGAAAAAACGGAACTATCAAAATCAAACCATTGACTTATATATTACTCCGTAAGGACTGGGCGGACCGCATGTTACAATGTCGTCTCGAACTTGGTCCTAAATCGGTCTTTCCTAAGCCGAAGTAAACAAGTCCACGATCGGCTCTCTTCGGGTGCGGTCGTAAATTTTATTAAAAGCTTTATTTATGTTCTTTATGCCTCGAAAATACCACGCCGCTTATACAAGGTTACGTTAACGAGCATACTACACCAATTCTCTGTATGGCGAACGCGTCGAGCAAATGTTCGGACGACCGTATCTTTAGTTTTTATATCAATGAATCAAACATCATTTCCTAAAATTAGGCTCATAATCAGCACTTTTTGAATGTCAAAGTATACAAGAGACAGTCTCTCCCTAAACGCCCGTTCTTCGACAACTCCTAGTGTTAACTGGGAATAATTGGCGGAACAAGCTCACCAGTAAGGCTAAAAGGACGAAGCTATAAATAATGTTCATGGTAGGATTGTAGCTGAGTAAGAGCAGCCGCTCAGGTTGATCTTTAGGTTAAGCCGCACTGGTCTAGGTTGGTCCGTGGATGGATGGCCACCTATTACATACTAAGATTTCTCAGTGCCTTAGAAACCAATTTAAACCGTTGGTCCCGGCTCTCATGTAGATCTTTGCCAGTCGTAGAGTCAAGTCAGTAAAGTCTGACAACAAGTCTTACCAAGGCGTGTCGTATTACTCAGTCCAACTGGGTTGTGGAGGTCAGATAATCAGTCGCTCCAAGTAAAATATTTATATTCAGACCGGAAGCCGACCCCAACATAGTTGGGAAAAGGCTAGGCAGATGATGATTGATTTGAAATGCAAACAGGGTCGAGTAAACAATGGTATCTTACGATGTTACCATCTTTTTGTTTTCTCGGTAATTTATGTTGGTTGCCCATATTGTGTATTCGTTTAGGGATTATGTATAAATAAAAAGATTACTTTTTAACAACTGGTATGACGTTCTTGTTTATCTAGGTGGCATCAGACACGTAAGACAATAGTTTTATCTTCAGTTTTTCTAACATACGTCAGACTTTGACGTAAGTAAACTAAACACGTTGTATGATACGCAAATAAACGGATACATCCATGCATTCAGAACATGGTAACGAGACTGTATTGTTGGCCTAATGGGCATAAGGTCCTGCCGGGACTACGGGACTGTTCGAAAGAAATACCGTCGCAGGCAGGGCATTGTACTCCTTGGTCTTGTCTATGGCTGGGTCTTGAAATCGATCATATTCATTTAAACTTTATTTTAGTGGATCTGGACGTAACGGAAGGGAGTTTTGGACTTCTACTGACTAAAACCCACTCATGTTCTTTCTTAGACCTTTGTATTCTGCGGTCGCGGTATCTCTTTCGAGCAATTCCGCAACCCCGGACATTCATTTAGTCTTGATGGCCTAGATTTATAAACAACAGAAGTCAACGTGAATGGGTGACGAGTGCACAACGTGTGTATGAATTGAAGCATGCCGTATTAAAACAAGGAATTCCTGTTTCACCTGCAAAGAAAGTGGTTTAATATTTATTGGTTTGTAACCGACTTAAAAAAAAGGAGGAGAGTCTCAATGCGGTTGTATTTAAAAAATGGTTTTACCTCATAACTTCGTCATTTATGAACTGATTCACAAAGTTCTTTTTATAAGGATATACTTTCTGATTAGTCCCATAGAAATTTCATCCAAATCGGTTATTTTAACATGTTTGTCCTTGATAGGTGGAGAGGGAGAGGAAGGCCAAAGAAAAGATGGATGGGTTGTGTGATAAATGTTATGAAAGAGAAAAGAGTAAATACCGTGACGTCTAACAGGGAAGAATGGAAGAAGACGACCCCAAATAGAATGGGATAAGGGCAGGAAGATGATCATGTCTTTGATAACTTCTAGTTACAATGTGAATGTGAGAGATAAAGATAAATAATTAATCCATCCCGCAAATTGCCGCGAATTGTTATGCACCAATGCATAACAATTTATCCCCGAAGGCTTACGCATAGGTGTCCCAATGACACTATGCCCGACCAGGTAATCGACCCGCGTTTTCAACCTATAGACCAAGTGTAGTAGTTTTATTAATCATTCTAGTTTTATGATTGTTCTACATTGGTTTGTTTTAAAAGTAATAGTAGAGTGATAGACCTGTTGCACCTAAGCAAATAAGTATGATATTTTGATTTACTACTACAAGTGCGACAAACATTACATTAACGTAATCATTGAGAAATTAATTTAATTTGATGTATAATGTATGTTTTACTCGATTAGTTCTTATGGTATATCATGCTCACAACATGATATACTAGCTTTTTTGCCTATTCTATTATAATGTAAAGAGTGTAAAAGTAACCTTAACAAAGCCTGGTTCTCCCCGTCACTGCGACCAATTTTTTGTTCTCGACCATACCTGGGAACCCCCTAGTTACGGAGATATTGGGGGTCAAAGTTCGAAATTTATCACAGCTGTTTTTTTTAATACTAAAGTTTCAGGTTATTTAACTTTACTTAAATCAAGTAAGTAAAGTATGTTTGCGTCAGGTATGTTTGCGGTGGCACGAACTGACGACTTTTATGCAGTTATAAGGAAGAAGACCGCATCCTTAATAGGCAGAATGAGGGCTAGCCGCAACAGTATTTTGATAACCCTAGCTGACCAGTACGATGCACCGATTTTGAGGCACTGTGTCGAGTTGCTCGTGTGGCAGTGAGAAATAATTATGTGTAGGTACCTACTTAGTTTATAAATACTAACACTTAGTTGATAAGTTTGTTTGTGTACTAACCATTGGACCACTGGACTTTGGATTGCCATCGTGGTGAAAGGATTAGCCAGTCAGCGTGGGGACTCGCTGACTGCCCAGGGTGCGCCGGACGTATAGAGTCTCAGTTGATACGTCGCTCGGGGAGGCTCCTTTCTTGCACCCCCGGTACAGATGCTGTACCCACTGGCAGGGATAGCGCCGCCTGAAGTTCGCAGAACAGTGGCAAGTTCTGGCGAAAGAGCCAAAATGGCTTCAGACACACGACACCCATTACACCTAAACAGCCTTGTATTGCAAAGGCTGAAAAGCCGAAACAGCTTTCTGAAGTGTGTCACCCCACTCACTGGCGAGCGGTCTACGGAAAGATTGAAGCTGTGGCAAGGTAGTGCATCCTTACCTTACCCATTTGTTCCACCTGCTGAACATCTCCCACCTGGACAAGAGTGGCCGTGGCTGACCTGGAAGTCTTTAAACAGGCTCCGGACCCAGGTTGGTCGCAGCAAAGAAAACTTGCTGAGGTGGGGACACATAAATGACTCTGCACTGGAGTGTAAATGTGGTGCTATTCCTCAAACAATGGGGCACTTAATATCGTGCCCTGCCTGTCCTGCTAGTTGTTCACTACAGGAACTGATGGACGCTGCCGAAAGCGCCAAACTAGTAGCTCAATTCTGGGCCAACACAATTTAGATTGCCATCGACACGCTAAGAAGAAGAAGATTGGACCACTGTTGTCAAATTAAATAAAATATATTATTATTATTAAATTACCCCCATGCCACGTATACTATTCAAAGCATTCACTAGCACATTGGGCATTAAGAGTGCTATATTGAGCCACCCTAAAAAATAAAGTCGTTTTCCAGCAATCATTTTTGCATAGGGGTAGGTACCTAGTTTGATGAACCTACATATTGCTTGGATGACGGCTTCGTGAAGGATTAGTTTACACCCTGTATATCTTTTGATTGCGTTAACAACTTTGATTTTATCACTGCTCCAAGGGGTAGCGAACTTGCCCGTGGGGCTGCGGGTTGTTCGCAAGAGATACTGCGGCCTCGACATGAAGGGCTAAGAAGGAACATGGGTGGTTTTTAGTCAGTAGCAGTCTGACACTCCCTTTCGCTGTGCCCAAGAGCGGAAGGGGTTATTTGATGATTTTCCACCAGCCAAAAAAAAAAAACCGGCCAAGAGCGTGTCGGGCCACGCTCAGTGTAGGGTTCCGTACATAATAAAATATTATGTAAACGAAGTTAAAAAAAAAATACGGGCAAATGAAACTTGACCTCTGGATTGTATAGGCGCTCATACGATTCAGGGACCAAATTATATTGGTTAACTGCAGTTTCCATCTGTTGTTTCCATCCAAGTTCAAAATAATTTTCCTAGAAAGTCCTTATAAAGTTCTACTTTTCAGATTTTTTTCGTATTTTCTAAACTTATGGTTCAAAAGTTAGAGGGGGGGGGGACGCTTTGTTTTTTACTTTTGGAGCGATTATTTCCGAAATTATTGACATTATCAAAAAATGATTTTAGTAAACCCCTATTCATTTTTAAATACCTTTCCAACAATATATCACACATTAGGGTTAAAATTAAAAAAAAAAACACTTCCCACTTTACATATAGGGGGGCTACCCTAATAAAACATTTTTTTCCAATTTTTATTTTAGCACTTTGTCGGCGTGATTGATACACATATTGGTCCCAAATTTCAGCTTTCTAGTGCTAACGGTCACAGAGATTAAGCGAGGACGGACAGACAGACAGACATGGCGAAACTATAAGGGTTCCTAGTTGACTACGGAACCCTAAAAATGGGTTAGCGAATTTCAGTATTTGATATTGATTTTAGCTTGATACCTCCACGTGTTCCTGAGAAAAAGGGTCTTGAGAGACGGACAGCAGACAACAAAGTGGTCCTATACACTTTATTGTCCGTCCGTCCGCCTGTCTGTCCGTTTGACATGGAATGCGTGAATGATTCAAGCTGAGATTAATATCAACGAGTGCACCACCACTCGTTGATATTAATTTCAGCTTCCGTTTTTGCCGACTGAGGTAATGAACCCTAAAAAAATAATCATGAATGCTTACTGCAAAGGCATACTTGGTAGAGGAATTATCACAAAGGATATTAAATCAGTCTAACATAGTATTTTATTTTCCTGGTCGAATATATCGGAAAAAAAGATGCTGCTAATTGATGCCAGGGACACGATTGTGCGTGTTAATGTATCGTTTTGTAAGCTAATTAAGTGCCTGTATGACTGTATGGAGTAATGAATATCTATGCATGTATTGTCTTTGTTGAAAATTACAGAGGTAACTGTTGTAATGGTAAATTGTGCCTAGTTATTAAAGTTTGATGACTAGCCGTCAAAACAAAAAGGTGACGCAGTTCCTTATATTTTGTTTACGTAGGTACCTACTGTTTTATCATTACACCTGTCAAAAATACAAAAAAAAATAAGGCACTCCCTCACCGAGAGTATTTTTTGTACGGAAATAAGCGGATCTGAAGTTCTGAATACATTAAATAACATTACAGGCCGGTAAAGCGAGCACCTTTTCATCATCATAATCACAGCCCTGCTTTCATTGTAAAAATCTCCATGTTCCTGTGCCAGCGTTACCCAGGTTTCCCCCCCGGCCGCGCCATGGCACTTATCTCGTGTGTATCTCACCGCCTCGTGCCACCGAACGAGCCACATAAATAAACATAAGTACCTAAACCTTCTAACACATAAATATGGCGTTTCAGGAGATTATTTTCTTAAATAAAAAACTGAAATCGTGTCGGATGTTTTATTCTGTACTAAATTAATTGACTAAAATTCACTAACAAACGAAATGAAAAGTTTAACAGCACATAGGTACAGACTGCCCGACATGGCAATGGCCCTCTTAATATTATTATAAATATTTTTATTTTCGCATTAGCTGAAATGATTTCCACTAGAGTCAACAACACACATATATAAAATAAGATGTAATTATTTTTCTTTGATTTTAAGTTTACCTACAACTTAAAATAACCGCTACAATTTAATTTATAAATTATTGTACGTAATACTAATGATAAGAATATAATTTGACAAAGAAATAAAATTATTTTATTCTACACTCGACGATCACTCAGCCATTGTAAATAAATTATTATTTAATAAATAATTATTACACATTTACACGTAGGCAAAGCTAATTCACAATACTTTTCAGCGTTTATTTATGTTTGTTAAATTACTTAAGTAATATTACACTAGTAAAATTATTTTAGTTTTCGACTCTAGATCTTTTAATTCACTTATTTTTAAACCATCTTTCTGATATTTACCACAGAGGTTCTAGCTGAATATTTCGAGGTCAGCTAAATGTCAATGTTTTAATTACCAGCGATATTAGCAAATCTTTGAAATCTCAGGTTACACTGTCTATTTATATGCGAAAATAAAAATACTAATATATTTTTATGAACGATTTAACAATTAACATTGACAAGGTGTAATAACGAGCCATATAAAGATATTATGTAACTTTGAATGTATTGATGTAATAAATTCAATAATATGTATGTTGTAAGAGTATTACGCATGTTTCATGTAAAGATTAGATTTCAAGGTTCTCTCTGAAAACAATTGATGCAAATCTACGAGATAGTAATACTGTCATGAATCTCATTGTCCATCTAGGTAGCACGTTTTAATCTTTTGTTTTTACTAAGTCACTTTATATTTCTCCTACTTCAGCCACGTGCGTTTTTATGAATCATATTTGTCAGTTATACTCAGGCAATACTCCTTGTGCGGGACTGATTTGACCCAAGATTTGCAGTCAAATTAATAGCCCTAGCATTATGTTAATTGTTAAATGTTAACATTAAACTTATGAATAAAGTAAGCGTAAACAACATCTAACTCGTCTCAGCTTCGAAAGCTAAAATCACACAACAAATTGTAGTCTTTTTACACTTTCTCTTAACATCAAATCTTTAACACATCTGTGGGGTTACCATGACGTCTGAAACCAGGATTGTTTTAATATTATTCCAGTGTGGGAAAGCGACATTCAACAGAGCTGTACAGTGTCTAGCGCCATCTCTTTTCCACATTGAAATAAGATTAAAACAATTCTGTTTTCAGATGTCATGGTAGGCCACCTGATTAGTTTGTACCATTACTTTAGAAAAACTAAATGTTAAATGATATGAAATGCTTAAAGCCAAGAGGAAATGTCTTGATGACGCATACGAATACCATAGACAATATTGTTTACATGATCTTAATTAAAACTATCGTTTTATACTATACTAAATATAGGATAAGGTAAGCAACTTAATACTAGGGTTGCTAAGTTATACGAAATGGACAGAAATGTATAACTTGTCTGACCTTGCCAAGTAATGATAGGACAGTAGACGAACCATTTTAGAGGAAAATATTTGACTAAATTCCTGTAAATATTTAATCATTTCAGACGTTTCCGTTTGAATAATACACTTAGCTATCTTGCGCATATTTGTATACTGTCACTATCAAAGTAACATATATCATGAATAAAATAATCTTGTACAATGAAAAAACATGATGTTTTGACTACTTCCTCCCTTAGGTAAACGAATGGACACTTGTTGCTTTTAAAGATTAAAACAGGCTTGTTTTTAAATTCATTAATAAACACAGCTGAATGTTTACAGATAAACATAGTCGCCATGATTAGAACAATATTAATTCCTCTGGCTTTATAAGCAAATAATACTTTGTCTATGATCACTAACGATATAACAAAGAGGTTTTCTAATAATCTCTCTATAGCTGTCATTTTATTGTCTGTGGAAATTTTATTTGACATTTCAAGGCGCGAAAATAGTAGACACCAAATAAACAGTAGCTCACTTACTGAACAATATATGCAGCAAAAAATTAACAAGATTTGATTTAAAAGTTGTAGAATTTGATTAAAAATAACTGATACAAAAGCGGTCTTAACCTAATACTGATATTAACCCTAGTATGTATAACCTACCAACTGTAATATTAAACCCATTCCTTGGAGTAACGTTTGTTCGAACATTTATAAGTCCATTCTTAATATTTTAACAGAATATTAAAATAGCTCTAAGTATTCGTTAGCTAGGAGATTGTTAAAGCTGGGATTCGTATATAATTTTGCAATGGATTGCAGGAAACTGTGCGCGTTAGTATCGGTTAGATTGGGGGTGGTTAATTTAATTATACAGGTTGTAAACGGACCCTTCACGAAACCGACCACCAAGCATTATGTAGGTATATCATTTCTTGTAACGGATATTATATATTCCTTCCTGGGTATTTTCCAGAACAAAAACAATTATCGCAATTACGGAGAGACCCATTGACTTTCGGCTTTGTGAAGGATCATTTTACTCTCATTAAAATTAATTGTGTAAAAAAAATAAGTAGCTTTCCCGGCTATACTAATCTCCAGCCAACGCTACAATTTTATTATCTTCCACCCGACACGGCGAATGTACTCGAAACTGATCATTATATACTTTATAGTCCGTATTAATTTAAGACTAGGTTCTTAGACAACTCGTCAACAATCGCAGTATAATATATTATTTATACGTAGTTTCGACATTATGAAACGTAGCAACAAATATGAAATTGTAAAATTCTATAAATTAATCTAACATTTTATGTTTACGTCATTCTGTATTTGGTTTTGTACTGTTAACTTTTCAAGTCACTACCCTGGCGATTATTAAGATCAATAAAAACATGGAAATGGCGATTGTCGCATTGTTTTTAGATTTTAATTTGTCAGGGAAATGACCTACATTGCCAGATCATAACAATTCTTAGGTATAGGTAATACAAAATGGCGGACTTTTTACAAGGTCACAAATTCACTCTACCTAGCTTTTCTACGATGTAGGCACTACTTATATTAGAATAGTTATTTTTAAAAATAACTGACAGTGATTAAAAGACAAACCTTTTTTTTCTTTCCAAATACAAAATGAGGCACACAGTGTTGCCGACTAGAAAATCAATCACATAAGTTCCTTCTAAAACTAAAAATCACATATTTTGTAGTTATAATTATAACTTCCACATATGGTTTGACAGTAATGTGTTCTTAGGCACTGTTAGACCGTATGCAGTGAATGTTTTTATACTATTTAAGGTCGGAAGCATTGTATTTGTTGGTTTACCTTAACAATTCGATTGTTGAAAATCATAACATAATCAGCTCAACTTAAACTCTAATACAATTCTTCGGTTATGGGCACAATACAAATTATGATACCTATTTACTACAGTAGTTGTTGAAATTCAATGTTTGTACAGTCGCCATCGCACCTAATTCCCACTAACTGTCAAATTTCCTCATTCAATTTTGAGCTTAACCATTAAAATCATTTGTACGAATTTTTTTACAGTTTAACGTAACTTGATGCGCTGGAGACAGTAGGTACAATAAAATTAAATTTTTCCACGATCATGTTTAATTAAATGACCCACAATATATTGAGTCAAGTACGACTCATTATTTATTTATTTACCAATGTTAATTAAAAACCTATTTCTTTTTCGCGGAAACAATGTTTCTTCCGACAATGGTTAAAAAAAACATGTTCAAGTATTTTTAAACAACCAACACAATGCTCACCGCACCGTATACCTAATACAATTTAAAACTGGCTAATAAACGTATCAAATCATTATAAAACGTCACACAGTCAACATGGTCCTATGTCTACACACCTAGGTAATATTCTCTCATCGACCGGAAATATTACAAAGCTTGTAGCCAAGACGTTATTGGAAACTTTTGTTGTAATCTTACCTTGGTTGGTCCATGGGACAAACCGTTTCTCCTGTCCAAATATAACAAAAATAAAATCTCACTTTTTAAAATTGATTTTGTCTGTATAACTAAAATGCAGGTAGATAGAGAGATAGAACTATACAGGATGGAAAGCATCAGCTGTTTCCTACAAAATTGCACTACCTACACGGCCAAAGATTATGGAACAGCTGATTAAAAAAAATACGATGATGTACTGGGATGATGATCAATGATCAATCTCATTTAAACTGCGTCAAGAGATGTAAGACTCAACATTGCTATGTAATTCTGTTATAAATATGAGAAGTTCGTTAAGTTATCTGGTAGTAACAAGCAGTTTACAAAAGTTTCCCATAAGTCTTCCGGCTATAAACAAAATTCAACAAAATTCATCATCATCAGCCCATAATGTTCCCACTGGAGGGACTCAGGCCTCCTCTCTAGGAGAGGGATGGGCTATAATCCACCACGCGGGCCCAATGCGGGTTGGTAAGTAGACGTCACATGTCTTCGAATTTTTTGGTTCTAACCCACGACTTACTGTTGGTAAGTAGGGGCCGCCACCACTGGGCCAACGCTGACCTCAACTAGATTAACTACACAATATTGTAATATCAGAAGCGATTCTTATTTTACATTTTCTTTTCACAAAAGCACAAAATACTTCACTGTTTTGACTTGGCTGTCCTTCACAACCAAAAATGCTTTAGCATTAATGTTTTTCTAAGTTAAACTAGCTGCCATATTTAGGAGAATCTTATAACATTATAACAGTCAACAAGTCAAAAATATATCTTTGATATACTTAGCTCAATAAGTTGATTAACTAAACTAGCTAGGGGAATGAGATTTATATTTAAACTCAATAACATTTTTGCTTGTCAAAGATTATTAATAGCAAATCGCAAAACATCAAGCCAAGTCAAACGTTGACTATTTTTTTTCAAACTCTTTTTTTTTTCTTTACATTACTTCCCAAGTGTAGCGAAGTCAAAACAGTGACGTAATACTTACAATACTATTAACGGTTTAATGTTCTTGGTCTGATGCATCGATGTTCTCAGTTTGTGCGAATTTCAAGAACACTTGCTCCAAGGTCGTTTGACTGAAGCTGTATTCTACTATGTTTAGTTTTTCTTTCGCTGTAAGTAAAGGAATGAATCATTACTTAAACTTGTATGGTATGGTAATAACTGTCCTGTAAAACTTTTCACCACAAACATATAATAGAGCCCAGTATGAGCCCACATAAACTTACTGTACCCACTATATAAGAAAAATATGTTAGTCTCTAAGCAACAGACTTATCTATGAAGATTGTTACCATCTTCCTTCTTCATACCTGTAGATAGACCAAGTACAGCGCTTTTTTCTGGAACCTACCATGGGACTATTGGATTAGTACCAGTCTCTTCTTTACTGATCAAGTGGAGGAAAACAATATTGGCGCCCAACACGGGACTAGAGATTGGCGCCCAACACGGGACTAGAGATTGGCGCCCAACATAGGGCTACAAATTGGCGCCCAACATAGGATCACAAATTGGCGCCCAACATGGGGCGGAACCAGAAACCTCAGACATTCATTTGTTCGAATAGACAATGGTCATTCAAAACTGCGCACTATGATAATTGCAAATTGTTTAACCCACTCTACTTTTCTGCTCCTTATTAATCTAATCGCCTACGGCGACTTTGTATATTATTATATACATAACTCACACCTTTTTCCATGGGGGTAGGCAGCAACCACAGAATCCCATCTGCTACGATCCACACATACTCTTTTGACTTCGTCCACATTCATACATCTGGTCATACACGCACGCGGGTTACAAGTACTACGCAGTACACACCTGTCCTTTCTAAAGAACGTCACCAATAAGATTAGCGTATGTCTTTCTAGGGCGTACCTTGTTTAACTTATTTTTTATTGGTGGATGGTGGCAAGGGACTCAAACTTACCGTCCTCAATCTGCTGGAAACACCGGGCGAGGCTGGACACAGCTGACTGTGGCACGGAGAACACGAGCCTCTCCGCAAAGCTCTCTTCTAGGACTGCCGCCGGGAATATGTGCCCGACTAGTGCTATCACCGCTTCGGAGTTTGCGCCACCTCCACCGGACTCCGTCCTACGATAAAAAGAGATTTATAAGTTTTGGGCCTGAAAATAGGCCATTTAAGATATCATTATTTTTACGTAAAAACGCGACATGTTGCACGTCGATGTATTTTTGTGTTATTTTTGCAAATAGAATATAACTGTAGAGTTCATCATCATCATCATCTTTTCGTTCGCTTTTTAATTGTAAAGTTATGAACTTATGAGATATAAGAAAAGCAAGTTGTTTAAGGGTAAAGTTACCGGTGATGTTGCAGTCTAGGCGGCGGCGGCGTACCGGCAACCAGCGGCGTGTGTATGCTGGCGTCCACCGCCTCCGCCTCCCCTTCCGCTTCTGCGCACACTGAACCCGCACCCGAACCACCTGCCGAAAGAACGCGGCACGTGAACCATAGTAGTACTGAAATTAGGTCTACTGGCAAGTGAGCATCTAGTTTTGGATTGAATTCTCAATCATCAGAGGAATGCTTATTCGTAAAACCACATTTTGGACTGCTGATACGGTTAGTTGGCCAAAGCAATAAATATTTGTCAGGTATAGAATCTTTGTATGGTATTTTTTTTTATTGTTAAAGGATCACCGCATGTGGTTTAGTTAAGGGTCTGATAGTTTTTAAATTATTTATAATACAAAAATTACGGAGTCGTCATCCAAGCATTCTATACTTAAAGCTAAGTAACTCGACGAAAAATAATATTGCTGGGAAACGATGATCATTACTTGAACTTGCAGACATTGTTTGTGTAGAAAATGTTAACTTACCCTCATCTGCTTCTCCTAGGGACGGCGAGTTCTCATTCGATCTGAGTGGTGACGGTGACAGCGACTCTGACTCTATTGTCTGATTACAAAGAAAAAGGGTTACTTTGGTTAAAACCGATTATGTGCGTGTAATGCATATCATTTGAAACCCATGACCTGCTTACATAGGTTGGACATGCATATCCTTCAATCCGAAAGATAACATTGATTGAATATTTTATTCATGTTTGAAAGTCATTTTTACAGTATTCATTGAAGAAATAAAAAATAAACACTTTGCTGGAACACAGCAAGGGACCAAGACGCGCGTGACAGTAAAGTGATTGTCAATACAAAGAAGTTTTTAATCTTTTACTTACCTGCTTTTGATTACTTTGCCCAATCTTCATCTCCAGCGTGTATCCCGCACCGTACAAATTTTTCAAGTGTTGTGTTGAGCCGATACATCTAAACACAAAAAGAACAATAATATAAATTGCTTGGAATTGGAATCAAGAATTATAGATAGAATCAAACGTATGGTATGTTTACCTCAGGCCACCTTTGACCATAATGCCGACTCTGGAACATAAAGCATCAGCCTCTTCCATGGAATGTGTCGTTAGTATAGCACCTTTTTTGCCCTGCAACAATAAATCACTTTAATTCATCGCACAGATTGTTCAGCTGTTGACGATTGCTGTTACAAAAGAACTTGAAAGTATTAAAAGCGGTTTCATTTCAGAACAATGTTTTTCATTTCAAGAAAAAGTTTATTTTTGATGCAAAAATGTTTTTTGCATAAAAACTATGCTTCAAGACAAGCATCACCGATGCGATAAATCTGCAATATTAAACTGGGATTGCACAGGTCACACCTACGAAATGCAGATGAACCAGCATCGTCACATACTGAGTAAAAATATCTAATAAGCCTTACCTGGAAGCTAGCCAGGATTGTATCCCAGAGGAACCTCTTGCTCCGAGGGTCCATGCCGGTGGAAGGCTCGTCCAGCAGTACGACGCGTGGACTGCCAACCATGGCCAGCGCGAACGATAGCTTGCGCCGCGTGCCACCCGAGCACTCCTCCGCGTTTTTATTCGCGTGCTCCATTATTTGAAGACCGTTCAAGTACGCATCCACTATCCTGTGGGAAGAAATCTATATTAGTACTGAACAAGTTTGTGAAGGTGGAGAAACGCAGTTAATTGATTGCAAGTATTTTCATTAACATAAGGATCGATGATGTAAATCACAGTGTTGACGTTAATGAAGGTGATCTTTTTAAACAACGAAGAAGAAAAGGCCAGTCGTCGTTGTCTGTCATAGCTATTAAGCGGGTTTGTCGCTGCAGTTTGCAGAAGCCGTTGCGGGATTGTATTTTAAGGCTATTCGTTAACGAATGTGTCTATAAATATACATTTTTTTTTTGGGGTGGGAAATCATCAAATAACTCCTCCCGCTCTGGACAGACAGGTAGGGAGTGTCAGACTTCTACTGGCTAAACCCATGTTCCTTCTTAGCCCTTTGTGCCGAGGCCGTGGTATCCTTTTCAAACAACCCGCAGCCTCGACGGGAATATACATATTTACAGCCCAAAAACGAATGAGGAGCATCATCCCCGAAAGATGATAAAGACATAACCGATTCCACCTACCGAGGAGTGTCCGTCTTGCTGACGCCCCGGATGGCAGCATAGCACTCGATGTGCTCCCTGATGGTGACGTTCTTCCAAAGCGCGTCGTGCTGCGGGCAGTAGCCCAGCATCATGAACGCGGATGTCTGCGAGTCGTCGATGTTCTGACTGCCCAGCATCACCTGCAAGTTATAGTGTTGTTACTAAATTAATATCTAGAAAAATATCTTGCATAAATTAGTGGTGACCTGAGATTAAGTGAAGTTTCTTGTTTCCATGTTATGTGCTACAATCAGGCATGGACCAGGTAACAGTGAACAGACTTGAGACTTCTCCTGCGTCAATAGGGTAGTTGAAAAAAAAAAATCTTATTAGTCCGTCAGATAGATTTCCAAAATATATTGGACATGTATTTTATCTTTTTTCACGTAAACAATAATTGAACACGAAACAGTGCTTCGTAAAGTCGCGCGACGTCACAGTTTGGTACATTTGTTTACCAGAAAGTGACGTCACCAGCCCCCACTCACGATCTTTGACACGTTTTATTTTCGCCAATTCATTTATCAAAAAAACACGTATTCAATATTTTTCGATAATCTAAGATTTCGATAGTCAGTCAACTACCTCCTACCGCACATACATTTGGGAATGTGAACTCAGAGTCTTGTGAGTTTGACGACACGGTTGGTGCAGTGGCTAAGCGATTGGACTGCTGCGCTGCGTGTCGCGGGTTCGATCCCCGCACGGAACAAATATTTGTATGGCCTGCAGATAGTTGTTTCGGGTCTGGGTATTTGTGTATGTGACTTTATATGTTTGTGAACGCACCCACGATACAGGAGAAATTCCTAGTGTGGGGCAACGTTTTTTCTAAAAAAAGAAAAAAAAAAGAAAGAAAGAGTGAAACCACTTGTTGTATTCATTTATCCACTTACTTAATTTATTTAAGGTCTAGTACACGTCTTAGTAGTCTTATAGTTTTACACCATCTTGCTAACGTACTCTCTCTCTCACTTCTAATACATTCATCCCTTTCGCTCACTCTTACATTCCGTTTCCCAAATCATTCCACCGTTACCAGCCATCTTGTTTGAAAATGTCAAAATCACCAAAACTCACACTGCCATGCGTGGGCCTCGCCTCGGCCGTGATGATCTTCATGGTGGTAGTCTTCCCGGCCCCGTTGTGCCCGAGCAAGCCGAACACCTCCCCCCCCTCCACGGCCAGGCTGAGCCTCGCCAACCCCACGAACCGCGAGCGCACCCGGGAAGCTGTCTCCTCTTGTTGCGCCCAGCATGACCCACCACTACCTGTGCCTCGCACTTTGTATTCCTTGCGCAAATTCTGTGAACAAATTTATTCTTGTTCTTATACTTCTGATATGGGGTTTTTGCCCATGTTAGAGCAATAAAACATGAAAGGATTATTTGCCTGGTTTAAAACGAAAATAAAAAAATTGTTGTTGTTATGAACAGGGAAACCAGATAAGGTATGTTATATACTTCTGTAATCCTTCTGCAAGGTGTAGACCACAATACGACTATCAATTACTGCGTAGGTATACCTAATGAAATGACATTCCCAGTCTGCATTTAAAAATTTAATCCAATATTGAGTAATACGAATTAAGTACGGGCACGATTATTAAATAAAAATATTGTTTCGATGTAATGATTTATTTATTAGTTTAACAAAATCCAGTGAACTAGTATTACCAGTGCTTTCATTTATTATAGTATTATCGTCGTCACCTTGTATACTGTGTCTTTGTATGAAGTTTTCTGTTTGTTGGGGTACAACTTTTGGGTAACAAGTGCATAATTTTCCTTTGAAAACTGTAGATATAGATACTTAAAACTGAAAAGCCATAAGTTGGCAGGTGATTACAAAAAATAATGTTGTAAACATACATGCACGACTAAAGGCGGCGCGTTGTGCAACGGCTGCTGTAGGATGGTGTGCACGCGGCGTCGCTCGCGCCGCACGTCTTGGTCTTCACACGCCTCGCCACCCGCGTCCAGCTCCGCGTCTCCACTACTCTCGGAAGTACTTTTCTTGCGCTGGGTAGAAGAAAAATAATGATTTTTTGGGTTTATTTTATAATGTCCAATTGTCCACGCTCCCTTCACATAATGCGTGTAGTAGGTATCATAACTTTTGTTCGAACAAAAGACGAATAAAGTATTAAAGTATTTTCTGAGGTTTGCAGCCCACTAATGTTCCCAATGTTGGGATTCAGCCTCCTCTTTAGCTCTCTTTACAGGTTGGTGGATGGCACATTCCTCTTATGTTAAATTAGCGGACGTCATGCGGTTTCATCCGCGTAGTTCCCGGTCCCGTGGGAATACAGTTATAAAAGGTATGTATATGTCACCCGGGGATAGTGCAACTTCACAGCGGTGAAAGATTTTTTTAATCGGCCCAGTTGTTTTTAAGTTTATTCGTTACATACAAAAATACAAATCTTTCCTCTTTGTAATTTTAGTATGGATTTGTGTTAAAGTTATTGGCGTCTGTAATTACATTTCTTTTTCTACAGACATAAAACAACCTCAACTTTCTGACCGAATCAGAGTCCCAAGGCTGATTTCCATCCATTAACCGACCTCACGACGTGACACTCACCGGACATATCCGGCCACCTGACTTCACTCGATCAGCAGCCAGTAACGCGGCGCCCGAGACCGGCACGTGAAACAACATGGCCGCCACTAGCACCCACACCTCTGCCGTGAAGTAGCTGCTGAGCGGCGGCGTGGTACACAGGTCACGGAGGTTGCAGGTTAGGTATACCCTGACGATAAGACAAATAGTTTTGATAAAATGCTCACTAGTAACATAAATAACTGGAATAAACTGGAAAGAAATAACACAAATCCGCCAAAATGAAAAAGAAAATCCACTCAGCATTGGATGGTCAATGTTTCCTCAGCTGAGCTTCACTCTGTGTGTGACACACCCATCACGTGGCCCCAGAACGGGTTGGTGGATGTCACACGTCTTCTTTTTGGTTCTAAGACATGCCAGTGTCCTCAAGATGTATTTCTGAGTAGTAGTAAAGTAAACTAATGTACTCACTTGGGTTTGAGCCGATGACGTACATACAGCTTGTAAGTCGCGGCCATATGATTGGCCCACCAGTGGTCAACTACTCACTAAGTTGATGAATTCTTCGAAAAGCCTCATAAGCAGACGAATACAACTAGTTACATACATACAAAAGAAAGAGACATACCTATCAACGTAGTAAATAATCGCGTAAGGTATGTACATCACATCCAGGAAACTGAACGTCAGGTGCAAGTAGAATGCGATGTCACTACCTGAAAATAAAAAGATTTTCCTAAGAACAAAATTCACTTGAAAGTAATAGGTAACCAAGCAGGAGATTTTGGACAAGTAGATTGTCCCTCAGGGGCTTTTGTCACATAACTTTAGAAACAGTTTATTTTATTTGAAAACTGCAATATAGTTAGAAGATTATTTTACCTTCTAGCCTAGAACTTAGTCACAACTTCATGACGCAAAAAAAGTATTATTTCATGGGAGATCATCCAATGAAATCTACATTGATTTCCCTATACGTACTGACTCCGTACATCATGTTATCCGAAACTGACAAATTAAAATTAAACGACTAAGTTGAAAATCTATTAAAAAATTTGACAGATTATGGTAGAATAGAATAGAATAGACACACACACAAACTTACCCCACTTAAAAGTATCCAAAACCGCTACCAAAATGAAGGGTATAACGCCAACCCACGTGGTGATGTTGGGCATGATGCTCTGCGCGGAGTCCATCTTGTCGAACACGTAGGAGAGGCACGTGTTAAACAAGATGGCGGACGGACTGTAAAGCAGCAGGAGACCGGAGAGCATCGTGATTGCTGAGCCGTTGGTGAGGCTCGGGATGTCGTTGAGAATGACCTGCAAAAGGTGGAGTTGTTTAGTTGAGAGTGTGTGATTTGAGGACATTGTAGATAACATAACATCACACCTGTAATCCCTGAGGGTGCATTTAATAGTACACTCACATTTCACCATTTATGGTTAGGTTCTATAGGGAGAATAGGCTCACCTATTGCCATTAATCGGGCACAAATCCAGACTTCTTGGCTGCTACTGAGAAATTCCCAATTTAAAACCTCAATAACACTTTGTTCAACTTGGCAATCGAACCCAGGACGTCATTCTCAACAGTCGTGCTTGCGACCACTAGACCAACGGGGTAGTTCAACAACGAGAACATTGTAGTTATTTATTAAACTTGCAGCAATCTTATTTTGTTAGATAAAGTGATAATGGAGTAAGTTCACATGGCAGTGTTTGCTAAAAACAGAACAACCTGAAACTAGCCTTGTTGAATTATGTACGTGCGATTGAATACTATTCGAGCGAAGCTGATAGACTCTCCTGAACCTAAGTCTACATTTATACTTACTCTATAAAGTCGCCTGGCTTAACCGAATCAAGCTCACTTAAACATTGTGTGCAGCACGACTTACAGTTACTGATAAGTAAATCTAAGCTTGGAACAAGACTGATCAAAAATAGGCTCTTATAAACAAACTTCCAGAATTAAGTTTAATAATACAGGGCGTGAAAGTGGAAACAGCAATTTCGATAATAATTCCTTTTTATTGTCTAATGGCATGTAAAGCCAAATTAGGCCCCATGGGCGGCATAAAATCTGTGACACCGGGTTAGGCACAAACCACAGGATAAAGAAGGATTTAATAAGTTCAACACTCACCAAGATGAGTACTCCTATGCTGGTAAGCACCATGATGAAGATCAACACAGTGAAGTAAGTCAGGAAGTACATGCTCATCGACAGCCCGTTCACTCGCAACTGGTTCTTTGCTTTTATCTACAAGAATTTGTTGATGGTATTAGTACAGACGAACCAGCCACACGTAGAGTCGAGCGCGTAAATAATTTGAAAGCAGTAGATATCCATTCCAAATATCTGTTTAGAAGTGTTAAAATAGGCAATACAATTAATTTTAATAGTACGACTTTCTACGAAGTAATTATTTTATTTGTACTATAAAATTTGTCATAGTTGCTAGAATATAATTTGTGATACTTTTCTCATTTTTAACCGTATTAAGTTTCCATTTCTTATTTATATAATTTTCGAGACCTCAGTGTAACTCAGTCTTTGATTCAAATCCTTCCTTTGTCTCACCTCTCGATCATACACGATATCCACAGCCAAGGTGACCGGCACCAGTGCGAAGATCATACCCATGAAGATGGCACAGACCACGTTGCCTAGGTTAAACTCCTCTTGTTGTTCCGTCTGCTGAAATGGGTGAGCTAACACCTCGATAGGCTTGAAGCTTTCTATCATACCCGATGCTGTCATTAGAACCCTGGAGGAATTCAAGAGCAAAGGTAAATATTATATTGGAAGAGTCAAAAAATCTTTTTGAATAAAGGAAGAACTATGGAAGAAAATAATTCCATACTCATTAAATGAAAGCTATTTCACTTGAGAAACGTTGCGTAGTTACGTTAAGATTCTGATAATGTAAACGATAAATGAGTTTCCAATTAATGAGGGAGAATTAGAATGTAGTTTAGTACTCCAACTTACCTATAAACACTATTATCCAACAAATTAACGATGATAGGCAAACTGTGCGTATAAGTACTATTGTAATAGGCCATGAACTTTCCATACGGTATCAAGCTTTCTTTGAGACTAAACGCTCCAAAATTCTCCATGTTTAGAAGACTGGAGAAGTTTCCATCGAAGTCTACAATAGGAAATGCTCCTAAAGACTCTAGAGAGTCCCTTAAGTCTGTTATTTCTTTCATATTGTCCTGTTCACTGTAAACGGCAATCGGGGTTTTGTTGAAGTATGCATTGGGGTCCAGTTTGAGCGGCTGCATCCGAAAGAACACGATCTGTCGGGATTTCATATAGAGACCCAGGGCGCAGGATACTGAAAACAAACAGTAAGTGGTTTCAACTGATTTCGAACATTACAAAATCAAGCAAAATCAATCAACAGTCTAGGAGTGATTATAGTAGAGGGTACAGGGTACGGTAGAGTCTATACTAGAAGGTACTTACTGATAGGCATCAATATCATGACCCACAGCTTGTAGGGGTCCCTGATCATTCGCACCATTCTGATGTAGACCAGAGCGCAGAAAGTTCTCCAACAAGACGGGTTGGTCTTCACTGTCTCTCCTAATGCGTCTACTGATATTGGGACCTCAGGAGCAACCTGGAAGTAGAAGAGTGATTTAAAGACCTTTTTAATTAGGAAGAGGGGAAATGAAATCTATATCTATCTATAGTTAATATTCAATAAAAAATCGTGTCTATCACTGTGCAGTTAGTTCTTCTACACTAAAGAATGCATCTTGATTCTCTTTTCACCATTGGTATTTTCAGTACAGAAACTTTCCCCCACTGAAACAGAGTTGGAGTGGCTATGATGAATATAATACAGTGACCGCTGGGTAATAATCTCTACACTATGAAGATGAAGATGAACTGGGGCGTAGAAGCCAGCGCATAAAAGATGAGGAGTGGGAACCCCAGATGCTGGTTCGAGGCGGCGCGTGCAAGAGTACCTGGAAGGGCTTGGAGGTCTTTGCCCAGCACTGGGTCAGCAATGGCTAAAGAGAAAAATAATAAATGTACTTACATAAAATAATAAATAAATATATATAATAAAATAAGAACTTTGCGAAATGTATTGAAGATACCTGAGTGTTCAAGCATAATAAGAGCGCTTTATTTATTTTTCAGTAGATAGTTTAATCATAAACATTACCTTAACATGTTCAACGCCGTGAGTAGTAGAATGCAGCGCGTGTGATGCTGGTGGCGTTGGTAGTGAAGTCGCCTTTTGACCTTCCTTGTCGTTGAGCTCCTAGAAAGACAACAGAAGTTAGAGGCAACAGGCAAAATTTCACCCATGAATTGCCCGAAGGGCAGAACAAGTGTTTATTAAACACACATTTCACAACTGGCTATGTAAAATATAAAAGTTAATAAAATCGAAAAAAAAATGGAGTGTGTCATGCTTTAGAAGTTTTTGGTAGGGGCGCTTTCTATTCTTGTCGCGCAAAACCGCCAATTTTACTACCTATGGCGGTATCAAATAAGACGTCACATTTTAGTAGCGCTGTCTTTGTCTAACACGTCCTAGATAGACTTGGCATAAATGCAAACTCAGATTGTGTAAATGAAAATCACTCCGAAGATTTAACTCAACGAGATGCGAAAGTGCACTTGTAAAATGTATTATATTATTATTTAAAAAAAAAACACTTCTAAATTGGAACAAATAGGTAACTGACCTGGTAACTCAATGTCTTGCTCTGTAACGATAGACTCCTGGAGAGTGCTCTTGCCCTTACCAACTTCACAGAGGAGACACCTTCAACAGCTTCGGTCTCTTCAGCGTTCTCTCCTTCCAAGCTGAGGAAAACCTCTTCTAAGGTGGTCATTGACACACCGTAACTTGTGATACCTGGAGAAATCGAAAAAGAATGTAAATAAATGAGTTTGAGCCAATTTAGTTGTAGCCATTTTAGTGTTGTAATGCGTCACAAAACACTGATTACTGTGTGTCAGCAACTTGGCAACCTGCCTTTACTACTCCACCTTCGCGGTAGACAAGCGGAAGACTTGGTTATACTGTGGATTATTACGACGGCAAAAAATGTGTTGGTTAACCTGATAGTACAAAGTAACCGGTCCTAAGGGCATGGCTGCGGGTTGTTCGCAAGAGATACCGCGGCCTCGACATGAAGGGCTAAGAAGGAACATGGGTGGTTTTTAGTCAGTAGAAGTCTGACATTCCCTTTCGCACTGCCCAAGAGTGGGAGGGGTTATTCGATGATTTTCCACCCGCCAAAAAAAAAAAAAGGGCTTCAGGATCACAGGAGAATGATAAACAGAGAGTGCGTCAGGACGCAGATCAGTTCTCTGCCGTGACAACGTTTCGTCTATGGCCTAGGACTAGGTTACTTACCAAGTCGGTTGGTCTTCTCCTTGACCTCTTGCTCTATCGCGTTGAAGAGCGGTGGGAACAAATGCACGGCGTAGTGGGGTAGGATGTAGGACAGCTCTCTTCCGTGACGACGAGCCTTCTCCGCGCGAGGTACGTGACCTCGTACCAAGCGGGTTATTTGGTGCTCCCGACATACTCCTGAGGAATGAAATTAAGATTCCTGATTAGTAGCATGTAGGATTCCATGAATGTCACTGAAAAACGTAGAACCAAGCACTCAAGAACACAGTTACTGAAATGGTGATGATTGACATACAAAATTGTACACAGCACGAGATTTACTGCTCAGGGTCGTGGCGATACGACCGATTCCACAGTCAAGACTGGAGTCGAGACATATAACCAGTTTGTGTCAAATATTTCGCAGTCCTTCCAAGTAGGTTACAAGTAAGTGGCTACGACTGCGGTTTACTGAGCTGAATCATGCAAAATTGCTCACCGTCCAACACCAAAGTCAGATGATATCCAATTCCGAATTTGTTTTTCAAGAATAGTGATGTGCCAGCACAACGGACCTGTAAAACGACATCAAGACATAAGCAGTTAATGATATTGCCTTAATATTGATAAGGTTTCCACTTCTCTATGAATGGAAATAAGCCGCAACCATCACGCGGCTCAAAAAAATTTGTAGGTGGATGTCCCACAGCGTGTACCAGAAATATTTGGTAATAGACCATCAAACTGAACAACTTGCTCAATGAGAGCATCACCGATATCGCGAAAAAATTATCATTGTGTTCCATGTAAAACTTCAATAAATACTCGACTCGACCCAAATCTGTTGTATAGGCGATTATATCTTCGCGATTTTGACGTCGATCATTTTGATGGCCTGATTGACAGTTTGTTTCTGAACTTGGTAATAAGACATTCTTACTCACTCTGCCTTTACTGATGACAGCTTTCCTATCTCCCAGTATGTCAGCCTCATCCATGAAATGCGTGGTCAACAGTAACACCTTCCCGTGTCGAGCGCGCTGTAAGATCCGCCATGTTTGTCTCCGGGACACTGGGTCCACTCCTGCTGTAGGCTCGTCCAAGATTATTATCTGTAGGAGGCGAATTTGTTAGTTATCTCAAAATAGGTAGGTATCTATCATAGGTTGAGCGTTGAACTACACAGAATGAAAATTAAAGAATCTGAGGATCATGTTAAATGTTCGAATGTTCAGTGGTGGACAGCACGATATAGTGAAATGTCTATCTAAAATACTATCAATTGTATACTTTTGATACAATCCTGACCTTTGGTCTAACATCGTCTTGTGGATATTAGAAAACTGGAGTTAAAATAAAGAAAGAATGTCATTGATCGCCACAACGGCAGCTTTTTTTATTGGGACAAGCCCGCTTCACTCTTATTAAACCACTGCAACTCCTGAAAGCCAGAATCAACAGCGGAGCAATGTTGATAACGGTAGACTGTAAAAAAATGTTAAAAGGCTTACCTTCGGGTCCCCAATAAACGCGATGGCAATGCTAAGTTTCCTCTTCTGTCCGCCCGACAGATGTTTGGCGAACACATTTGTTTGATCCAGTAGACCGACGTCAGACAAAGCTTTATGAATTTCTTCTGGTAATCTTTTCCGAGGAATACCCTGCAATGTAAACATTTGCACATCATTGCATTTATTTTGCACTTACAAGGGCTTTGATTTTGATTGTCACATTTTGCCACCTACATTTTAGCCTATATCAAAAAGTGGGTCCACAAAAATTGAGAACAGTTTTGAGTGTTATGGAATGGCTATTCCATTAGGGAATGGAATACCGTTAATACGATTCTCAAAACTTTGCCCAACCTGCGCATCAAACCTTAAAATCTAGGTCTCGTTTTCGAAAACACTAGACCAAAAGGCGGTCTCCTGAAAATGCACACAATTTTAGAAGAGACTAAACAAAAACATTTGCCTTTAAAGTTACCACAGCATACAGCTATTTAAATTAAGATTAGAGAAACCTAGCAAAATTCAGTTAAAAATATGTCTTAGTTACCTTGACAGCAGCGAAGAACTGCAAATGTTCCTTGACGGAGAGAAGGTCGAAGAGCACGTCTTGTTGAGGACACACGCCGATCATCTGGCGGATCTCGTGCATGTCGTTAGGATCCCTGCATTGTGAATACTTTGTTTAAGATCAGTTCAATAATCTATGTGGTCTACTAGATCTTAGAGACTTTTTACCTCGAGCAATCGTAAAGAGGACAGAGGAAGGCGGTGGAATCTAGTTTTGAAACGACCATACTCTTAACGGACATACTAATCCCCACCTACCACAAAACTTTAAAATCTGTTTAAGTTTGCGTTGTCATCCCACATCAACTCCTATATCAACTGCTTTTTTGTCTGACCAAACTACAAAAAAACAAGTTTACACAATCAGTTACTTACCTAACATCAAGTCCATAAACATAGGCAGTTCCATTAGTCGGAGCCGTCAGTCCAGTAAGGATGTTGAAGAGCGTGGACTTGCCAGCACCATTGTGGCCCAGCACAGCTGTAATCTGGCCTTCGTATATGCTCAGGTCGATGTTGTCAATGGCCTTGATTTCAGGCTTGCGACAGTGCCGGAAGCTTTTCTGTAAGCCAACGATTCGAATGGCTTCTTTGTCTTGGAGCTCCCTGGGGGATAACTTATGTGTGAGGTTTATTCTTGCTTGTAATATTTTGTGGTATCATTTGGTTCCAGATTTCGGGCTACTTGTAATAAACAATTATTCTTATGAATTTACCTGACGAATGGTCTCCAGGTGCTGAAAAGTGTAACCCGTTATGGTGTCGACTTTTGAATCATCAGATTGCATTGAAAAATACTTAAATTGACATCGCCAACAATTCACAGATTCTTGCAATAAGTATAACAGTCTCAATTTAAAATGGACTTTGTCAATACATTTAAAATACACACATCAAAAGTGTCTAGGGATCAACATATATTTTTGCAATAACTTTTCTCCTGATTGATATTAATTAAAATTTTCTTTAAGGATTCATCAAATAAAGTGTTTTCGTTTGTCACAGTAACGATAAACCAAGTCACCTTTGCATTAATAAAGAAATTTGCCATTTTCCTAATAAAGGGATTTTTGGCATTTGAACCACTAACATTAAAGTTCGAAAAAAAGACTGAAATAACAGTTTTCTTTAAAATTTTATTGGGTAACTTAAACAATTAATAATCCGTGTTTCTACCGCGAACACTAACAACACAAGAACATCGGTTTGGCATACTCAAAATGAGTTCATCCAAATCACGCTGTGGAATGGCCGCCCATGTTCGTTGCAACAACAAAAAAAGGTCTTCTTGCGACTGGATACCCTCCATATTCGGCAGAGCTCTTCTCTGTAGCATATCCGATGCATGCTCAATCGGGTTCAAGTCTGGCGACTGAGCAGGCCAGGGCAGGACATTGATGTTAGCTGCGGCGAGAGTCTGTCTTACAACTCTTGCGGTGTGCGGTCGTGCATTATCATGCATTAACTGAAATAAGGGACCGATTTGCACTTGTAGAGGAACGATGACGTCTGATACAATCGTCTCAGCATAAATTTGAGCGTTGAGGTTGCCTCTGATCCAAATCAACTCAGTTCTTCCGATCCAAATACCCGCCCATACCATGATGGTTCCACCACTATAAGGATGGACTTCCTGGCAGGATTTTAATCGCTGTTGGCGTCCAGGGGTTCTCCAGTGTCGTATACGTCTTGTATCCGGTCTCATACCAAAACGAGACTCATCAGAAAAGCACACGAAACGCCATTGTTCTTCTGCCCAATTTCTGTGTTCAAGAGCCCATTGATATCGAATCCTACGATTGTGCATTGCTACAGGTGGTACCCGTAGCGGTCTTCGGGAATGAAGGTTCACTTCATGCAAGCGGTTTCTGACTGTTTGGTCGCTAATTAAGTTCCCTGAAGAGTGATGAAGCCTCACGGCTAACATCATGGCGGTTATTGTTGGAGCTCTTCGAGTTAAGATTTGAATGTATCGGTCTTGTCTCCGTGTGGTGCAGCGATACCGTCCTCCATGGCGCTCAGCCACGGTACCAGTGCTTCGGTAACGTGTCCAAAGTCGACTGATAACACTCTGACTTGTATTCAGAGCTAAAGCCACAGTACGTTGCCGGGAACCAGCTTTTATCATTCCCACGGCTCTGAGCATTTCTTCCCTGCTTAAATGACGTCGCCGCTCCATAATAACGTTGGTTTTAATCAGTAGTAGGGAAACAGTAGCACTAATAATGTCTTCAATGCGTTGTATGTTTTTATAGGGAAAATATTGACAGCTGATTTTCATCTTTTACTCGAATTTGATTCACAGTTCCTGATTCAAATTATGAAATGCACCAAAAAGGATCCATATAAATTTATAAAATCATAAATTTATTACAAAGCCACATCTCAATCTCAAGAAATCCGCATAAAAATGCTTGATCCCTAGACACTTTTGATGTGTGTAGTACAATAAAACATGTCGCATACTATTCTCGGAGATTCGACTGATAGTAAATTTAATTGTATCTATTCATAGGTGCATTAGTACCAGTCATTTAATGGCGCTTTGGCACTTAGCTGTAATGTTATGGGCTATGGCGCTCCAACAATTTGGCAGATAGCCCAATCAGCAGCATCTACAGCTTCATACACCGTGCATTTGATTGTAAATACGAAGACGATGTTTTTGTTTTGATTTAGACTCGTTTAGAGCATGGTTTGTTGTCATAAATCATAAATCATAAATCATTTATTTTTTGCTGAATACACTGTTACAATGGTGTTATAAGAATTACATGTTTCAAGTGATTCTACCGTAAGGCATGCAAAATTTTTACAGTCATAGTTATTATATTAATAAATTAATCAAGATAGACATTGGAATAAATAAAATTAGATGAAATAAAATTAAAATTAAATGAATTAAGCATGATACAATTATAATAAGTTGAAGTCATAGTAGAGAATAAATTATTTTTTAAATATTAGAAGTATTTAGATTATTTCAATGTCATTCCTAGAATTATTAAATTACATTAACGGATTAGTTATTTCGAGATAGGTACATGCATAATATTCATATAATTGATTTTGCTTGATGTCACTGTGAGGTCTTTAGTTTGTCAAAATTATCATTGAGGAAGTCATTCAAGTTATAGTAGCATTTATTAACCAAAAATTTTTTCAGAGTTTTCTTAAATAGGGCCGTATTCATTGCCCTTATTGCTTTAGGTAATTTATTGAAGATTACAGGAGCCATATGGAACACACTCTTGTACATTAAAGAGGTACATGTTCGGGGTACATAGAGGCGAAGTGCGTCCCGTTGTTGTCTATTATTTATTTCTGATGCTAATTTAAATAGGTTTTTATTGGTTTTCACAAATATTGAGACCTCATAGATATACAGACTTGGGAGAGTCAGAATGTTATACTCCTGGAAAAACGGTTTACAGGTTTCGACCATTTGAAGCCCAAACATAGCCCTTAAGCATCGTTTTTGTGCTTTAAAAATTATCTCAATATCCGTCGAATTTCCCCAGAAAATTACACCATACCTCAGTACTGAAGCAACTAAACCATGATAAGCCGCTAACAACGTATTTATATTTGAGACCTTTTTGAGTTCATGTAGGGCATATACTGATTTATTCAATCTTTTGCACAATGTTTCAATCTGGGATTTCCAATTTAACTTATTATCCAATGTAAGTCCAAGAAACTTTGTTAATAGGACTTCAGCGACAGGTTCACCCTTATAGTTAGTCTTAGGTGTACCTGCATTGATACGCTGACTAAAATGCATTATTTTCGTTTTCCCAATGTTTGCCTTCAAATTGTTACTATCTAACCATTGTATGATTGCATTTAGGCTACTGTTTATATGATGCTCGTAAGAAGTTCTGTCATTACACTTAATTGCAACGGTGCTGTCGTCAGCAAAAAGTGTCATTGGGTTTGAGTTAGCGTTCGGAAGGTCATTAATGTATATAATGAAAAGTAGTGAGCTCAATACGCCTCCTTGTGGGACACCGTACAGAATTTTACGTCCCCCTGATAAATATGTCTCCTCCATCTTAGTTCTACTATTAATTCTATTAATTTGTGTATATTGAGTGCGGTTCTTGAGGTACGTTTCTATTAATTTTAAAACGTTGCCCCTTATGCCATATAACTCGAGCTTATAAAGTAAAACGTCATGCACCACATGATCGAAAGCCTGTGTCATATCCATGAAGATGCCGCAGATCGGTATTCGCTTGTCGACATTAGACATTATGATTTCCAAGAACTCATATATAGCAAGGTTGATACTTTTATCTTGTCTGAATCCTTTTTGTTCCTTAGCTAAGATGTTATGGGTTTCAAAGTATTTAATCAGCTCACGATAAATGTATTTTTCAAAAATTTTTGAGACGATTGGCAGTAAGGCAATAGGTCTATAATTAACAACGCTTTCTTTACTCTCTTTTTTATGGATCGGTTTAATAATTGCTACTTTTAATTTTTCTGGGTATATACCAGTTTCAATAGACAAGTTTAAAATGTAACTCAGAGGTTGCGAAATACATTCCGTTACCAGCTTGATGACTTTCGTGCAGATACCGTCATATCCTACACTATTGGTGTTTTTTAGCCCTTTTATAATTTGTTTTATATCTTCTGGCAGACATGGCTTCATGAAGATTGAGTTTAGTCTAGATGTTAGGTATTGCTTATGCTGATCGATGTGCGTAGTATTAATGGGTGATATCTTATCTACAAAATAGTCATTAAATTCATTTGATATGTCATACGGATTTGTCACGATATTATTATTTGATTCAATATATGGGATAGATTCTAGTGGTCTGTTTTGCTTTGCAGTATTAATAATTTGCCATACAGCTTTTGGTTTATTACTAGAGTTTAAGATATTGTGATTGTTTTGCGCTCGTTGGGTCAAAGATACAATCCTCTTCAGTCTTTTGGTGTATTGCTTCAATTTTGATTTATTGTCCACACTTGGGGTTTTTCTACATTTCCACAGTAGTTCACGTTTCTTAGCGCTACAGGTCTTAATACCCCGTGAGACCCACTTGGTTTTTTTGTGGAGGTGTATGGTTATAGTTTTGTAGGGAAAGCAAAGGTCATAAAACAACTGAAATGTATCAATGAAAACATTATATGCTATGTTTGGATCACAAGTACTGTACATATCTGCAAATGACATTCGACCTAAATAATATTTGAATTTGGCCTGATTTTCTACACATAAATCCCGTCTCCTGATTTTCCAGTTCTTAATTATACATATGTTTCCCACTTGACATTTCAACAATTGTGCGGTGTGGTCAGACAGTGCTAGTTCAATTACTTCTGATTTACATGCTTTCCCAAAATTATGGGCAAAATTGTCAATACATGTTTTACTTACATGTCTGGTAGGTTCTTTCAATTGTAATTTTAAATTGTAATTTAATAGTAAACATTCAAATTCGTTTGTCAACTTACACTTATTTAGAATATTAATATTAAAATCTCCAGCTATAACAATCTTATGTTTGTGATAGTGTTTAAGGAGTAAGGTTAGGGTCTTGTTCAGTCTATCAAAAAATATATCAATATTACTAGCTAGGGGTACTCTATACACACAGACAATAACAATTTTGTAGTCAGTCAGCTCAATAGCACTACACTCAAACGCTGAGCAGAGTGAACAACTCGTTAATGTTAATATTTCTTTGCAATTATGTCCCTTCTTGACAAATATACAAGACCCGCCTCTTTTTGAATTCGTTCTAGAGTAGCATGATACCAAGTTATAGTTGGGAATCGAACAGATTTCCTCACACCCGGACATCATGAAGTGCTCGGTGAGACAGATAACATCAACGTTTGTTTTTGTATCTAGTAATTCTTGTAGAGCAACTGTTAATAACTGCGATTTTGTCCGTAGTCCAGCAATGTTTTGATGAAGAATGTTTAGATATTTAGGGGCGAAAAAGAGATTCAGACTCTGGGACTTCTTCGCCTGGCAGTTTTTCTTCTAGACTCCTTGTATTTTCTTGGTTAATTGCCAACATCAAATCAAAGAGGTCACTAAATATAATCTTCATACCATGGTTATTTAATGTTCCAGAGCGTGTATATAAGGTATGGTGGTAACTTAAACTCAAATTCGAGTCTAAATGATACACATGCTCATGGGTCATAATGTCCATATATAGCATACCATTGAATACTTCCAGTCTTGAGTTATATATATTGCAGTTATAATAGTAGTCAGATTTGAATGTCGGTAATGTAATTATAATATTAGTATGATTCATGTCCTGTAGCATATATCTAATGTCAGTTATTATGTCATAATAGTTATTTGTCTTTCTAAAGTCTTCTTCACCAACCATAATTATGCAAAAGTCATTCATTGTGAAGTTTGATAGTTTTGTTTGTATATCCTTTAGGAGACACTTTATTCCAACATTTGGTGTAAGATAATGACATAAGTGGTAGTCTCCTAGGAAGTATTCTTCTGCTAAGGTTAAAATGTTATTGCTTTTATTTGCACTAATAATGCAGAGTTTATTTTTAACTACGGTCTGCGAATAGGGCGTCCCACTAGATGCAATATCCCTATAAGACTTGACAGGTGGCGCCATCTGTGCATTGGAGTGCTGTACTGTATTGTTTTGTTGATCTCTTCCTACAACATTGCTTTTATTTGCTATGGTTGACTCCGTTTGGGTTTGTTTGTTACTACGAGGTTCTTTTGACTGCTGTGAAAATTTTCTAGGGGTTTTGAGTGGAGATTGGCTTGGACTGGATACTATTTGTTTATAGATTGAATTTTTGCGGCTTAGCTTTTCGTTCGCCTTTTTTAGCGTCTCATTTTCTAGTAACAATGTATCTATTTCGGTATTAGCACTCAATAGTTTTGTAGTCAGGCCATCAATTTGTTTTTGCAGTTCGGTTATGATATCAGCATTTTCATCCTCCGATATATCAGGAACGCTGTGCATAGTGCCATCTAGTGTGTGATTATTGACACTCTCATCTAGGTTTGTATCGGAGTGCGCACGCGCACGTCTCATTGTGACATTTTCTGTGTGATCCATCACTTTCAACAGTGTGCTATGTAGTGCAGACATAATCCGATAGATGTCGCTTTTCTCAGTTTTGGTGTACTGACTAATCCTTTGTTTATATTTGAATACTTAGTTGAAAATTAACGATTTTTATTTTGCACTTAGATCGATTCAAGTCGTTATGAGTGATATAAAAGATTGTACCTGCTTTAATAAAAGTGTCGAAGGCTTCCTGATTCAGTCCAAGTCCAGTATTATGTTGTTGTCACTGATTTGTTTACGTTTTATGATCTGCAGGAGCTTTGCTTATTTCGTCACTTTGCACCTGAGTTTTTAGGAGATAACGATGTATAGCCTTGAGAAGCACTTAATACTTAAAATTATAGCACTTATAACTCTATTGTAACATTGTAATTATTTTTAAAGAAAATTTAAAATAGACTCGATGTTAGTCGTTTGCGTTCCGTTTCACCTTTTTCACCTTTGTCGTGTTTTTTCTTCGTGTGCCTAACCTAGTGTCAGAGTATTAATGCTACCTATGGGCCTTTGCCTTAACTTTACATGCCGTCGGGAAATATATATCAGGCATGACGGTTTCCTCACGATGTTTTCCTTCACCGAAGCAAGTGCTACATACATGTTCTACAATACGCACATAACTTCAAAAAATTAGAGGTGCGTGACTTGGCAGTCTGGCGGTCACACCATTAGAGTGTCACTGCTGATTTCGTGGTTAGAAGTACATAATAGAATTTGGATGACTTTATTTCCTGAAGGCACAAGTAAGAAGGATCAACCTTTTTACAAGTTATCTAAGCAAAAGTCCTTTAATAGGGAAAGCCAGTGAGGTTGTAGCTATTAACTTAGCATCCAGTCTCCAGGATGCTACCGAGATTATTTTCGAAATACACTTTAATTGGCAGATTCTTGAATTCCACGCTAAGAGGGTTTACCATGACGTCATATTGTTTTTAAACAATTATGTTTTAATCTTATTTCAGACTGGGAAAGATATAGAGCTATACAGGGCGTCCACCTCTACTAGCTCGTTGATTTAAAACGTCATGGTAGGCCGCCAGTGTTTACATTTTTGACTAGTAGACCGACGAGATACTGTTTGAATTATATATCTATGGTAAAAAAAACATAATAGAGAGTTCCGAGTGTTATGAAAGTGATAAAGGTACACCTGCCAGCACATGAAGCTACCCGAAATTGTATTTTTTTCCCAATCAACGTTGAACTTAAAGCTATGGCGATGGTTTTCAAAATTTTATAAATAAAGACGTTTATATGCCTAAGGGCCTTATCATACTAGCGGATTGCGAGCGTCTTCAAAGAGGAGCGGGCGCGCAGCGAATGCGTCGCGAACACGCCGCGGCTGCTCAGCGAAGACGTCGCGGACGTGCGGCAACTTTGCAACGTGTTCGTCGCGTGTTTGTAGTAATAAAGTAAATAGTATATATATATATTACGTGTTTGTAGTAATATAATTCGTTGCGCGTCCGCAAAGAATTCACTGCGCATGCGCGGCGTGTTCGTTGCGCGCCCGTAACGTATTCGTTGCGCGCCCGTTCCGCTTTGAAGACGCTCGCAATCCGCTAGTATGATAAGACCCTAAAGTGCTGGCGTCTGTGCTACAAATATAAGAAATTTTGTATTTTGTTGTTTTTTGTTAACATACCTGGGTACTGGTTCGATATCCTTGTTATGAGCTGCTGCCTCGCCGTTGGAATGGAAATGAACTGCGGACACCCGGCCTCGTCTGCTACCGATCCAGAATGATGGCATTAAGCAGAACCAGGGCTTCTGTTTGATTCCGTACTCGCCTAGAAAGATGGTGATTGAGGTCAGCACTTCATTCGCCAAGATACAGATGAATATCGTTGACAGGTCAATAAGGTTGGAAAATTTTGAGCAGCAGTAAAAGTTTTAAAGGAGACATTTGAAGGCTCGAAATGATTTTGAGTCTGAGATGATTTCTGTTAATCGCGATCTGCCATCAACTTATCAAAATGAAAGTACAGGCCAGAAATGAGAACTCATCGCTAACCCCAACAAAAGCTGTTGTAGACCTGGGCCCACATCAAAAAATCTAGACTTAGTACAAACTTCTTCCTAACTCACTAGGTATGACAGCATCCAGCCAGTACGCGGCCAGTCCGTACAGCACCGTGTCGATGGCCATCATGATGAGACTGCCTCCGAAGGGAACTCCTGGACCGCTCCACAGGTTATCCCACGTAACGCCGACACCAGCCATATCCAGGACTAAAGCCTATGGATAAGATGATAATACTAGATTGACATTTTAACTATTTGCAAAGAAGACTAAACAATCACTGTGAATTATAATTGGAGATTTAACTGGAGGAATCTTTTGATGAAAGACCACTCCCATTAAAAAAGGACCGCAGAATGATGATGATAAATAGTAGAACCTCACCTTATCCATAGCGAGTGCGTAACAGCTGGAGCTGATGAGAGACACGAACCAGAAGGCTAGTGAGTCCGCGTTAGAAACGAACACTTGGATGAAGTACAGTCCACTCATCAGATTCACCGCGAAACTGCCCAGGATACCGGCCGTCTGGAAGTTAGTTTATGGAAGGGTTATGTCATAGTCATAGCCTTAACGTTCAAATAGGACTATTTTTTTAGTGAAATCCTTGAATAATCATCGTAGTTGAGCAGTAGGTATGTTATTGTATTTGAAATGAGAATTTCATTACTCTCTTGGTGGCTTACCATAACGTCTTAAAGCAGTATTGTTTTCATCTTGTTATAGAGTGGAAAAGAGATGGCGCTAGGCGCCCTCTACAGCTCCGTCCCGTTCCCACACTGGAGTGACATTTGAACAATACTGCTTTAATACGTCATGGTAATCTCCCCTGAACATTAAAGTTACTATACCACCCATACCGGGTTGCCTAATTTAGAAAGAAAAATTGAAATAATAATTTTATGTGTTTTCTTACCCTGGCTCTATCGAAGAACGGAGTCAGCATGAACGCGAAGGTGATTATCGTGAAGCCAAATAATAGCATCAGCAAGAATATTAAAATGTAAGATGAATGCTGAAAGACCTAAAAATAATAAAATATTAAATTATTAACGAAACACAGAAAATTACTTAAAGTATGATCTTTGACTATTCTTCAGCATTTTTTTTTTGCCATTTGTTTTTTGTAACGACATATTTTTTTTTTTCTGTATTTGTTTCTGGCCAGTAGCAGTATATGTATATTTTTTTATTCCTTGCATATCAATACTCTTTTCTTGCAACCAAAAACTAACCGAAGAGTACGACGCTAAAACAAGAATTTGTAATACGATATTTGGTATTAACTAAATTATTACCTTCAGGGTAAAAAGTAGGACTGTGCTGACGATGGACAAAATTGTAACAAAGACCGCGTAAATTAGGAACCAGGAACCCCTGAAAACAGAAATAAAACAAACTAGGAAGTAGGCTAATATAATTTAGGAGTAGACCAGAAGAATTGTCGATTAAAGATATCCCTGAGCAAACACAACAGTGACAGTAACTTTAAAAAACATTGTAAGTCTCAAAAAAAGTATCTACTAACCAGTATACAGACTCCTTCAACCCCATAATCCTCATTCCCTCTCTGATCTTCTTCTCCTTCTCCCCCACGACGAACATGAGCAGGTAGGTGATGAACTGTGAGAGCGTCATTACCATGTACATGGGCATGATCACCCGGAAGATTACCAGCCAATCACCTGTGTGCTGACGCTTTGGGAACTGTCGGAGGTCTATTCGGGGGGGAGGGATTGCTGCGTCGGTGTCAAACTGTCGAGGAAGAATAAACATCAGTCATTTAGTCGAATTAGGCGGATAATCAGCACTTTTTCCCATGATATTCTCGCTGATCTGTTGGTCGCAAGCGCGATCGCTGAGTATGAGGCACATTTCGCCAGTTATGTATAAGTTACATTGCCCATTGCCAACAATCAGGCACAAATCCTGACACCGTCGCTGCTAATGAAAAATTTCTGATGGAAAATTCCAATAAAACTTTGCCCAACCCGGGAACCGAATTAAGGACATGTTCAGCAGACCTAGACGCTTGCGACCACTCGACTAACGAGGCTGTAGCTCGATCTTTAAAAAGACCTACCTTAATAAATAACCTTACCTTAATCTTAATATAATCGATAAGCGTCTGCAAAGCCAGGAACCCTGAGTAGTAGTACTGCAGCACAGGACACGTGTCCTCCCCATGCATCTCCGACAGTGGGATGAGCTGCCCTCCTCTCGACCAATCAGAGGACCAGTCTTTCGAGGCAGATCTCTCCCGGCATTTGGCTGGAGAGGTCGTTAGAGTTCTGGTGGACGGTGTGCCTATGTGTGACGGGTTTGTCCGGATGGTGTATCTGAGGACAAAATCATAGTGAATAGAAATCTTTGGCTAAATATTAAATGACAGTCCTTTTTTGTTAGAGTTCCAAAGTGTCAAGGATTTTGTTTATTTTGCACAGAACCCTAATCCTTTTCCTAAAATGAAATTAGCATGCCTAGAAGGAAATAGCGGAACGAACTGGACTCTTTCTGAAAGGATTGGATTAGATAATCTCATTAGCCCGCGAAATGTGTAAGGAGGGAAGCGAGGCTTTTGCCCTGCAGTGGGACTATATGGGCTTAGAATAATAATTCACACGCGTGGAGGTCAGACATTACTTCACGAGAACATACAATCGAGATAAAAAGTACCTACATATTCTATGCCTTTTTTTTTTTTTTTTTGGGGCGTGGGAAATCATCAAATAACCCCTCCCGCTCTTGGGCAGCGCGAGAGGGAGTGTCAGACTTCTACTGACTAAAAACCACCCATGTTCCTTCTTCGCCCTTCATGTCGAGGCCTCGGTATCCCTTGCGGACATCCCGCAGCCACATATTCTATGCCTTAACCCATGTCATCTTTCTGTGTTGCCAAGCATTAAATCCGTTCGACTAGAAAGGTCAACACCGACTGACAGAATAATTTACGTAGGTATTTAGATAATGTTAAGTATATTATGAATTTTCTAGAGTGTTTTCTATTGCGTCTGCCATATTGTTACGTCTGAACTTCTGAATCGTCAACAGCAGCATTTGAATCATCAATAACAGAATAGTATATTTTGATACAAGTGCGGAAAGTTTGTTATTGCATTCGAGGCGGATTGAACACTCGAGCCTTATGGCGAGGGTATTCATGGGTTCGAGAAATGCAATAACAAATTTCCACGTGTATCAAACGACGTTTTTCAATACACTTTCGAAGAAATTAACTAACTACGATGCTTAAGTATTTTTATTATAAATTTTTAAGAGACTATGATTTCATTTGCTTTTTTTCCGCGGTTTGATTTCGCCAGATTGAAGAAAAAGCAAAGGTATGAAACCGCTAAACAGCCTCATAGGAAAAATATAAATTCAAATATTTTTAATCATGAACACAAATAAATGTTTACTTGTTCATAAAAGTAAATGAAAAACGTCGTTTGATACGCATGGGAATTTGTTATTGCATTTCTCAACCCCATGAACACCCTCGCCATTCGTCTCGAATGCAGTAGCAAACTTTCCGCACTTGTTTCAAATTGAAAAAAAAAAATCTGAAAAAAAAAGACGTGTGGCACTTGGAGACTGCCGCGGTAAAGCTACTGCATAGCATTTTTTATCAACTTATGCAATTATAATTGTTTATTTATTTTATTAATGCAGTATTTTTTTTCCTTTGTTTTTTTTTCTTTGATATTAATAAATGCACTTTGTTTATTCATATTTAAAACACTTTGTACACAAATTATACGAGTACAGATATTCACTGTTGTACATAGATGATAAATACCTACACACCTATATACTTTCTCACAAACAGCTGATTACCCTACGGTAGTTTTCCAATACAACCAATGCCACCTAAAGGCGGGTTGCTGAACTAAAGAGACAAGCGTGATATTTCAAAAAGTCATTGTCAAGTGTCAATTTGTCAAGTGGGGGGTGTTAGGTTTTTTTCGTTACGGAATTTCTGGATTCGGTCCCCACGCTCAAGGCCCGCGATAGAACCTATGCAATAGGTTAAAAAATGAAATTCTTGGCAAAAGTAACATTGTCTAATCCAGCGCTTTCATTTTCTTCCTACGCAGTTTACTTCCTAAAGTCATATGAAGACATGCGCTATTTGGATAAGTTTTGTTTGAATGGCATTTAATACAAATTTTCGAAATGCCTTATTTAAAAAAGGATAGTTGAAATTTTTTGTTTGTATGGATTTTATTATCGGTCTAATTTAACTGTTACACTATTTTTTGCAAAAAATTTCTACTATCTTTTTAGACGGGTACCATCTAACTGGCAGAAACTTGATGCTCCGAAATTTATTTGGCAAAACACACTTGGCATATTCTTCTTTGAACGGATGTGTTTAAGGCAAAAAAAAATATACAGGATGGTGCCGACAATACGACAATAAATGAATGCACTGGTAGTTCTAGTTCATAGGAACATTATTAAACTATCAAATAAATCCTAACACCGTCGTGGTGCCGACGAAACGACACTAAACTACCTAAATATCTTTGCCAAATTCGTTTGCTACATTTTATTTTCACACGTTAATCGGTGCAAATTATTCCTAAGGTTAGTAATTTATCAATATTTGTTTGTAAATTGTAATGTATTTCGTTTACAGTTTTATGCTACTTAGTTTTATTGTTTGTTTTTCAACTTTTTATTTTGGTGTCAAGATTTATTTGATAGTTTAATAATGTTCCTATGAACTAGAACTACCAGTGGTTTCATTTATTGTCGTATTGTCGGCACCAGCCTGTATATAATTATTGTTTGGCCGAATGTTTAAATGTCCGAATTAACACTGGCATACTTTTATGATGACAAAATTTTATGTGGTAGAATTACCTTTGGCAAAGTTAAGATTATGCATCTTTCGTTTCGCTTAACATTAATTTAGAGCGCCGATTATTCGGTAGTATTTCACATGGTTGGTTTCTAGTCAGTAGAAGTCTGACACTCCCTACCGCTGCGCCCAGAGAGGAGGAGATCCCTCCAAAAAAAAGGAGGTGCATATATCATTATTGGTATCAATTTCTGAAGGATGCAAAACTGCACCTAGAATACAATGTTACTGCGTCGTATTCCCACGTGATTTTATGCGTAGTTGGGTAATGGCATCCGTTCTTTATTGTTGATAGTAATCAATGCATAAAGCGCATCTTTTATAAACTGAACGATTGTCAGTTGATACGATGAATGGAGAAATAATTTGGGGTAATGACTTAGCACTTCTGTTGTCAGTGATAAGCGTTGTATGCAACGGATCGAACCTCGACAAACTACGAGTAAGTCACAGTTTTGAATCTAATCTAGGTTTTCTGTTATTCTTAGCGGGTCGATGACAATCTAGATTATTTCTGCTCTAAGCTATATTCAAAATGTTCCCGTGGTAATTTCGACTATAACACAAGTGAAATTGTGGACAAAAGCTAGAGAATACAGTTTTGACAAAACCGAAAAGCACTTGCTCTCCCTAATTACGATATTTTTGTTTTTCTGTACTATTTCTGGAAACCTTCTAGTTACGGAGATATTAGAGGTCAAAGTTTCAACTTTTTACAGGTTTTTAATTTTACTTACCTACTTTAAATACCTTCACGACCCCCGTGCTATCAGCATGTCTTGAGTGCGTTACACTGAGTCCTACCTTGAGGACTTAGTGTAACGCACTCCAGTAAAGGAATTTGAAGCAGTTAAATTCCTTTTTTTTTACTTACTTAAGGGCTTCAGTATTGGAGGTAGGATCAGTATGAAAGATGACAGCTATGGGGAAGTTTTTCGCGTCGTTGTGGTACGCGTCGTTCAGCTCCGAATTGTTGTTGTACTTTATCCAGCGAATCGGATGCTGGTGGGACTCTGCCAGCAACGAGTTTATCTCTTCCAGGAAACCCTGCAATGGAATTGAGAAGTAGAAATTTCAATATAAGGTTAAGTTTAGGTTAGGCTTTATAAGGTTTTATTCATCATCATCATTTCAGCCGAAAGACGTCCACTGGCGGACAGTCCCGCCGCGTTCATCTCGCATCCAGCGGATCCCCGCTATATACCTTCACTACGACATCAAGATCAACCTAGTGGGAGGTCATCCAATGCAACGTCTTCTGGACTCCAGAACTTATCGGCCCCATCGACAATCAGTTCTGCGAGCAATGCGCCCTGCCCAAGGTTCTATTTACATAGCTAAGGTAAAAGGGCCAAAGATGCTTGATAATAACAAACATTGCTTCACCAGTAGTAATTTGCTTTTGGATATTGGCCAAAACGGAACCGAAGCATAGACGGGTATTTTATGAAATAGGTCTTCCTCGGCAGAAGCAGTATACCCATTCAAATCAAGACCATGACAAGTTCAACAACCAGATGAATCACCATCATCATTACAGTCCGAATTCACCCACTGCTGGGTATAGGCCTCTCTTTTCTTGTCCCAATCTCCACGTTCCTGTGCTAGCCTCATCCAGGTTTTTCCCCCGATTACAACAATGTCGTCTGCCCATCTCGCCGCCAAACGACCTCCATTCATTTTTCCCGTTCACGAGATCAATGCAGAATAAAATTTATAAACACACTTAGAATCGATTCTCATACCATAGTCCCGTTGGCGTTGAGCCAGTCGGCGACAACGGCTACAGAATGGTTCTCCGGGAATGCGTCGTGGTGTATCCTCAGCAGCCGGCCTGGTTTCCGCACCTCGGGGAAGTTAGGGTTCGGCACCAACATCTTCAGGAAGATCAGCACCCCCAGAGAGTACAGTGGGACCAGCACCTCCTAGGAATTTGGAAGAAATTAAAGGAGTTAGAACCGACCTGGTTACTGGTATCTGATATGTCTTAGGTTGTCTTCCTCTAAGAGTATTACAAAAAAAAACTCTTGGTTTAGTATGTATTTAGCAACTTCTTATTATGTAAAATGTTAAGTACAATGCCCACTCGTATTGAAAAGCGGTTTTCCTTTTGATGTAGATAAAGTGAAAAATTCAAAGAACAGATAATTAAATTAATTTAAAATAAAACCATAATTTTTATTTTCAGGTTCAATTAACGCAGTTTTTTTTAATTAAGTCACAGTACTCTAAATCTAATATAGCAATATATTAGATTTAGAGTACTGTGACTTCATTAGCTGGTCTGTGCCTAACAGTTTTTCTACTGAAAGAATAAATTAAGATCATGTTGATGTTCTTTGACGCATTAACACGATAACTAATAAAAGTGTGAGCAATTTTAGCTGCAGAATTTTATAAATTGCGTATTGAATTTTATATAAAAATTGCCACTTTGTTTATTGGAAGATTGACAAGCATCGCGCGCGCGCGTTACGTGTGTTGTGTACGTGTGTAAATTTTCAGAGGAAAAAGGCTAATTACGGATGTTTGAACTGTCGCTCGTAGAAAGTTGTAGAAGTTTGATTTATTTTTGAGCAGCAAGCAGTAATTGAACTTAACTTTAAATTAATTTCTTGGTTTGGTACTACTGTATTTTATCGACGTAGTGAAAAAAAAATACATACATATTCGCTATTATATTGGTGTCGGCTTCCAGTCCAACCGGACGCGACCAATTCTGTCAAATATCTTTAATAGATTTTCAACTTTATAGAGAAAGCATTAGGTTCAAGGTCGACAGTTCAGGAAGCTAGATATTATGATGTCGTCTGTACACAGAACGACTGCCTATTTGACTTCTACAATTCAGTTACGGCATCACGGTATCCTTGATACAACTGGTTATTCAACTAGTCAGGTTATGAAGAAATCAAGTAATAAGTCCACTTACCGCAAGAGTCTTCCTAGTATCCCGTTTCTTGAGGAGGAGGTTCCTCACGACGGTGGCCCACAGCTGCGGCCAGAACTTAGCCGGGCGGCGGGTCCCCATCGCGCCGCGCAGTCTGCTACCTATAGCCACGCACTCTTGATCGCTCACCTCCTTCTCTCCGCATTTCCTGAAGAGGGGATAATCTGGTTAAGTTTTGATTAATACGTTTAGCTACGGCTAGCAGTAATAGTCTAGTGGTGTGACTGTCGGACTGCCAAGTCATAGGTCGCTGGTTCGAAGTTAGTGCGTATTGTATAATAGGGGATCGGACTGAGTCAAAAAAATATGGTTCTTATTAGTCCGTCAGTTAGATTATCGAAAAATATTGGATACGTGTTTTTTGTTTTATCAAATTAATAAAAAATTACGAAGATCATGAGTGGGGGGTTGTGACGTCATTTGTAGGTAAAAAATGTACTGACATTTGACGTTTTCGAGGAGTTCACGAGTTTTCGAAGCACTGTATCGTCTTCATTTTTAGGGTTCCGTAGTCAACTAGGAACCCTTATAGTTTCGCCATGTCTGTCTGTCTGTCTGTCTGTCCGTCCTCGCTTAATCTCTGTGACCGTTAGCACTAGAAAGCTGAAATTTGGGACCAATATGTGTATCAATCACGCCGACAAAGTGCTAAAATAAAAATTGGAAAAAAATGTTTTATTAGGGTAGCCCCCCTATATGTAAAGTGGGAAGTGTTTTTTTTTTTAATTTTAACCCTAATGTGTGATATATTGTTGGAAAGGTATTTAAAAATGAATAGGGGTTTACTAAAATCATTTTTTGATAATGTCAATAATTTCGGAAATAATCGCTCCAAAAGTAAAAAACAAAGCGTCCCCCCCCCTCTAACTTTTGAACCATAAGTTTAGAAAATACGAAAAAAATCTGAAAAGTAGAACTTTATAAGGACTTTCTAGGAAAATTATTTTGAACTTGGATGGAAACAACAGATGGAAACTGCAGTTAACCAATATAATTTGGTCCCTGAATCGTATGAGCGCCTATACAATCCAGAGGTCAAGTTTCATTTGCCCGTATTTTTTTTTTAACTTCGTTTACATAATATTTTATTATCTACGGAACCCTACACTGAGCGTGGCCCGACACGCTCTTGGCCGGTTTTTTGTTTATGAGAAAAAAGAAAAAATACGTGTTCAATATTTTTTTGTAAATCTATCTGACGGACTAATTAGTTTTTTTTGTCCGATCCCCTATTATCACTTTTCTCGGTGAAGGATAATATTGTGAGGAAACCACCATGCCTCAGAGATATTTACTGTTTTTATTTATTTATTTAACAAAATGGTTTTCTCCTTATTATATTTTTTTGTTGTACTCTACCACAGTGCTGTCCTATTTTAACCCTAAGGTTGACTGGTAGAGAATGCCTTGTGGCATTAAGTCCACCTATGTACCACTCTTGTGCATCATCATCTGCCTAGCCTTTTCCCAACTATGTTGGGGTCGGCTTCCAGTCTAACCGGATGCACCTGAATACCAGTATTTTACATGTAGCGACTGCCTATCTGACCTCCACAACCCTTTTAATACTAGGTAATACGATGCCCTTAGGTAAGACTGGTTGTCAGATTTTCAGGTCACTGACTACCTGTAACGACTGCCAAAGATCTATTTATGGCAACCGGGACCAACAGCTTAACGTGCTTTCCGAGGCACGGAGGAAACTCGGTATGTCGGGCGGTCACCCATCCACAGACCGAGCTAGGCAAGCACAGCTTTACCTAAAGATCGACCCGAGTGGCAGTTCTTATTAAGCCACGAGCTACTCTTGTGCATGAAGTTTCAATAAATAAATATTTCTCGATGGCATGTAAATCCAAGTCAGAGGGGCCGCAAACTTGGCTTGGACTTAAGCGGCATAAAAACTCTGACTCCAGGTCAGGCACTTACCACACGAGACAGAAAGTATGATTCTACACAATTTCTATGATACGATACGAGAACGTTGCGGTTTAAAAGAAGATGTAGTGACAAAAATTGAAAAGAGTATGCTAAGGTGGTTCGGTCATGTGGAGAGGATGAATGAAAGTCGATTAACAAAAGGTATTTACAAGGCAGATGTGAGTGGTAATGCCGGGAGGGGACGCCCTAGAAAGACACACTGATCTTATTGGTGCCGTTCTTCTGAAAGGACAGGTGCATAGTACTCGTAACCGGCGTGCGTGTATGACCAGATGTATGAATGTGGACGAGGCAAAAGGAGTATGTGAGGATCGTAGCAGGTGGCGTTCTGTGGTTTCTGCCCACCCCCATGGGAAAAGGGCGTGCGTTAATGTTCTATGATTCCTGTTGAATGTTTTCATCGTAAACATGACACTCGCAACCACTAAGGCTGTTTGAGGAGAGATAAGAAGTAAACAATTCAACGAAAGAAAACATTTGCGACCAGCTGCATATACTAGTTACGTATTGTTTAGGGGGTTTTGTGTAGGTAGCCATTTGGTCAAACAATGCTTGAACTGTGATTGTCTGTGTTACATGTAACCAAGTTGACAAAACGAACGCTAGCGACATCTATGACGTAAGATATAAGAACTAACAAACTTGCAACGCACAAACAAAGTTATCTGCGAGATAAATACATTCAACAATATTACTACAACCGTATTCAGCAGACACAACACCTGCCTGGTCGGTGGATCCTCTATTTTCAATGCAGAATGAGGAACTTTATACCCATACGCCAAGGTATGTCCTGAATGTGTATTTTTGCAAAATGTAGTATGATCATAAGAAGAAACCGTAGGTAGGTTTCTGGTTGAGTATTTCGACATAAATATCAATCAGGCCATCGGAATAATTCCGACAAAATAAAACTATAGTAGACGCACGTAATCTTAATTGAAATCAGACTGTAATGCGCTACTGGCTGGCTTATCACTCAGCCCACAATAGCTGTATAATGAAAGGCAAATATTTGTTTAAGATGATAAACTACTGCTGCAGAACTGCTCAGTTTGTTCACTTCAAAATGGCTGCAATTAATAAACAGCTGATGTTGGTCGACATCATTAATTTGAGAATATAAATTAAAAATTTAAAAAACCCCCGACTCAATTATTTTTCCGAAGCTTATTTAGCCCATATGGTGTTAATCTATATCTAAATAAATATAATTGTTAGAACGGAAATTCAATATATAATATGTGTGCCCTTTACTCTATACAGGGTGTAAATCAACCCATTACACAGCCGTCAACCAAGCATTCTGTACATCAAACTGTACCCCTACCCTACGCAAAAATTTTTGCTGGGAAACGACTTTTTTTTTGGGGTCAAAAATCACATTTTACGGTAAAACTCAATGTAGCACTCTTAAAACACTGTGCTAGTGGATGCTTTGAATAATAAACCATGGAGTCATGGAGGTAATTTAAGTAAAGAAAAACTAGTCATTTCAAAAACAGCTGTGAAAAATTTGGAACTTTGACCCCGAATATCTCCGTAACTAGGGGGTTCCCAGGTATGGTCTAGAACAAAAAAAATATCGCAGTGGTGGGGAGAACAAGTGCCTTTCGTTTGCATTAAGGGTACTTTTACACCCTTTAAAGTTTAAACAAATATCTTAGAAGATATCGCAGTGTAAAAATATACGCGCGACTAAATAATTACGAGCACGGCAGTCATTCGCTGAGAAGGAATAAATATTAAACATTGGTTCTCCACTTTTACTCCATTTAAATCAAACTTGGTCACCAAAAAAACAATTTTCAAGCTTAATTTCGTTAATTTATATTCCTCATTCCCTTTCAAAATAGTGTACTTTTTTTTTACAATCCCTTTCATTTCTTGCTACCCAAATTAAGGGAGTGTAAAAAAAAAAAACGCCATTATGTGGTGGCGGCCATCTTGGATTTGAAATTTGGTATAATGTATAGTATTCTACTAATCAAGGCCTTTCATTTGATACCCATATTGATAAAGTTGCGAAAAATATGTAATCCGCCATTTTGTGGTGGCGGCCATCTTGGATTTGGAATTTGTCATAGTGTATAGTATTCTATTCAAGCCCTTTCATTTGATACCCATATTGATAAAGTTGTAAAAAAATGTGTAATCCACCATTTTGTGGCGGCGGCCATCTTGGATTTGGAATTTGTCATAGTGTATAGTATTCTGCTAATCAAGCCCTTTCATTTGATATCCATAATGATAAAGTTGTGAAAAAATATGTAATCCGCCATTTTGTGGCGGCGGCCATCTTGGACCGATTTTCATCAAACATAGCTAAGAACACTCTCGACTAATTCACCTTTCAAATAAAAAAAAACAGAATCTAGATCGGTTCATGCGTTCGGGAGCTACGATGCCAGAGACAGCACATATACACAGTCACACACACACAGACACACACTCACAAAGGCACGTCAAGCTTGTAACACCCCGTCGTTTTTGCGTCGGGGGTTCCAAATTAAGAGTAACAGAATTTTGAACTTGATGAACGGACACTTGCTTTAATTTTTTTTTTTAATTTTGCGTGTAGTGGCAAAAGGAGTATGTAAGGATCGTAGGAGGTGCCGTGTCATTCTTGCTTGTGCAAGGGTTGTACGAAAGAGATTACCGCCGCACAGGATACAGAGGGCAGAGGGATACAGAGACTGACTAAAAACCTAGTAAGGAATTAACATGGGTGTATTTTAGTCATTAGAAGTCTTTTTTTTTTTTTTTTTTTTTGGGGGGTGGGAAATCATCAAATAACCCCTCCCGCTCTTGGGCAGAGCGAGAGGGAGTGTCAGACTTCTACTGACTAAAAATCACCCATGTTCCTTCTTCGCCCTTCATGTCGAGGCCTCGGTATCCCTTGCGGACATCCCGCAGCCTCGACAGGGGTCATTAGAAGTCTGACACTCCCTTCCGCTCCGCCCAGAGCATGAGGAGTAATTTGATGACTTCCCACCCTCAAAAAAATAGGATCGAAGCAAGTGGTTTCTGTCTTATCCCATGGGAAAAGGCGTGAGTTTATGTATTTATGTTTTCATAAAAAACCCAATAAAACTTTTCACGACCCGGAAATCGAACCTAAGACCCTATCTAATATTAGGCTCAGTCCTAATATTATTCCTAATAATTAAGGTTTATGTTTCGCAATATTATTAGGTACTAAGATCTATTTGCAAGTGTGTTTCAACAATTTCCAATTCTCAGAATGTTAGTAGGTACTGCAGTGACCAAAAGATTGAAGTCCATTTACAAATAGACAAAACAATTTATTTACCACCGCTGTCAGAATCAGATGGCCAGTGGAAGTACCTAATGACCAAACACACGACAGAATTGGAGTAAAAAAAACTACAAATAAATTGGCAACATTTTTAGAATGGTGTTGATGCCAGCTGTTTTAAAAGAAACGCCGCAAGTGATGTGTTGACCGTGTCGTCATTTACAGAACAGCTGTTCGTCTATTTTAAGACTCAGGCTAATGACACGTGTGCTGACGTAGACAGAGACATACGGACTGACTGTGACTAAAGACTTGTGATATCGTTATAACGATTGAAGAGAAATCGTTTCCCGGAAATAATTTTTGCGGGATTGAGGGCCGAAGCTGCGGGTTTTCTGCCGAGGCTGCGGGTTGTTTCCCCGGGGCTGCGGAATGTTCGAAAGAAATACCGCGGCCCCGGTCAAAATGGGCTAAGAAGGAACGTGATTGGTTTTTTGTCAGTAGGAAGTCTGACACTCCCTTCCGCTTCACCCAGACCGGGAGGAGTCATATTTTGATGATTTCCCACCCTACAAAAAAGATTTGTAACCATGTATACTATACAGATCTAGTACACACGGCCATACATCAAGCTATACATTTCCAGTTTACGCTGATCTCGCACTGTACGGAAGTGCTATACAATGCGAGACCAGCTTATACTTGAAATATATAGCTTGATGTGTAGCCGTGTGTACCTACATCATCACCATTCTACATAGTTCTAACTCTAGCGTATTTTGGACAATACCTTATTGAGGAAAAAAAGATTTTTTGTTTAATCTAAATAATCGCAATACGAGGGCGGCACTGAAAATTTCGGGAATCAAGGAAGTGACACAACATTACTATTTAAAAATGTATTTATTGCTTTTCGAAGTATTCTCCGCGAAATTTGACACATTTTTCCATACGATGGAACCAATCATTGAAGCAACCATTCCATTCGGAAGTTGGGGTCTCCAAAATGGCCGTTTTGTAGGCGTCCACAGCTTCTTCAGGTGATGAAAATCTCTGTCCACGCAATTTATTCTTTATTTTAGGGAAAGTATAGAAATCATTAGGGCTTAGGTCGGGGCTGTACGGCGGATGGTCTAATAATTCTATGTTTTCTTGCTCTAAAAACTCTTTTGTTTTGTTTTGGTGTGAGAACTCGCATTGTCGTGATGGAGGATGATGCGGCGGTTGCAGTTCTCTTTACGGAGTTCAGAAACGACCTGTGGCAAACAAATGCTAGCATACCATTCTGCATTAACCGTTCTTTGCCCCTCAAGAGGAATAGTCGTAACATGGCCGTTTTGGTGACAGACGTGGCCACCATTTTTTTTGCAACACTCCGTGAACGAACAATTTTTGTTGGCTTTAACTCATTTTCGAACACCCAAACTCGTGACTGGTTTTTTGTTTCGGGTTCGCACGCGTATATCCAGGATTCGTCACCTGATACGATGTTGTATACAGTATTTGAGGATCCTGCGTGGAATCTTTCGAGAGATCTGACGCACCAAGTAACGCGAGCCGCTTTTTGCTCTTCACAGAGCGAATGCGGTATCCATCGGGAAAACAACTTTTTACACGACTGCCCCAAAAAAAAGAGTGTTATGTTTTTAGCGTTCATGTATGTATGTATGTATGTATGTATGTTTGTTTGTGAGTTTCTTTATTCCACCATAACTTCTAAACGCCTGAACCGATTTTGATGTATGTGGTATCGTTAGATTCATTGCGTCACCCCGGGTAACATAGGCTAGATAAAATATCAAAAAACATAATAGGGTGGCCATGGTTTAGAAATAAAAAGAACTTTTAATTTTTTTTTACTGAAATTTCAATGAAAAATATAATCATCGTCTAGAACTTATTAAGTAGATTACAAAAATATACCACAGTAGTATTCAATATCTATTGTTTACTAGTAATACTACTCAACAAATGATATAGTGACATTTTAAACCCGGGATCCGATACGAATAAGCTACATATCAATAGATTCTCTGTAATGAAATAAATAAAACTGGCTAGGTTACAACTCCCAAATCCATCTGCGACGGCACCTAAATGGTTTTTAAGTTTGTATGAAAAGTCAGTATGCGTGAATCAATTTACTTGAAACATGGCAAAAATATTAATTTAAAGAAATAATAATATTTGCAATAATAGAATTTTCAAAATCACCCCTTAAAGGGTAGAAAAAGAAGATCAGGGTAGATTTTGGTATGGACAAATCTGACTGCGAAAAACCGTGCGAGATGAACCCACGCACCAAGGGATCTGTAAAAGTTTTTTGGTACCTACTATACTTAAAACTGTTTGGCACTACACTTGAATTTCTTAGAATGTTAACAAAATATTCAAAGTTCTTATCATTGCATGTAAATTGCATGTATATATTAAATTCAGCGTAAATTGTTTACAAATAGATACCTACATGAAATGAAAAATGTTTGTAGGTATAAATTACGCAATTAAGTCATTCAGATCATTTCACACGTTCCTGAGGAACAGGGTCTTGATTGACGGATAGGCATACGGACAGACAGACGGAAAACAAAATGTACATATTATTAGGGTTCCGATTTTGCCGACCGGAATCCTGAGAAATGAAAAAAAACACATTTTCCCCCTTCTGGGGGAGGCCTATGTCTAGCAGTGGACGTCTTATGGCTTAAATGATTGGTTATAGGTCAAAATACCGATATATCACTAAAAGATATGAAATAAAAAATAAATAATTAAAAAAAATAAAAAACACGCCTGCCATAACAAAAAGTACCTAAACTAAAAAATAAAAAAAACAAGTCAAACGAATTCAGCGATGAATGGGAGCAAGGTCCCGTAAATGTATTCGAAAATGGAAAACTGAAAACTAAAACTTTTATTGCAGTCGGGGGACAGTTCGGTGGAACAATTCTTGACAGGTCCCCCGACTGCAATAAAAGTTTTAGTTTTCAGTTTTCCATTTTCGAATACATTTACGGGACCTTGCTCCCATTCATCGCTGAATTCGTTTGACTTGTTTTTTTATTTTTTAGTTTAGGTACTTTTTGTTATGGCAGGCGTGTTTTTTAATTTTTTTAATTATTTTTTTAAACAATTATTTACTTTTATGAACAAGTAAACATCTATTTGTGTTCTTAATTAAAAAATATTTGAATTTTGTATTTTTCCTATGAGGCTGTTTAGCGGCCTCATACCTTTGCTTCTTCTTCAATCTGGCGAAATCAAACCGCGGAAAAAAAGGAAATGAAATCATAGTCTCCTAAAAATTAATGACATGACATTACAGCACGAAACATCTTGACTTGCCGACTGACTGATCAAATATTGCGAACAACGTAATTTCTATCGCACCAATTAATCAGTCAATCGGCATTTAGATATAACATAAATAATCAATAATAATCAGCTAAACGAAATTAATTTTAAGTTTAAGGCCGTTGCGTTGCTAAAATCCCAAAAACGACGTATGTTTAAAGAAATTTGTTGAGGAATCCTTCCGTACGATTTCCTTATAAAAAATATATGTTATACTTAAAGTCATCACAAATAATTCGTATTGTTTAAAATTTTAATAAACCTTCACATTATTTAATAAAAAATCGTAGTATGTCTTAACCTAAATCGAATTTTGTCTCTGTAACGGCTGAATAGTTCGGTATGAATTTTATACCCAAAAATACGTAGTGATGTATTTAACAATCCGTATTGTTTATTTTCTCTGATTTGTAATAAAATTTTAAAATAATAAATTAATTCCCGACATTTTGAGGCAAATTCGGCGCGAGACCCGTCGCGCATACTTGGAACGCGCTGCGCCAGTGTCTCGATGACTGTTGTCACGGGTGGACTGCACGCATGTCATTCCTTCACAAATAAAATTCAAAAGTTCACGTTTTTAATGTTTTCTGAATTAAAACATATTTTAAATTGTATAGTTATCAATATTTCGTAAAATAAGAACAGAAAATAAGTTTGTAAATATATTTAAAGTAGTTTGTAATTTCGTTTTGTTGTTTGCACCTATCATAGACTAAGCTGACTATGCCTAATAAACGTAAAGTGACGCGTGGCCGAGCTCTCCAAACTCAAAACTATTGGTAAATTACTTACGTTTCATAATAGATATTTTGGTATATAGATATATCTATGATATTATTTTAATTTTGGACTGCCTCGTTGGTCTAGTGGTCGTAAGCACGATGCTGAGCATGAGGTCCTGGGTTCGATTCCCGGGTCGGGCAAAGTGTTATTGGGTTTTTCCATCAGGAAATTATAAGTAACAGCCACGGAGTCTGGATTTGTGCCCGGTTGATGGCAATAGGCTCGCCCCTATTATATGGGACTTAAACATAACTGGCGAAATGTGGGTGTACTATTAGGTACACCTCTGCCTAACCCTTCGGGGATTACAGGCGTGATGTTATGTTATCTAACTATTTTGTCTTGAGATTTTCGTTTGATGGAAGATGGAGATCTAGATGACTGATGATGTCTCGTACCTAATGATGGTCTCTCATACTACATGATACATTTTGAAGGTCTGATGAAGACCAGGTAACTGCTTATCGGTTCTCAGTCACGGAAATAGTTAGAATGCTCCAACTTTCAGCTTTTATCTCATTGAGCACGGATGCTACTACATGATACATTTTGAAGGTCTGATGATGATCAGCTAAGTGCTTATCGGTTCTCAATGACGGATGTAGTTAGAATGACCTAGCTTTCAGATTTTATCTTATTGAGCACGGATGCTACTACATGATACATTTTGTAGGTCTGATGATGACCAGCTAAGTGCTAATTGGTTCTCATTGACGGATATAGTTAGAATGACCTAGCTTTCAAATTTTATCGATCTGAGCACGGATGCTACTACATGATATATTTTGAAGGTCTGATGATGACCAGCTAAGTGCTTATCGGTTCACAGTGACGGATATAGCTAGAATGACCACCATCAGGTAAATAGCACCATCAGTCTCCACGGCCTCTTCGAGCTCTTTCGAATGAGTTCACACACGACGGTTCTACGTAGTGCCATCAATGAGATCCTATACTTACCTTCGGAGTCTACCAATCAGGTAACTAGTATCATCAGTCTCCAAGGCCCCCTCGAGCTCTTTCAAATGAGTCCAAACACGATGGTTCTACTCAGTGCCGTCAATGAGATCCTATACACCACCTTCGGAGTCCACCATCAGGTACGAGACATTATCAGTCATCCAGATCTTCATCTTCCATCAAACGAAATTCTCAAGACAAAATAATTAAAACGATAAAACAATTAACACCATTAAAACAATAACATACATTACATAACATCGCGCCTGTAATCTCCAAAGAGTTAGGCAGAGGTGTACCTAATAGTAGGCGTGATGTTATGTTATGTATGTTATTATTTTAATGATTTTAATTGTTTTATCGCTTTTAGCGATAAAACAATTGTAGCAAAAAAAAAATTGTAGTCGTTCTTGTAGCACGGATGCTACTACATGATACATTTTGAAGGTCTGATGATGACCAGCTAAGTGCTAATTGGTTCTCAGTGACGGATATAGCTAGAATGACCTAGCTTTAAAATTTTATCGATCTGAGCACGGATGCTACTACATAATACATTTTGAAGGTCTGATGATGATCAGCTAAGTGCTTATCGGTTCTCAGTGACGGATGTAGTTAGAATGACTTAGCTTTCAGATTTTATCTTATTGAGCACGGATGCTACTACATGATACATTTTGAAGGTCTGATAATGATCAGCTAAGTGCTTATCGGTTCTCAGTGACGGATGTAGATAGAATGACTGAGCTTTCAGATTTTATCTTATTGAGCACGGATGCTACTACATGATACATTTTGAAGGTCTGATGATGACCAGCTAAGTGCTAATTGGTTCTCAGTGACGGATATAGCTAGAATGACCTAGCTTTAAAATTTTATCGATCTGAGCACGGATGCTACTACATAATACATTTTGAAGGTCTGATGATGATCAGCTAAGTGCTTATCGGTTCTCAGTGACGGATGTAGATAGAATGACTGAGCTTTCAGATTTTATCTTATTGAGCACGGATGCTACTACATGATACATTTTGAAGGTCTGATGATGACCAGCTAAGTTCTAATTGGTTCTCAGTGATGGATATAGCTAGAATGACCTAGCTTTCAAATTTTATCGATCTGAGCACGGATGCTTCTACATGATACATTTTGAAGGTCTGATGATGACCAGCTAAGTGCTAATTGGTTCTCAGTGATGGATATAGCTAGAATGACCTAGCTTTCAAATTTTATTGATCTGAGCACGGATGCTACTACATGATACATTTTGAAGGTCTGATGATGACCAGCTAAGTGGTTCTCAGTGACGGATATAGCTAGAATGACCTAGCTTTAAAATTTTATCGATCTGAGCACGGATGCTACTACATGATACATTTTGAAGGTCTGATGATGATCAGCTAAGTGCTTATCGGTTCTCAGTGACGGATGTAGTTAGAATGACTTAGCTTTCAGATTTTATCTTATTGAGCACGGATACTACTACATGATACATTTTGAAGGTCTGATAATGATCAGCTAAGTGCTTATTGGTTCTCAGTGACGGATGTAGATAGAATGACTTAGCTTTCAGATTTTATCTTATTGAGCACGGATGCTACTACATGATTCATTTTGAAGGTCTGATGATGATCAGCTAAGTGCTTATCGGTTCTCAGTGACGGATGTAGTTAGAATGACCTAGCTTTTAGATTTTATCTTATTGAGCACGGATGCTACTACATGATACATTTTGAAGGTCTGATGATGACCAGCTAAGTGCTTATCGGTTCACAGTTGCGGATATAGCTAGAATGACCACCATCAGGTAAATGGCACCATCAGTCTCCAAGGCCTCTTCGAGCTCTTTCAAATGGGTCCACACACGACGGTTCTACGTGGTGCCATCAATGAGATCCTATACTTACCTTCGGAGTCTACCATCAGGTAGCTGGTATCATCAGTCTCCAAGGCCTTCTCGAGCTCTTTCAAATGAGTCCAAACACGATGGTTCTACTCAGTGCCGTCAATGAGATCCTATACCCACCTTCGGAGTTTACCATCAGGTACGAGACATCAACAGTCATCCAGATCTTCATCTTCCATCAAACGAAATTCTCAAGACAAAATAATTAAAAGCGATAAAACAATTAACACCATTAAAATAAAAACATACATTACATAACATCACGCCTACTATTAGGTACACCTCTGCCTAACCCTTTGGGGATTACAGGCGCGATGTTATGTAATGTATGTTATTGTTTTAATGGTGTTAATTGTTTTATCGTTTTAATTATTTTGTCTTGAAAATTTCGTTTGATGGAAGATGGAGATCTGAATTACTGATGATGTCTCGTACCTAATGGTGGACTCCGAAGGTGGGTATAGGGTCTCATTGACAGCACCGAGTAGAACCATCGTGTTTGGACTCATTTGAAAGAGCTCGAAGAGGCCTTGGAGACTGGTGGTGCCATTTACCTGATGGTGGTCATTCTAGCTATATCCGTAACTGTGAACCGATAAGCACTTAGCTGGTCATCATCAGACCTTCAAAATGTATCATGTAGTAGCATCCGTGCTCAATAAGATAAAATCTGAAAGCTAGGTCATTCTAGCTATATCCGTCACTGAGAACCGATAAGCACTTAGCTGATCATCATCAGACCTTCAAAATGAATCATGTAGTAGCATCCGTGCTCAATAAGATAAAATCTGAAAGCTAAGTCATTCTATCTACATCCGTCACTGAGAACCAATAAGCACTTAGCTGATCATTATCAGACCTTCAAAATGTATCATGTAGTAGCATCCGTGCTCAATAAGATAAAATCTGAAAGCTAAGTCATTCTAACTACATCCGTCACTGAGAACCGATAAGCATTTAGCTGATCATCATCAGACCTTAAAAATGTATCATGTAGTAGCATCCGTGCTCAGATCGATAAAATTTTAAAGCTAGGTCATTCTAGCTATATCCGTCACTGAGAACCAATTAGCACTTAGCTGGTCATCATCAGACCTTCAAAATGTATCATGTAGTAGCATCCGTGCTCAGACAGATAAAATTTGAAAGCTAGGTTATTTTAACTACATCCGTCACTGAGAACCGATAAGCACTTAGCTGGTCATCATCAGACCTTCAAAATGTATCATGTAGTAGCATCCGTGCTCAATAAGATAAAAGCTGACAGCTGGAGCATTCTAACTATATCCGTCACTGAGAACCGATAATCACTTAGCTGGTCATCATCAGACCTTCATAATGTATCATGTAGTAGAATACGTGCTCAGATAGATAAAATTTGAAAGCTAGGTCATTCTAACTACATCAGTCACTGAGAACCGTTAAGCACGTAGGTGGTCATCGTCAGACCTTCAAAATGTATCATGTAGTAGCATTCGTGCTCAGTTAGCTGAAAGCTGGAGCATTCTGACTACTTCCGTGACTGAGAAGCGATAAGCAGTTGGTCTTTATCAGACCTTAAGAATGTATCGAGTACCTGTGCTCAGTGAAATAACTGATGAAAGCTAGGTTATTACTTCATTAGTCAAAGTGTATAATTTATTATTAAATATTTTATTCATACATTATGATGTAGTTACTCCAAGAGAAACAAAATATGTTAGGCAAATACTATGACCACTCTGCGACACAATTCTGTTCTTTGGTACGTTTTTCTGTAGTACAGTCGTTTGCCGGTAGGGGCCGAAAAATAAACAAAAGCCAGTACAGAGGTCAAATCGTCAAAGTCATCCACTGCTGTGATCCCCTTAATGACAATCAGTTATCTGCATATCAACTATCAATTATACGGGGCTCCCGATGTGCGTGGGTAAGCATAGATTAATAAAAACTTTCCAATTTTTTTTTTATTTCAAAAATGACAAAAGTAAAAAAAAGCATATTTTTTTTCCCGCCAAAAGCGTGCGTTCTAAAGTCATCATCAGCTCTATATGCATTAATAAATTAGTTTGCCGAAAAAAAGGCAAGGAGAGTGTATATTCAATTTGAATTGTTTGTGAAAATTTTGGAAAACGTGAAGGTGATGAATAAATATTTCTTTTAATTTTATGCTAACTTTTATTTTCATTTTGTGAGAAATCTTTACTCTTCATAAGGGCCCCCAAACAATTGTTTATATATCACTGCTTATACGAGTACTGTAGCAGAATGATCAAACAGATAACTGATTATCATTAAACTTAAAATTAATTTCATTTATCTGATTTTTATTGATTATTTATGTTTACCTAAATTCCAATTGATTGATTAATTCGTGCGATAGAAATTACTTATATTTGTTCGCAATATTTGATCGGTCAGTCGGCAAGTCAAGATGTTTCGTGCTGTAGTTGTTTTCTGTGCCGTGGTGGCGCTTACCGAAGGCTGGAACTGGAATACCACTCAAGTTACCCGGTGTGAGTAACTAATTATAAGCACCTTAGGGTCCAGAAAAGGAACTATCGCTTACAAAAACTTTCGTAATTTTACGACAACTTTGAACAGAATTTACATTTCTTTTCGTTAAGAAGTCAATTCGATACATTTTCATCATCGTTTCTGCGTATCACTTTGTTTACATGAGATTAACTTTGGTTCATGATCTCAATGAAGCGTATTTTATTTTTGCTTGCAGGCTCTCTAAACTCTTCTGGACCACTGCCGATCAACGTGTACATAGCTGGTTGTACCACATCGCCGTGTAGACTGGAACAGCAACGAGATGCTGTCATTGAGATCGTCTTCATAGCACGTATGTATTTTGATATTTCCTCGACTGACAGGTTCATTCCCACACTGTGCAATTACAAACAGAACGTCTTTTGTTCAGTGGTCCAGTATGAGGCTTCAGTAAGAAACCTGTCTATCTTAGGAACCCACAACTCTATTCCCATGAAATCATTTCTTTTTATGTAGCAGGCAGTTGAAACAACTGATAGCTGTATCCTGCTATTCCCCACAAGAACTTCTTAATTGTCATAAATAGTATTTCGATTAAGTGAAAAATAACTATAAAAATGGTACTGGGCCGTTACACAGCAAGCAATCTGTTGGAGGTCCCGTTGATCGACCTTATGAAGAATGACCATCAGAGTGGGAACGCTGAAAGAGCTTGAAGTGGAAGAAAACTCCTTTTGTTTACTACACATTTATCAGAAGAATATTCTGACGTTACCTAGTTATTTTTCAATAAACTTATAACGTTTCCAGCCTACGAGATACACCGAATGAGGACTACGCCTTGGGCTTACATTAGCATAATTGGGATCCCGTATAACCTTGGCGAGATAGGAGAGACCTGTAATTTCCTGAGTAACGGACACTGCCCTGTGATGGAAGGGGAGGTCGTCAAGAGCATGGTCCATTTACCTATCGAGGAATTCTTGCCTGTGGTAAGTTGAAACAATATGAATGTGGGAGGGTATAAGAGTAGAGGAAGACCAATGAAACCATGGATGGACTGTGTTAAGAATTATATGGTAAGAAAGGAGGTGTTTCATGAGATGACGGAAACAGAGAGGTATGGAAGAGGAAGACATGCTGCGCCGACCTCAAGTGAATTGGGATAAGGGTAAGAGAATGATGGTAAGTTGTAACAAAGAGGTTAAAATCTACTTCTGAAACATTGCAACACAAAAGTAACGCTGGAAAATTGACTGCTCCGCTTCAGTCGCTTATAACGTCTGCCAGACTATTACTCGTTAGTTAGGTTGGAGTAACCTTGGCCTCATAGTCGCAGGCAAAGCATAAGCACCGACTTGGCTTGACTTGGCTTGACTTAGTCGGGTGCTAGTCTCGCTGGGTTGTGTTAGGTTACAACTGTAACCAGTAGTAACCACAAGTCTAAAAACTTTGTTTTTTGTCTTCACATCCCCTGTGTATTTACCCGTATGTTCGCTTAATTACAGGGAACTACGTTGCCCATCGAAATCAGGATCCAGGACGACGAGACGTTCCACAACATAGTGTGCTTCAGATGGGTACTCGAAGTCGTGGCGCCGGGCTCCGGCTAACAACAAGCTCACATAACACAACAGGGGCACAGAACTCAAAGATCCCTGTTGAAGTAGACAATGTACTGAGAAACTGGATAATTATGAAATTAGTTGTTATCTTCTTCATTAAATGCATTGGTGAATTAGTTTTTTTTTTAATACACTTCCTCGAAAACTGGCTCTTATTGCACTATGATTAGGTTCGACATGCAATGTATTTCGCAAGCTTGCGTTTCTCTTATTTTTCCACAACCAAGAGCGGAAAACAAAATTACCACAGATAACAAAATATATTTTTTTTTTGGGCGGGTGGAAAATCATCAAATAACCCCTCCCGCTCTTGGGCAGAGCGAAAGGGAGTGTCAGACTTCTACTGACTAAAAACCACCCATGTTCCTTCTTAGCCCTTCATGTCGAGGCCGCGGTATCTCTTGCGATCAACCCGCAACACCGACGGACGTCGGCCCTTGCCACGGAAGGCCCTTGCCTCTTCCGTGTTGCTGACATCTCTTTGAGGCGCGCGTGGAAGACGAACGCGCCGTCGACACGGCCTGTCATCGTCATAAGACGGAAGAACGGCGAGCTCGCCGTCCGTCCGTCTTATGGTGAGTGATGGGCTAGCTAGCCCATCACTCACCGTCCACTGGCCCGCGGCTACGGTGGCCGGAAGCCATCACGTGGCCTCCGACGCCCGGAGCGCCTCCCGCGGCGGCTGGGACGAGAGGTTCTCCCTCTCACGTTCCGCCACCTCCTTCGCTAGCATCATTGCTTCGCAGAAGGTGGCGACGGCATCCCATTCCTCCTCGCCCCGGACCATGGCTTGCACCAAGGCCGGACGCGAGAAGTCGCCGCCGCCGATCGCCGCTACGAGACGGTGTGTTCCACCGTGTCCTCCAGCCGATCCTCACAATGGTGGCATCCGGGCGTTTCCTCCCGCCTGATTCGGTGCAGGTACCTCCCGAAACAACCGTGTCCGGTGAGTACCTGCGTCAGACGGAAGGTGAGGGCGCCGTGGCGCCTCTCCAGCCACTCCTCAAAGAGAGGACTTACCGCCACTATCGTGGCGTGCCCTAGATTACAATACCTTATACTAGTTTCAATTCGATTAAAACATAGGAAAAAAAAACACCACCGACTATAGAGAAGGCGGTGATTTTTTTAATCTCGTCATTTTGATTTGCGTCTTTACAGCGTAAATATATTGCAGAATATTTAAATTGAGTTTATAAAAATAATACTGTAAATAATAGTATATTATGCAACTAGTGAATAAAGGACGGATTTAAAGCGAGGGCCGTAGATGAGTCACGAGCAAGTGAAGGATTCTAATGATTGAATCACGAACGCAGCGAGTGATTCAACTGTTAGAATCCTGAACGACGCGAGTGATTCATGGCCCTCGATATAAATTCGTACTTTATTCAAGAGTTGCATACTATACTTTATATCATGACTACGAAAAAAGACATAATTTAAGCGAAAATAGAAATTTAATCAAGAAATAAGAATTGTTACATTAATTGAAATGGACATTAAAATTAGAGCAATGACTGAAATTAAGCGTAATTTTCTTATTATTATCATTAGGGTGGTCAACTTGTGAAACAATATTTATTAATCTAATGCCAAACTCCTTGTCGCAAATATCGACCAATCAAATCTCGAGAATTTATTTGCACCAAAGAGTTTTGAATTTCGAATCTTAGCGCAAGGAGTTTGTGTAAGCATTAAAATAGAGACCGGATATATTTTTGTGTTCCAAATTCAAACACCAAAATAGTGAATAAAAACAAAACAGTGAATAAAAGGCCTTTTTATTCACTGTTTTGCGTGAATAAAATAAGCTTTTTAGAGTAGGTATGGTATAAACATAATTATTTTAAACAAATATTGCTTTAATGAATAAGGTCTTCATGGTTATGGAAATAAGGCACTACCAACATTTTAACATGGACTATTTCTAAGGTGAATAAAATTGTTGGTTGTGACCATTGACTTATATATTACTGCGTAAGGACTGGGCGGACGGCACGTTAAAATGTCGCCACAAACGTGGTCCCAATAAGGTCTTTCCTAAGCCGAAGTGAACTAGTCCACGATCGGCTCTCTTCGGGTGCGATCGTAAATTTTATTAAAAGTTTTATTTATCTATACTAATATTATAAAGAAGTAAAGTTTGTGTGTTTGTATATTTGTTAAATTGTAAGGGGTAATCTCGGGATCTACTGAACCGATTTTAAAAATTCTTGCACCGTTGGAAAGCTACACTATCCCCGGGTGACATAAGCTACTTTTTATCTCTGTATTCCCACGGGAACGGGAACTACGCGGGTGAAACCGCGTGACGTCAGCTAGTGTTCTATAAACCTCGAAAATGCCACGCCGCTTATACAAGGTTACGTTAACGAGCAGACTACACCAATTCTCTGTATGGCGAACGCGTCGAGCAAATGTTCGGACGACCGTATCTTTAGTTTTTATATCAATGGTTGTGACACATACGACAATTTTGTTCGGATATTTAGCAGTGATTTATGTAGGTAGTAGGTAGAGGTATATTCAACATTTTTAAATGAAGATTTCGAAACAATTTTGTTATATATATTATGTGTTTTGGTTTACTTGGTGAATTATTAAAAAACACGCCTGCCATGACAAAAAGTAAACTAAAAAATAAAAAAAAAAAGACGTGTGGCACTCGGAGACTGCCGCGGTAAAGCTATTGCATAGCATTTTTTATAATTTTTTAAATTTTTTATCAATTTAAAATTTTAACGCTGATAATATGCCCTTTGATGTTCACAATTTTTTTTTCTTTTTAGCTCTTTTTTTAGCTCTTTATGCTTTTCTTCTCTATAAAAAAAGAGTTTTTGAGCATGTTAGTTAATTTTATAAGCGTAAGATAAGATACTATTAATAGAAATTATCAATAAATTACATTATTTGAGCTAACATATTAATAAAAATGAATTAAATTATATAAATCAAATGTAACCTTCGTAGTTCTAACCACTAAGAAAAACTATGACACAAATTAAAAGAAAAAGTAAATGACATCTTGACAACTGACGTAATGTCAGATGAAAAGTAAACATTGAAAAATTATAAGATTTAATATTTTATAAAAGATGAGGATGATTAGTAAAAGTGTAAGTATAAATACTATATTTCCCCAACATTTTGGTTATCTTTATAGCAGTATTATATATAAATTAACAAAACAAAAAATAATACTGCATTTGTTATAATAATAATAAAATGAATGTATATAGAGTACTAACTCATTTTCTTTCACTATTTTTTCGTGACTTTCTTCATTAATAAATGCACTTTGTTTATTCATATTTAAAACACTTTGTACACAAATTATACGAGTACAGATATTCACTGTTGTACATAGATGATAAATACCTATACACCATACACCTATATACTTTCTCACAAACAGCTGATTACGGTAGTTTTCCAATAAAGAGACAAGCGTGATATTTCAAAAAGTCATTGTCAAGTGTCAGTTTGTTAGGTTTTTATTTTCGTTACGGAATTTCTGGATTCGGTCCCCACGCTCAAGGCCCGCGATAGAAGCTATGCAATAGCTTAACAAGTCAAACGAATTCAGTGATGAATGGGAGCAAGGTCCCGTAAATGTATTCGAAAATGGAAAACTGAAAACTAAAACTTTTATTGCAGTCGGAGGACCTGTAAAGAATTGTTCCACCGAACTGTCCCCCGACTGCAATAAAAGTTTTAGTTTACAGTTTTCCATTTTCGAATACATTTACGGGACCTTGCTCCCATTCATCACTGAATTCGTTTGACTTGTTTTTTATTTTTTAGTTTACTTTTTGTCATGGCAGGCGTGTTTTTTAATTTTTTTAATTATTTATTTTTTATTTACACCTAATTGTTCATGCAAGATTATTTGTATTTGACTCATGCCAATGTCTAAAGTTGCCTGAATTTCGCGGTATGTCACATGTCAATCTTCCTCAATCAGCTTACGCACAGCATCAACGTTTTCTTGGGTGACTGCAGTTTTTGGACGACCTTGACGGGGATCATCACTGAGCTTGACACGTCCACGTTGAAATTCAGCAAACCAGCGATAAATTGTGGTTTTGGATGGGGCTTCATCACCAAATGCAGAAATCATTCGGTCAACACACTGTTTTTGTGTTAAACCACTTTGAAAGTCATAATAAATCATCGCTCTTGAATTTTCTCGAGTCATGCGAGTCAATTCCATTTTCTCAACGACTGTTACAAGTTTGACAAAACCTTGTGACAAGATCGAGAATCTTTTTTTAAATAAATAAATGGTATTCGATTTTTAAAACCAAGGAGTTTTCAATTAAAAAGATTTTAATATTACAGGAACAGTGGAAATATTCCATTCCTGATTCTTTTAATGCAGCCTATGTATGCTAAGAACATACTCGTACATGAAACCATTCAACAAAGCTTGGGTTTGTGTGAATTCGAGCGAAAAACATTAATGCAAACGACTTTGAATTTATGAACTCTTATGCTATCTTAAGCTAGACCCCCGTTTAACGTACAGCTTGCGTGGCGACGCATAAATGAACATTTTTCAATCTCTTTTCAGTGTTCATAACTTTTACGCTGGAAAATACAAAATATAGCTTATATTTTATACGTTATGGCTTAGGTTTCCCCTTCACAGTCCGAGGCTAAACGTAGAGCAGTTAAGTTAATTGTTTTATGGTGTTAATAATTCATTTTATAAGCCGTTGCTTCGTACATTATTCAAGCTTACGAACGGGAATATTTCGAAGGAATAATGTTTAATCCGTTGGCTTTCCTTACTCAGAATCCTTTGAGACCACAGTATTACTTACTTATAATTTTGTGTAATGCTTTGACCCTGTGAATTTTTTAAACCCCGAACACCCGAGATATTTCACCTTTATTTTTTGTGAATTATTGTGTTCGGTGTAGGTACGTACGACCAATCAAGCTACACAAAACAAGTTTATGCGGATCTCTCATTGTACGGGGAATCTATACAAAGCGAGGCCATGTTTTACTGGAAATGTATAGCTTGATGTGTCAACGTATTTACCGAATGCTTGGTTGACGACTTTGTGAAGGGTCCATTAACACCTTGTATTGGTGTCGGCACTAACATGGGACAAGGGTAGGAAGATGATCTTCTTCTTCATATCGTGTGAGTAGTAATTAAGGTCTAACGAACCCACACACCCTAGTGTCAGAATTTCTAAATCGCCTCAAAGGCCTTTTTTTTTTTTTTGGGGTGTGGAAATCATCAAATAACCCCTCCCGCTCTTGGGCAGAGCGAAAGGGAGTGTCAGACTTCTACTGACTAAAAACCACCCATGTTCCTTCTTAGCCCTTGCGCTCTTGCGCCTTGCTTCTGAGTTTCTAAACCGCCTCAAAGGCCTCTGACATGGTTTGATGACCGCCATTTGCCGGCCGGGACCACCGGCTTATACGTGCCTTCCGAAGCACGGAATCATCTTTTTATCACACAATCAGGTGACTCAAGCCTGTAATGTCCTAGCCAAACTGGAAACTACTTTACAAAGTATGCTTCCCGTGGGGATCGAACCCACGACCACCGAGTCACTAGGCAAACGCCTAAACCCCTCGACCACGGAGGCAGTTAATGATGATTGGTGGCACTACATATATTTTTACACAACGAAAGTCGGGAAGAAAAGTAAGCGAGATACAACCATACCTAATATGATAATAAAAAATAATTTGTTTATTTTTTCCGTGTTCAAATTTCACAGGAAATGGCAGGTCGATGGCAGGGTAGCGAAACCGAGGGGTGTGCTATGGCGCCCGGAAGTTGCTGCATATTGTATTGCAAGGGGTTCTTGTAGGGGCTGTTTTTAAACTGTTACCATGCTCTCCCCCCGACAATTGATTAGTTATTAGTAAGTACTGATTTGGTTGAAATTGGTGGCACACGTACAAACGGCAAACGGTGGCAAACGTGAGTTCAAATCATTCCTGTAGGTAATATTCATGTATATATACAGGGTGGAATTTTGTAATGCCACCTGGAGGGAAAGTACTCTTAATACTGCAGATAGAAAATTTTACTCAAAGGAAACATTCCTTTATTTTTGAATAGAAAGCAAACTGCATTCAAAGATTTTCGAAAATTCTCTTCTCCCACACCCGGGAAACGAACCGGCTAAAATCTGAAAAAATTATACCCTGTACTTTTATTGCATCGATCGTTAGGGTCAATTATAAGGATGAAATCTCTCTAACAAACATGATAAATTAAATGAAAGGAAAACCAGGCAATCTTAAATTAATTTAATTATTTACAAAAAATGGTAAACTAAGTTATTAGTTGCTCGAAATGGGCTCCATTCTCTTGGATACACAAATTTATACTTTTAACGAATTCATTTCTAGTAACCTTTAATAAAGTGTTGTGGTGAATATTATAAATCGTATTCTGAACTTCAACTCTCAACTCGTTGTCATTCGCATAAGATTTCATGTAAATTTGATTTTTTACATATCCCCACAAAAAAAAATCTAATGGGGTGAGATCTGGCGATCTCGCAGGCCATCTGATTGTGCCGTTTGTACCAATCCAGGTATTAAAATATGTAGTTATTAATGTAGGCAGTAGTGATTCTGCTGTTATGTGCTGGAGCACCATCTTGCTGTAGAATTATTTGGTTTCGCTCTTCCTCGGGGAAACCATTTAACCCGTTTCTTAAGAGATCCAGTATTTCAATATACTTGACAGTGTTTAAATGACCTTCGTACACGTGGACTAACACTACATTATTTCTCATAATTCCGCACCAAACGTTGAAAGAAAATCTTACTTGATTGTTAGTTCCATGAACACGAACAGGATTCACTCGAGACTCGAGACCAATAATGGTTATTGCGGCGATTGTACATGCCATTATTGCTGAAGTTGGTTTCGTCAGACCATACAATGTTACTCAAAAAATTAGGCTTTCGGTCAATTTCTCCAAGCATGTTTTCACAAAATTGTAATCGTCTCTCACGATCCCCAATATGCAATTTTTGCACCAACCGACCTTCACGATAGCATTTATACTTATACTTTTTCAGCACTTTAAGTACGCGAGTGTGGCTTGTTCCTAATTCATCGGCAGCATCTCTACTTGAAGCCTTCGGAAATGATTCAAAGTATGTTAAAACATCTAGTTCAAAATATGTTCAAAATCGAAATAGTTTTGTTGAATAGTTTGCCGTCTCTTCTTGAAACCACCCGTATTCTTTAAATTTTCTACCATTCTTTTCAATACGAACCGAGTTGGTGCATGTCGGTCTTGATATCTCTCTCCATACCACCGCAGAGCTAGATTCACGTTTTTGTTATTTAAAAAATAAGCTTCCATTAAATCAAACTGTTCTTGATAAGCCATTTTCACCGTGAGACAAAATGTGAAATGAGTTGTAAAAACAATCAAATGTGAATAACAACTATGACAATCTAATTTTCAAATTTTAATCTAACATTCCATATTTAAATTACCTCATACACGCAGCTACGAGTGTGTCGCAAAGGAGTCTCCATTACAAAAGATGGATGTTAGTTAAAGAGCTTTAACTTGACTCATTGAATTTGTAACTTCAGATTTCCTGGTTTTCCTTTCATTTAATTTATCATGTTTGTTAGAGAGTCATCCTTATAATTAACCCTAACAATCGATGCAATAAAAGTACAGGGTATAATTTTTTCAGATTTTAGCCGGTTCGATTCCCGGGTGTGGGAGAAGAGAATTTTCAAAAATCTTTGAATGCAGTTTGCTTTCTATTCAAAAATAAAGGAATGTTTCCTTTGAGTGAAATTTTCTATCTGCAGTATTAAGAGTACTTTCCCTCCAGGTGGCATTACAAAATTCCACCCTGTATATACATGAATATTATCCCATATAATCCCATATATGGGATTTGTGGTTGTATATGTTTGTGTCATGAAATAGAGGGGTGACCCTATTGCCACCGACCCGGCACAAAAGAACGGTGTCGGTATCCAATTCACTTTGATAACATCCAACATTAACAGCCAACCACTACAGAATTCAGCCTCGAATCCAATAACCCGATTCAATGCCAATGCCTAGGTAAAGGTAATTGGAATCAGCCCTAAGTGTCGACTAATATGAACTGTTAAAAATTCAATACCCAAGGCGCGGTTCCAGCCAGCTTTTATTTTATTCTCAGGCAAATTATTATAAACTTTGATAGAAACGTTGAGGACTCTTTTTGAAATTAATGAAGAAACAAAGGTTGTTGGTTACTTTGACATTGTTTCTTGTAAAAATGTTTTCTTGTTATGATAGATGACAATAGTAGGAGAGCGAATAAAATTTTCGCTTTTCTGGTTAAACACAGTAAAACCACTCATTATAACATTTTTAAATGAGGACTTTTCGTCGCTGTTGTTAAATATGGCCTCTTCGTGCATACTCACGCCTTCCTGTCATGGGGTAGGCAGAAACCACAGAACCCCACCTGCTATACGATCCTTTTTTTTTATGGTGGGAAATTATCAAATGACACCTCCCGCTCTGGGCGGAGCGAAAAGGAGTGTCAAACTTCTACTGACAAAAAACCACCCATGTTCCTTCTTAGCCCTTTGTATCCGGGGCCGCGGTATCTCTTTCGAACAACCCGCAGCCCCACCTGCTACTATCCTTACATATTTTTTGCCTCATCCATATTCATACATCTCTCTCTCTCGCTTGCAAACGGCATGCGTGTATGACCTATACAATAACTAAGAAAATCCTTATTTCTATCATAGACACAAAACTGAAAGTGGACCCACTTTCAGTTTTGTGTCTATGATGTCTATGTCAAAAAATTTGTACTTTTCAGAATAAAAATGATGTCGTTAATTTGGAAACTAAAAAAGTCAAATAAATACATCTTGTAATTTTTAATCTCCGCGTTGTATTTGACAGATATATATTCAGTTCATTCGTAAATAGTCTCATGACTTATTATTCTATATATTTTTTACAAAAACATTTAATACAATACCACTCAAAATTTTGTTTCATACAAAATGCGTAGTGTCACTATCAGCTTTTAAATATTTGGATTCGTTAAAATGGCTTTAAAATTCGATTTATTACGCGTGAATTGTATTTAATGTGTTATACGTATCCCCTAGTATTTAAATCTCTGTTTATTTGGGGTTTTCATGATATATAATTAATTATAAATAGTTTTATTTCCTTGTCTCAATATTTTACAAGTTAGTAACAATCAGTTTCGTTAGCAATTTTTACACTGGTTTCTTGGCATTTCTGAACGCAATCGTAAATTTTATTATTGGCAAAACTAGCCTGAACCTGATTGGCTATTACGAAACTGTCAAACGCATCGATCAACCATTTTATTGTGAAAGTCGTAAGCGGAGCTCCGAAGAAACATTTTCGTTATTATTCATTTACAACACGATATTTCGGTAAGTAATTTGGATACATGACGGTGAATTTGATATGTTAATTAGTAGAATATTATCTTTTTACTTAGTTCTTCTTCTGAACGTTTAACATTGTGTTTTGCAGTCAATTTACTTTTGAGGTTATTTTGGGCTTACATTTTAGTAACATTTCGTTACGTTACGAAAAGGTTTTCTTACATTTTAGTAGCATTTTGTTACTAAAATGTTACGTGTTACGAAAATGATGAATATAAAGCTGTATGTACCATGAATATTTTAACCGACTTTGTCTCAAAAAGAGGTGAATCGTGATCTGATCAATAAATAAATATAAAATACGTTTGTTATTGATCGTAAATAGAGATTAGTAAATAATCAAATATTTTGCTTTAAAGTTACTGAATTGCTTCAAATTTGTGACAAACCCGTGATATTTTGTTTTGTTATGTTACCTACCTAATTCTAATAAAAAAAATCGCTTTCTTTTTATTATTAATACTTTATTTAAATTGATTAAGTAGGTAATCCACTACTGCACACATCACGTCCTGTGTAATGAAAATATAATACATAAATAATTAAGAAGAAACAAAAATATTGAACACCGTGGATAAAGCTTAATAATTACTTTTTCGTAACAAGGTTACAATCTCGATACAACAACTTAGTTATAACATTTTCGTTACGGACAAAAAAAATGAAAAGTACTCGGGTGCTCTTTTGTATTCCGAAAACATCAAAGTCATGATTTGAGCTACAGCTTTTAGAGCATACCATATTTATAATAGTTATATATCATAATGCCTCACCCAGAATGGTAAAAGCTTATTTTCGTTCTAATTAACGATGATACAAATGAGTTTGACCGATATCCAGCGGAATCAAAGGCTCCCTCCGTTTTAGGGGGCTTACACGACGCACCCTGCCCGTCTACCTTAATTGGAATTAAAATGACATGCCATGACCTGGTAAACCCCGGGTCCCCATATTTTAAGGCAGTAAGAATCTATACAAGAAATATATTTGAAGTGTCTGTTTGTAACAGCTTTTTACTGAATTTATTAAAAAATATATATATATGATACTATAACTAAAAAAAAACATTTTTAAAGTTTTGTTTGTCAGTCTGTTAAAAAGGAATGCGTTTGAAGCAGAAGTTTCCATTTTACATCGTTACGTTTTGTAACAAAATATCCTCTGACTTTGGTCACTGGAATGGGACTGACAATACTGTATGTCCAAATTACTTAGATACCTACTAGTTGATTTATATAACGAAAAACCCTCACATCTCTACAGTCTACACTGGTCTACACCCATATCTAAGCGCCACGCAATAGAAACTTCCCTTTAATTCTCCCTTACGGACTGAGCAATTACCGCTACTTATATTATAGTTCACTTAAAATGCAGAGCACACTTACTTTTTAGGCCACACATACGCGCATAATTATGTCTCTTCAAATTTTAATTAGATACTTACAAACTAGGTACATTTATAATAATGACTTCATTAAAATTGTCTGGTGGCTAGATTTAAAAGTACTTCACTAAGAAGCAAAAGTAGTAGAAACGAAAATAATGGTGATCCAGGGTTGTGTAAAAGATGAAAAATTGTGGTGTGTGATGTGACTAGAAAGTGAGTGATTATTGAGAAAACGGTAGATAAAGATGTAGATGAGGAAGAAGAAGATGACCTGCTGAACCGACACAAAATTAAATAGGATGGGTATACAAGTAGAGAAAGACCAAAGAGACGATGGATGAACTGTGTGAAGGATAATATGGCAAGAAAGGAGGAGGTGGAGGAAAGGAGACGAGTAATAGAAGAAGACATGCTACGACGACCCCAAATAAACTGGATAAGGGCAGGAGAATGATTATGATGAAGAAGAAGTGATGGATAATGATGAAAGACGCAACAATAGTAAGAAAACGAGTACATCGTACAAAATACACGTTTACGATGGAAGTTAAACTTAGCACGGAATGCGCACAAGGTGATACCATAATTGCATCCTGAGTGCTGACGAGTGACGATGTCTCAACGTAATGTTTAAAATGAGTACCTAGTGGGTAGCTTTCCGGCAGTGGCTCTTAGGAAATAATAGAGTGAACATTCCAGGCTATCAATTTAGTTCTGTGACGTGGTATATGTCGAGCGAAATCGATTTAAACACAAATTATTATGTTACGCTGATAATAGTATAGATAATAGGAAAGTAAGATATGTTTGTCGTGATGAATTAGTTTGGCAAGAAACCCTTCATGCTGTTAATGTAATTGGATGTAGGAAATCAACTATCTATACGTATTTAAGTACGTACAAGACGAAGTCTAGACGTCTGCCAAATAGATATACCGAAGTAAAAGGGTTTATTTTTTTTCCAATAATTATGTGAATTCAGAGCGCCTAAACACCTTTTATTTCTTAACCTACAAATGCCAGGATGCCAGGTTTACCATCAGCCCTCATCCTTTGTCCGGAATTACATAGTTCGTTCTTGTTAAGACGTTATTTGGATATAGATTAATACCATATGGGTTAAATAAGCTTCGCAGAATATAATTCTTTTTAACCTAACATTTTAATATAAAAAAATGGTTACAGTGAGTCAATTGTAAAAGATAAACATATGCTGTCGCGGACTTTTTTTTAGAACTTTTAAAGAGGAACAATTCCTTCATACATGATATTTACGTAACTTAAACCGTTTTCGCAGCGCACGCAACGGAAGCTCTCAAAATGGAAAATGTTTTCCCGTTTTTGCAACATTTTTCATGTATGCTCCGCTCCTATTGATTGTGGCGTGATGTTATATAGCCTAAAGCCTTCCTCGATAAATGGACTATCCAACACTAAAATAATTTTTCAATTCCAACCTGTAGTTCCAGAGTTTACCCCGTTCAAACAAACAAACAAACAAACAAACTCTTCAGCTTTATAATATTAGTATAGGTAGACGGAATTCACGACTGTTATGTTCTGTAGTCTTGTTGAATAAGACACCGGTGAGGTTGACTTGGTTTATTACATGTTATACACAATAGATACAGACAGACAGTTAGTAGTAGTATCACAGACGGGGACCGACATTAGAGTGTCTCGTCTCACTGGAGTGACACGTAACCGGATACATAGATAACATCTAGTGATGTGCATACTATTTACATACTAAATAGTGATGTTCCAACATCCCCCTTACTGAGTTCAATTTAAACCCTTGACAAACAATTCAAAAGATATACTATGTTAAGCGACTTTACATAAATGACAACCTACTTTATGATACTTATAGTTATATTAAAACTAGACAAGATTCTTAATAATACTTAATTAATCTATTTCTTCTATTAACCTTCTTGTAGGTTTTACAATTCGACCTGACCTAGTTGTTACGCTTGAGGATTCTTGAGATGAGGATTCTTGAGATCTAGACTCCTGTCTGTCACCTTCCTCTCTCCCCTGTGACGAGTTGGATCGCATAGGAGGGTTTGCTAGGTTATGTGAATACTTATGTCTTAAATGTATTCTGTTCCTCCTATACTTTACACCATTGACATCCTCAACAACATATGACCTATTGTTCATCATTCTTTGTTTGACAATACCTTGTTCCCAATTACTTTTCGGATTTCTTTTAAAATAGACATGGTCATTATAATGTAGCATTGACATAGACTTTGTATTTCTATCATAATACCTAGATTTGTTTCCATCGTTTTTCTTGACTGACTCTTTATAATCCTGAAATGTTACTACTTTTGGCCTTAATTTTTTATATGACATAGGAATGTTATCTCTTAAATTTCTAGACATTAACAATTGTGCTGGTGATGACAAGTTATTTTTTGGTGTATTTCTGTACTGTAATAAAGCTATGTATGGATCTGTTTTGTTTTCTTTACATTTCCTTAACATGTTTTTTATAATTTTCACTGAACTTTCAGCTTGACCATTGGACTGTGAATGATATGGGCTAGTAACAACATGTTCTATGTCCCATTCTTGTAAGAAATTTTTGAATTCTAATGACTGAAAAGGAGGTCCACCATCTGACACTAATGACAAAGGTATTCCATGACGAGCAAAAATTGACTTCAAATGTGTTATTACATTTTGAGATGTACTGTTTTTATTTAATAATGCAATTTCTATATATTTTGAGTAATAATCTGTGACTATTAAATAAACTAAACTATCAAAATGCATTAAATCTATACCGACTTGTTGCCATGGATATTTACATATTTCAAAATTTTGTAGTGGTTCCTTTTGATTACATGGTTTATATTTTGCACATATTAGACATTGTTCTACTATATTCTTAATATCACTTGACATATTTGGCCAATACAATGATTCTTTTGCCAACCTTAGACATTTATTTATACCTTGGTGGCCTTTGTGAATCTTTTCTAACATTTGTTTGTACATTGACTGTGGTACTATTAATTTTGATCCTTTAAACACTAAACCTTTAATTATGTGAATTTCACCTTGAATATTCCAAAATGGTTTTACCAAAGGACTGACATTGTTTTTGTTTTTTGGCCATCCTTCTTTGTAGTATTTTTTTAATAATTGTAAGGATTCATCATTTTTGGTTTCCTGTTCCAATTTTGTGCTATATTCCTTTGTTATTGCTAAATTAGCATACATTAAATTGACATGACAAGACATTTCTGATTCATTTTCAGGTGTATAATGGTCTTTTAATGCTGCTCGTGACAAAGTGTCTGATATATACATTTCCTTACCTGGAACATGTATTACTTCTAAATCATATTTTTGCAAAGTTAACATCATACGCTGTAATCTAGCAGGGACGTCATGTAATGGTTTTTTAAATAAATAGACTAATGGTTTGTGATCTGTATGAACTGTGACTCTATTACCATATACATGTTGGTGAAATTTTTCACAACCAAATTGAATTGCTAGTAGCTCTTTTTCTATTTGTGCATACCTTTCCTGGGTTTCAGTTAAAGTTTTTGAACTATATGCTATAGGTTTGCTTTTTTGTAGAATTACTGCTCCTAAAGCTGACTTTGACGAATCGACTGACAAGACTAATGGAATCTTGGGATTGTAATGAGCTAATACTGGTGAGTTTGTAATCTCTTGTTTTAATTTTTCCAAACTCTGACTATGATTCTCATCCCATGTCCAGACTGTATCTTTTTTTAAAAGATTTCTTAATATTTGTGTTTTTTCTGATAAGTTGCTAATAAAAGGTCCTAAATAATTGATCATACCTAGTATTCTCTGCAACTCTTTGACATTCTTTGGTGTGGGCATATTGACAATGGCTTTGATCTTCTCTTGATCTGCCCTAGCACCATCTTTACTGAAGAGATAACCCAAAAAACATACTTCTGAGACTAAAAATTTACATTTTGATTTGTTAAATTTTAGATTGACTTGACGAGCTCTTTGCATGACTTTATGTAATCTTTCATTATGAACCGACTCATTTGGTCCATAGACTAAAATGTCGTCTATGAATATTAAAACTCCTTCTATGTCACCAAATAGATTCATCATGACCCTTTGAAAGATTTCAGACGAAGCATTTATGCCATATGGTAATCTCAAATACTTGTATCTACCAAATGGTGTTTGAAAAGTACATAATTCTGAACTGTATTCATCCAGACGTAACATCCAGAAACCAGAAAATGCATCTAAATGAGAAAAACATGTTGCCCCTTCGAGCTGAGACCTAATCTCATCTATTGACTTGAGTGGATAGAATTCCCTCATGATATTTTTATTTAAAGTTCTGGGATCTAAACATATTCTTAACTGACCTGTACTTTTAACTGTTATGACGACTGAGTTAACCCACTCTGTTGGTTTAGTAACCTTCTCGATAACTTGCATTGCCTCCATGCGATCCAATTCTTCACGTAATTTCCCTTGTAACGCAAATGGGACTTTCCTTGGTGGATCCACGCATGGTACTGCATCAGGCTTGAGTTTAAGATGACAGACTGGAGGTAGACACCCAAGACCCTGAAAAACATCATTATATTGTGTTTGTATTTGTTTACAAAAATCTTGTTTTGATACTGAAAAGACACGTTTTATTATACCTAACCTTTCACAAGTTGGTAGACCAAGAACATTCGGACAATCTAAATTTGCTACTATAAACATTATTGATTCTTCGACATTACTGTTATTTATGCTCAAATTGCAATTTATGTTTACTTTACCTAAAATTGGAATGGATTTTCCACCAAATCCTGTGACGTTTATTTGACATTTCACAAGTGACAGTTGTGACAGTTGACGTTTGAGATAACTGAATGTTTGTTTCGACATGATGTTGACATCTGCACCTGAATCTATGATGCATCTTATTTGTTTATTTCTTATTGACAAATTAATTTCCCAAGACTGTTTTGAATAATTACTTTCCAAAGTGTTGACATTATTTGTTTTACGACTGTTATCTGAGTGACTGACTAATGATCCATTGTGCGACTGTGTATACTGACTACTGTTTTTATGCTGATGATATTGTGTGTTATTTTGTAATCCCTCAGACTTGTGACTAATTTCATCTTTGAGATGTAAATATAGACTCTGACATTCATTATTTCGACTATTTGACTGGACGGTATAATATGAATGGGGACATTGATATTTGGACGTTGACTTGGATCTCTCAGATATGTGATTGCTTTCATCATTGAGGTTTTTATTATTATTAGACCTCTCAGACATATCACCCTTTTCATAATGGTGACGACGACGGACGACGGGACGTTGACTTTGACTTGTACTGCTATTGTGTCTGTATGTCTGTTTGTGTGACTGAGCCTGATTGCTCTGTGTAGTGTTATCCACATACTTATTTAATTTACTTTTATGACTTTGACTCGACTTAAATTGACTGTTCAACATGCCAACAAAATTTTCTTGACTACTACTATGTGAATTAAACGTGCAATCGTTTATCTGACTGGCTTTTTTATTTTTGAGACAAAATTTAGCAAAATGATTAAAAGATTTACATGACCTGCATTCAACGCCTTTAGCTGGACACTTGTAGCGATGAGACTGCCCACAGCGTCCGCATGTCTTCGAGTTGCTGTCTTCGCCGTTTGAAGCTGAAGCAGACCTGCGACCACTCGAAGCTGACTGGCGTCCGTTTGAAGCTGACCTGCGACTGGAAGCTCGCTGTCGACCGTCTCCTCGACCACGGTTCTTCCGACTGAGATGCATGACGTTTTCACTGGCGACACCGCTCTCTTTGACGATTTTATCTGCGTCCTGCTGCGCGACTATGAGTGTGCTCGCTAGTTCTTGCATCCTTTGGTAGGTAAGGTCATGTTCTTGTAGTAATCTTTGACGTACATGTGACAAGTCCATGTTTAAGTTTGCTATGAAAATATCTTTAATTAACGATTCTCTGAGCGTGCCAAACTCACATTCTTTGCTTTTTGTCTCCAAATCGGTGATGAAATCTTGGATGCTTTCGGATTTCTCCTGCTTACGTGTGAAAAATTTATACCTGCACATCGTCACATTTCTCCTTGGCTCGAAAAATTTGTCGAATCTGGATTTGACCTCGTCGAATGTGCTCCCTTCAATTTTTAGGTTAAACGTGTTGAATATGTTGAGACCACGTTCTCCAATTGAGTGTAACAGAATGGCAATTTTCCGTTTTTCGCTTGCTTTTTCCAGACCTGTGGCTAACAAATATAATTCCATCTGCTGTGACCATCTTTTCCATGCCTCCGCATTATTATTTGCTGGATCCGATGAGATGTGGAGTTGTTTCAAATGCGTTTTTTCATGTTCGCCAACATGGCTGCCTTCGGCACTCGTTTGTTGTGGCATTTTCACGACGTTCTCGCTTAATTATTTTAGATGACTTCTGACACCATGTTATGTTCTGTAGTCTTGTTGAATAAGACACCGGTGAGGTTGACTTGGTTTATTACATGTTATACACAATAGATACAGACAGACAGTTAGTAGTAGTATCACAGACGGGGACCGACATTAGAGTGTCTCGTCTCACTGGAGTGACACGTAACCGGATACATAGATAACATCTAGTGATGTGCATACTATTTACATACTAAATAGTGATGTTCCAACAACGACGTGGGTACAAAGGTTACTGAACTAAGTCTGGAATATGTCTAGAACGGGCTTCCTCGAAAACTATGCCCGACTGCGCACCGTTTACCCGGAACGAACTAATAAAACGACCACTATAATTGTAGCCAGCCGAGCCAGACTGTATATGTGGCTGTATCTAGATGTTTATTTTATGGAGAGACTATATCTATCTATTTTTTTAATCTAAATAATTTTTGGGATAATAATGGTGACAAGAAAGCTTGTTAAGCAGAATGAATGACTTAAGTACTTAAAACACAGAAGCATACCTACATGAAGGGTGTTAAAATACAATAAAGCAGCCGAAAAACACTTGTTTTTGACGCTCCCCGTCATTGCAATATTTTTTCTTGAATTCTTCAAATTGCGGAGATATTGGGGATTCAGTTCCCAATATTTTACAAATACTAGTTTTGAAGGTTATTACTGTACTTTTTAATTATCTCTATTACCCATTTACTATTCAAAGCATATATCTGCACAATGTTTTGAGTTTGTTACTACATTGCCGAAAGATTTTTTAGGCCAGAGAAAAAGTCATTTTCCAGCAATATTTTAATTTTTACTGCAAGTTACTTAGTTCGATGTTCATGTAGCGTGGTTGTCGGCTTCATGAAGGGTTCGTTTACCCGCACCCTGTATATTTATGGTGCTAATTATGGATGGGATTCAAACATAAGTTGTATACACTCGCACCTTTTCCCAGAAGTTTTGGGAATAACTATTACAGAACCCCACCTACTACGAACCTAACATACTCCTTGCGTCGTCCACGTTCATACATATCTGTTTCTAAACGCACGCCGGTTACGAGTATGTACTACGCACCTGACGTTTCTGAAGAACATCACTAATAAGCTTATCGTTCACCTTTCTAGGGCGTCCCGTTCACGTTTATACTCACATAAACCATGTAAATATCTATTGTTTGCTAAAATAAATAGACAAATAACTCAAACACTATCGAAGAGTAACCCCTGAACATTTTCTTTCAAAAACAAGTAACTTCACATGGAGTGACATTAAACTGACATAACATATCATCACGCCTGTAATCCCCGAAGGGTTAGGTAGAGGTGTATCTAATAGTATGTTTAAGTGCCATGTGACATCAACCGCGCGGAGAATTTCCTGATGGTTAAACCCAATAACTCTTTGTTCGACCCGGGAATCGAACCCAGGGCCTTATGCTCAGCTGTCGCAACGAGACAGTTATTTACACCTACCCTCATAAAGGGTTTTTTAGCACCTATATAATCAACACTGTCGAAGAATAATTAACTTTTTTTTTTTTGGGGTGTGGGAAATCATCAAATAACCCCTCCCGCTCTTGGGCAGAGTGGAAGGGAGTGTCAGACTTCTACTGACTAAAAACCACCCATGTTCCTTCTTAGCTCTTGTGCCGAGGTCGCGGTATCTCTTTCGAACAACCCGCAGCCCCGTCGGGAAGAATAATCAACTGTACCTACTTTTAAAAAAATGCGTTTAGTCCGCGTCACAGTTTTTCAGTCTACTTGAAAGTATTCAACATCGACCATTTACAAGACCTTGAAAAAACACGTGTGACCTAAAATACCATAACACGATTAATTACGAAAGTGCTTAGGTAAGTAATTTTCTATTTTCAGCCCTTGCCAGGTTAGTATATATACCACTTCAATACCAGCTAGAAAAATAAACTAAAAACATGCTTTTATTAAAATTAAAAGAAGAATTAAATTACGTGTCTCCATCAAATTGTATACAGAGGGACACGAGACTTTGTGTCCCTCTAACCGTTGAGGAGTTCTCTTGTGAGAAGACGATAACTTCTGCAGGATCAAGTCATAAAAATGTATCGTCACCAGAATCAAAGGTGTGCTCAAAATTAAAATTTCAATCGGTTTGGGGGAACTGGTTTGAAATTCAGTTGCAAGATTTGCCCAAAACATGCTAACTAACATATCTTTAATAAACTAACTTATTTATAACAAGGTAAGTTAATTAATATAAAAGCTTTTAATGTAGAATAACATCACGTTTTTATTATGTACCCGAATTGTTAGCCAGAAGTGTGCCTAATAGAACAACTACATTTTGTCATTGATGTTTAAGGTAAAAGTGGACGAGCCTATTAAGAAATGGTCTAGTAGTGGTCGACTGCTAAGCATGAGCACGAGGTCCTGGGTTCAATTTCTAGGCCGGGGAAAGAAGATGATTTTTCCATCAGGAATTTCTCAGTAGCAACCACGGATGCTGGATTCGTGCCGGTTGATGGCACTAAGTTCGCTCCTATTACATGGGCATTCAACATAACTGGCGAAATATGGGTGTACTAATGGGTACATCTTTGTCTAACCCTTCGGGGATTACAGGCGAGTTGTTATGTTATGTTTATTATTTTATTTAAAAAAGCAAATTAAGCAGAAACTATAGACTATCCATACTTACTCCTTTTACCACCTCCACGCATCCATACAGGTTATTTACCTAAAAGCATTCGATTGTATTGACCACCTACACTATCCACCTAGTAAAGGTTTCATCGTGTTGTACCGACCGGCGACCGGTGAGACTCCAATAAGCTGAGAGCACTTCGCAATTTGAATTCAATACGGTTCTCCCTCACAAAAGGTTGGGGATACATCTGACTTTGACAGGCGATGTACAAATACTAGTGTATTATACCTAGATGTCCTAGCACGTGAATGGCATTAAATATACCATAAACGACAGGTAAATAATATTGGTTGAGGTTTTTACCTTATTATTTAGGGTTTAGATTTACCTAAGATGTATAGATTTCTTTCTACATCCTTAAATAATTATAATATTTTTTTTGCATTTTGATTTTAAGAAGAAGACATGGTGCGCCGACCCCCAAATGAATTGGGATAAAGATTAGAGAATGATGACCAAGCTAAGCGTTGTATATCTAAGGCCCGTAGCACACGGCCTATTTTAAACACGCCAACGACGCGCGTTGCAGGAACGCGCGTTGTAGGAACGCGCGTTGTAGGCGCCGTAGATGCCAATTTTTGCGTTTTTATAGATTTAAAAGCGCGGAAAATACGATACAAACGCGCGTGTGAAGCGCGTTTCGAAACTCGTTTAGGATCGCTGTTCTACGCGCAGAGGACGCACGTTTCTCGATCGCTTCATCTGCCCGTTTAAAATACGCCGTATGCTAGGGGTCCTGTTTTCAGGGGTGTGTGAATAAACCAGGAATAATCCACTAATTAATACCTCCGAAAACTGGTAAAATATCCTTGATATTATCGCTGTTCTATGCGCAGAGGCCGCACGTTTCACGATCGCTTCATCTGCCCGTCATCTGCTCGTTTAAAATACGCCGTGTGCTAGGGGCCCTGTTTTCAGGGGTGTGCGAATAAACCAGGAATAATTTACTAATTAATACCTCCGAAAACTGATAAAATATTCTTGATATTTTATATCCTTGATATTTTATCAGTTTATATTTCGAAAAATCCATTACCTACTACTTGTAGTAGGTACTTAATGGATTTTTCAAAATATCTACGCACAAATGCGCACAGCACTAGTGAACGCTTTGTCGGTGTAGGTATGTATAGTTATCAGTGACCACTTGACTTTTATGGTGGGCAATAAAGATAAGGCATTTTATCTATCTATCAATACTGCGGACACAGAAATGAGCCTCCTCTGTACCCTCCTAATATACACTTACTTACGATAGACAGTACAAAGCAAACAGCATCGAAATCTACGTGCCATAACGAACGGTTAGCGTTTGATACGACTGGAACTTTTTAGTACTGGGGGTCTAAAATTGTCACTTTAGCATAAAATAATAGGATCATAATATTATTATGAATTGCGTCAAAATTCGTAAAATGGTCACAGACGCAGTTACTATTGTTACGTCGCCGTCGGTCACCTAGAATCTTATATTATTTTTCTTTGTGAATTCTTTATTAATTTTTAGTACGAATAGGAAATTTTCTCGAACTTCTTTTGTGTGTTTGAGTATAAAAGGACCGACAGAGGTCGGAGCGAGGCAGTCTACTTTTAAAGCGAGACATCGAAAGGTTCGAAGAGATATTTAGTGTGATAAAGTGTTCAGTAGTGTTTTTGTGATTGTGAATAAGTGTTTTGTGAGTAATATAATAATAAAATAAGCCTTTATTGGTGTTTTACAATTTGCAATACACAAATTTTTACTTATTACACGGTTTCAATTCATAGCTTGTCTTTCGACAAAGGCCTCCTCTAAAGGTTTCCATTTTAGCCTGTCTCTCGCTGTTCTCGTCTACTCTGGAACCGGTACCTTTTTGAGGTCATCTTTCCGTCTTCTTATTTGACGCCCTTTATTTCTTTTTCCCTTCCTGGGATACCACTCTGTTATGGTTTTTGTCCATTTGCCATTCGTCTCTCTAAGCATATGTCCGGTCCATCTCAATTTTAAAGTTAGTACGTTTTCTTTACGTCCTTAAATTTTGTTGTATTTTTAATTTTACCTAATCTTATTCTATCTTTCCTCTTGACACCCATAACGCTTCTCTCTATTCCGTTTTGACATACTTTTATTCTGTTAATTAAGTTCTCTGTCAATGCCCATGTTTGGCAACCATAAGTTCAGCATGGTAAAATGCACATATTAAACACTTTCCTTTTCTCTTTGATAGGCATGTCCTTGTTTTTCATGACTTCGCTGAGTGACCAATACCTCTTCCATGTATTAGCTATCCGTCTTTAAATTTTTTTATGCATAGTGTCTTCAGCGGCTATGAGTTGTCCTAGGTATACGTATTGTTCAACATATTCTATCTTCTCTGAATTGACTATGATGGTATGCGTCTGTGAAGAGTTAGTCATAATCTTTGTCTTTGCCGTGTTCATTGTAAGTCCAGCTTTCGCGCTTTGATCTGACAGTTGTTGTAACATTTGCTCTAATTTTACTGGACATTCTGCAAATAAGATCAGGTCGTCTGCAAATCGTAAGTGGTTTGGTTTTTCACCGTTTATGTTCAGGCCTTCGTGATCCCATTGCAGATTTCTGAATATAATCTCTAGAGCCGCTGAAAACAACTTTGGAGAAATTGGGTCTCCTTGCCGGGCGCCTCTCTTTATAGGAAATTCTTCACCCGTAGTTTCAAGCCTGATTTGGGCTGTGCTTCTGGAGTATACATTCCGGAGTATATTTATGTACTTTGCATGTATTCCCTGTATACGTAGTGCTTTCCAGATATACTCATGTTCCAAGGAGTCAAAGGCTTTATCAACAAATCCCAAATAGTATTCCTTATTGTACTCTTTATATTTTTGTAAAATCTGCCTTAGAACATGTATATGGTCTATTGTTGAAAATTTACTGCGGAAACCTGCCTGCCCTCTTGGTTGATTTTCATCGATGGTAGAAGTGATTCGTGCCAGAATTATTTTTGAAAAGACTTTATAGACATTGGACATCAAGCTTATAGGTCTGTAATTACCTATATCGCCTTTATCTCCTTTTTCATGCAATAATATTATTGTTGATTTAGTCCAGTCTTCAGGGATAATTTCAGTCTCTATTATTTTGTTAAAGATATCTGTTAATATACGACCAATGAGTAATATAAATAAAGTTAATTCGTGTGTTTAATTGGTGGTGTTTTCATTTATCCCATACCCAGCTCGTAACACTATTAAATATAAATGGTTCATTTCACGAATTCACATATTATTTTCCTATTATGATCTGCTAAATTGGCTTTTTTAGATCCGCTGGTAACTATGCCAATTGGGTTTGAATAGCCACTTCTTATTTTTCGTGTGGTCAGTGCCTAGCTTGGTGTCCGATGTGGCAGTATATGTTTTGATACCGCCCATGGGCCTCTGATTAGGTTTGACATGCCGTCGAGTGATGTCTTTCAGGCATACTGGTTGGATTTACTAGTGATAATTGAGTAGTTTCCTGACCAAAAATATGATTCTGTTCAGTCCGTCAGTAAGATTATTGAAAAATATTGGATACGTGTTTTCTGTTTTATCAAATTAATAAAAATTTACGAAGATCAAACGAGGCTTGTGACGTCACTTTCCGGTAAAAAATGTACTGAAATGTGACGTCAAACGAGTTTTCGAAGCGCTGTATCGGATGAAGTTGAGTTAATTGAGCGGAAGGAGTCATTTGATGATTCCCCAGCCTCCAATAAAAAAGGCCTTTGAATTGACAGTCCGAAGGTCACACCACTAGGCTAATTCACTGCTAATCAATGAAACAAAGGGTTTCACTGTTTTTCTACGACATTTGCTGCCTCACAATATTTCTCAGTATTCCAATCTACCCTATCTATCAGATTAGCCCTGTCCGTGACCGACTGATCAGTAATTTGGTATAAATGTCGTATGACGCAGCGCCCTATGGTTATATAGCATTTCTATGGTCCGAGTAAGCCGCGCCCACTGCACCCTGCGGTCAAGGCTATCGAAACGCCATCAGCCTTGCTTGGATTAGCCACACATTTCAAATTGTGATTAGCTGTAAATACCTAATGCAGTTGACCTAGAAGCATTTGTGGGAGATTAACACACAGGGAGCAGTGGAAAGCATGAGATCTTTGTCCAGTTGTAGGACAATACAGGTTGAATCAGACAAAAAGCCAGTGCTGTGAAGAAGATGAAGACCCGCAATGTTTAAACGAATTTTGTTGAAATCGGTTCTATGGTTTCGGAGATTAGAGTGTAGGAACAAAAGTAACACGTGAATTTTATAAATTAAGACTAGGTTTTAGCGGCTTTACTTCCGTAACTAACGTAATCGTAACGTAACGTTTTAAATGTAACACACTGGAATAATGTAGCTTCCCCGTAGTGAAAGAATTTCTGAATCGGATCAGAAGTTTCGAAGATACACGACGTAGAACCCTACATGCAAACTAAGAAACTTTTATCTCTTTTAAATATTAGTATCACCTGGGCATACACAGGCGACGCAGATTTAGAGTGTCACACAGTACCGACAGACACGGCGCTCTGTCACCTGTGTTGGCTTTCTAAACCTTAAAAACCTTTTCCTGCAAAACTCATTGCCGTATAATTATGTATTTCTTTCTTTTCTTTCTATAGGTACATCCAAATTCAACTACCTACCTAATAATTGTATTGAGACTCGGGTTTGCACGGAAGCAAATTAATAGCTAATATGACAACAACCTGGCAGATTTTGACGAAGGTACACGGACACATCAACGCAAGGCACGGAAGGTATCCATGAACCTTTCTCAAGAGATTCCAAGAGATTCACTGAATGCGCCGACCTAAAATGAATTTGGATAAGGGCAAGAAAATGATGATGATGACATATTGTTACAAATTATTTTGATTACCATAAATATACCAACAATCGGGGGTTTAACAGCGGTATGCCAGAAACGCCAACTCGGTGCCACAACATTATTGATCTGTATAACTAGTTATAGTACAGTACATTTTAGTATAGTATAGGTAAAAACTAAAAGTAACTGGTAGTATACTAAAAATACACTTCCTAGATTGCACCACAATATTGACACTATCTCGTCAGCAGGCTATACCCTCGAGCGATTGTTCACATTTATTGCATTGGACATTTCTAACGATAATGCATTCATACTAAATGGTAGCAGGCATGCATGTTAAAATAGTAGGTAGTACCAAGTTATTTATTTATTATAAACAGGTACATACATTTCACACTGAAGAATAAAAATAATACTGGTCAGGGTTCTGATGTAAGTACCAATTACAGGTATACACAACATTCTCAGATACAATAGTTAAAGTATTTTTTTAAGCAAATTACTAGATAAACATTTGATTTATCAGAACGTGTGCGTTGGAGAAGTATTTAACACAATTAAGTTAGTTAAAACATAACCTCAATAGGTTATGTTTTAACAATTATTTTAATTGTAATACCAATGTATTACAATTAAAATTATTGAAAGAAACTTTTAAGAGGTTTCAGACAATAATTCATAAACCGTATCATTTAGCCCCGTCGGTGTTGTGGGTGTTTGTGTTATAATATGACAGCAATATATTAATACAATTAGGCGATCGATTTCAGCTTTAGCCACAACAGTGATCATTAACGTCGGTTGTGGGCTTTCAAACGCTAATGTCATTAGTACATAATATAACCAGGATCAGTTTATGATGAATGCAATCCAAAAGCTTAGTTACTAATTAAACACTAACTGATACCCGCTGCTTCGCCCGCGTGGAAGTCGGAACTTGACAAATTATGGACTAAAACCTTCCTCGAGAACCACTCTATGAAATGGTGAAAACAATATAAAAATCGGTGCAGTAGTTTTTGAGTTTATCGCGAACAGACAGACAGACGCGCTGTTTGTGTATGACATCTCAAAAGCCAATATTTTAATGAATAAAATAAATAAATACTGGCTAATTAGTTACCAAGCTAGTGAGGGGTGTGCGAGGTGATAATACTAACTAAGATGACAATGGAGGGACGATTTGAGGGATGGCTTGAAGGCATTTTAATACTTACTTTTCTTCTTTTTAACCCCCGACGCAATTAAACGACGGGGTGTTATAAGTTTGACGTGTCTGTGTGTGTGTGTGTGTCTGTCTCTGGCATCGTAGCTCCCAAACGCATGAACCGATCTTGATTCTGTTGTTTTTATTTGAAAAGTGAATTAGTCGAAAGTGTTCTTAGCTATGTTTGATGAAAATCGGTCCAAGATGGCCGCCGCTACAAATTGGCGGATTACATATTTTTTTACAACTTTATCAATATGGGTATCAAATGAAAGGGCTTGATTAGTAGAATACTATACACTATGACAAATTTCGAATCCAAGATGGCTGCCGCCACAAAATGGCGGATTACATATTTTTTCACAACTTTATCACAATATGGGTCTCAAATGAAAGGGCTTGATTAGTAGAATACTATACACTATGACAAATTTCAAATCCAAGATGGCCGCCGCCACAAAATGGTGGATTACATATTTTTTCACAACTTTATCAATATGGGTATCAAATGAAAGGGCTTGATTAGTAGAATACTATACACTATGACAAATTTCAAATCCAAGATGGCTGCCAACACAAAATGGCGTTTTTTTTTTAAAACTCCCTCAATATGGGTAGCAAGAACAATATGGGTAGCAAGAAATGAAAGGGATTGTAAAATAATGTACACTATATTGAAACGGAATAAGGAATATAAATTAACGAAATTAAAACTAAAAGCTTGAAAATTTATTTTTTGGTGACCAAGTTTGATTTCAAGGGAGTAAAACTGGAGAACCAAAGTTTAACATTAATTTATTGCTTCTCAGCGAATAACTTCCGTGCGCGTAATTATTTAGTCGCGCGGATATTTTTACATTGAGATGTCTTCTATGATATTTGTTTAAACTATATAGAGTAAAGGGCACAAATATTCTATATTGAATTTCCGTTCTAACAATCATATTTATTTAGATATAGATTAATACCATATGGGTTAAACAAGCTTCGCAAAAATAATTGTGTCGGGGGTTTAATAAATTTTAAATTTATACTTGTTGTATTTGTGTATGTGACTTTATATGTTTCTACCACCCACGTTACAGGAGAAATTCCTAGTCTGAGGCAAGGTTTAAAAAAAAAAAAAATTATGGCCTCCATTTTGCCAGTCACTGATATCACAAAACAATAACGACTGGCTTCAAAATTCAGTTTCTATTATAACTTTCGTAACAACGGAATAATAATAATGATAACTATTTACCCATTAGTTTCTTGCTAAAATGTTATTACCTTGGTTTGTTTAATAACATCTCACATATTTCCTACATTAACTAATGAAGCAAGTTAAGTTATAGAAAGGTGTCATAAGGTATTTCTAGACTTTAATTAAGGTGTAATATTAAGGAACACAATGAATGCTACTTAATATTAATTTTATTTGAGACCCATGTTGGGCGCCAATAGTGATTTTAGATTACCTAATGAAAACTTACATTGTTCGCTAGGTTCAACAATTCTATGACACTGTGTCTATCAAAATAATCAAATAAGTTTTAAACATGTAGTATTCGAATTATAATTAGAAAATCAGTAGTCTGAACATTTCTTCACAACGAAAAATTTAAACTACCCTCAATAAATGTTGAACTTAAACAAACAGACGATACTAAACGGTTTTCATTTAATAAACTTTGTTTGTGACGTAGGTATCTTACTTACGTCGTGAAACCTTACTGTAGGCAATTTGTAAAGTTTTATCAACAACGTCGCACGTTACGTAACGTCAAATTAAAAAATAACCGAGTCTAATCAAAGCAAGAACCTGTAAAAGTTATATTCTAAATTTATTTTTGGACAAAATCCTTCGGATCACACCTCGTAAAGTCGTTTACAGAGATAAAATTGATATGTTTGGCCGGTTTATAAAAAATATTTAAAACAGAATAACAGTCGTACAATAACATTAGACCCAGACGAAAAGTCAAATGTTTTTATAAAAGTTGGTTTGCGAAGTTATCTCTAAATGGTTTATTTACACAAAGTTAATTTAGTTGAAGCAATAGTGAAAATGGAAGGCTTAAAAAAATAAATTCCAAAGGGCTCCTCTATGTGCCAAATTAATAACTTCATTCGGTTTCGAGTATTCTGAATAAAAAATTAATGGCTCTTTAACTGAGGCCACAAAAAGCTCTATATTTTCTAAAATATGAAAAATAAATTGGTTTTTAGACACGTAGGCTCAGATCAAATAACAGGCACGTAGGTAGTTAGACTATTTTATTTATTGAGGTACTTACCTATCATAAAAACGGAGACGTGTAATGAGTTTTTTTTTTGTAGAAATTTATTAAACAATCTCTCCACAAGGTCTAAAGCTCAGGTTAGTATGAATTTCATTTTTACGACGTTTCTAGAACGTTCAACCTTCAAATTCTACTTCTGCTTCCTTTAACAATACCCATTAATTAGTCTTTGTGCACTTCCTATCTGATTAGCCCATACAAAACATACATACAACTTTCGTTGTCGTATTAAATTTCAAACAACTTTCAAAGTCTTCAAGCATTTTCAATACAATCATTGAATCAGCAAAATAATTGAGTGGGCACTGGTACTTCCTCATAGTTACGTACAGTTCATCTGCAAAGAAGCCATTGAAACTCTAGCAACGTCATGAATGTCGTCAATTAGCGTTATGCCAACCGCTCCTGCTGACGTATGCAACGAGATTCGCCCACTGATATTATCAACCGCGTTGCGTGGGTCGCCAAAAGTACCGTACTTAGCATTGGGTAAATTAAAATGGATGAACGTCACAATAGGGTACCTGGAACTGACAGGTCCATTTCTGAAAATAAGTTTCCCGCTTCCAAAGTAATGGAATTACGTAGGGCCCAGCCCAAATAAATGTCATTTTAAATTATACTTTCTCATCCGATAGTACCTAGCCGATTATAATGATTACTACATTTTAATATTGTCGTGTATTTGATTTATTCACTAAAACTATTAAAGACGTGATGAAGGCCGTGGGTATACGCTGGGTGTGAGAAACACAGCATAAGTCGACATGGCAACGATTAGGGGAGACCTTTATATTGTACTGGACAACTTATAGCTGATTTAATAACAGTAAATGTTCGTAATTCTGCTGGTTATGTATTATATTATTAGTTCTCTTAATAATATAATATATAATTAATTACTCCTTTTGAGTAGGAGATACGAAAAATGTAACCTCAACCTTATATTAAAACAACATTATGCAAACACAAATCATTATCACTCTACTTCATTAAACATATTATCAGTCAATTCCCAATGACCGTCACATCGTGCTTGATCGTGCCACACCGCTTTTAAAACCTCGACATCTTCCTCCAACGCTGCCCCAAGTTCCCCCTGATTGCCATGATAATGTCAAGGCAGGTCTATAAAGACGGTGATCAGTTAAAACAAGAATGGCGTTCACTTGGGGCACAAAATCGATAGCTTGAAAGGTCGCTGTGAGTCAGTGTGAGTCGCACGTTACATTTTGGAGCCAGTGTCCATGGTGATTCAGTAAGTCAACTCCGATGTAACCTTGTGGTTCTACTGACGAAACATTTACATAAAGCAAGCTGTGTTCTCTGTTTCCCTTTCCCTTTCACTAACTTTCTTATGTATATGCTCTCTTAGTTTAAATCACTTACCTTATAAGAAAGAGGTTTTTTTAAAGGTATGAATTAGTTAAATAATCACTCAAAAATTTGTAAGTAAAGCACTTATTCCTAAATTATACTGAAATTGACGTAGAAATTGAAGTACGTAAGTAACATTTGAAAAAGTTGTCACTCTAATTTGAATAAGTATTCGTATATTGATCGACCTATAAAACCGTATTATCATCATGAACTAATTGTCCATACAACAAATTAATGGATGGTAAATAGGCCCTGCGTAATACCCGTCTTTACTTTTTGAATACTAGCTAAAGCTACAATTTGCTTAGTATCGCGACTCCACATCTCGATAAGCTTATCACTTTCATCTATTTCAGAACCTAGTTCAGTGCCTCCATTGGAATTCTTTTTCGTTAAAATGCCTAATTGTTAGGAATGAACGTATTTCATTTGTAATATGCACAAATGCTTATATACGAGCTAATATATTTAAGGCCTGCAATGTTTTTTATTTAATTACTCGTACGCATAGCTTATACGTAACATTCTTTTGTGAATAACCTGTAATTAATGCTATTAACCTGTAGTAACGTAAAACGTGTTTCTACAAACATGAAAAAACATTCTAAGATTACACACACATTATGAACATACTTCATTATAGCATGCAGCCAAAAATAAAGTGTACAATAAAAAAATAATATTACTCATGCTTTATCCAATAAAAGCATTCTTGATCCACTGTATGCCTTACACTGTGAACCTGTTTATCATGCGCCAGGCATTACAGCTGATAACAATAAATCCAGCCAACCGTAGCCCGGCTATGTAGTCGAAACGCTACTCCACCCCACTGGATTATTGTTTTAAACTGCCATCGATAATTCTGTACCTTCAGTGAAAAGTGATATAAGTGAAAAATCATAGTTTTGAGTAATTTAAGGTTAAAGATTTAAAAAAATCTCGTTATTTTTCTAACGTTCTAAAATAAAAAACGATATGTGGTACGTGTAGATAATATTATAAAGATTATAAAGAGCTTGGTTTGAATATATTATTTTGCACGGAATTTAAGTAATTAGTAAAAATAGCCAGTTATATCACCGTACACTATAGTTTTCTTTGCTTATTTTTGTGTATTTAAATTTATAATGAAATGAATTATTTTACACATTTAGTTACCGTTTTGTGTGAAATGTTATAAGGCTTGTGTTTTGGCATGTTTTGCCTGCAAATAGTTGTTGTGAGAAAAAGTCGTAAAACTAATATGATCATTTTGATTATCAGCAACCTTTTTTCATTGTTTTATTTAAAATTCCTACGTAAATATTCAATTGTACCCCTAAACACCAATGTATTTTTCAAACTAGTAAGTGATTAATGCTACAAGCTAGAATTTATTGTGATACATTTTGTTTACATCGAAGTGTTTATTGATACAAGTAATAAGTATTTTCAAACGTTTTTGTCACAGAAAGAGTAAAACTATGTTAATATCATAATAAAATAATAACTAAATTAAAAAAGCGTTTCGTTAATAAAGAATTCTTGAATAAACACTTTTTTATGAATTACAAGTAGTAGCAAAACAATAAAACATTTTTATAAATCAAACTTAAAACATAACTTTTAGACCTAAGTAGGTATTTATTGTTAATCTGATTATCAGAGTAGGTATCGTTAGTCTTTAAACATATTAAAACAGGCTCAATAAATCAAACAACAGATTTGTTGTAGCACTTCAATTATTCGCTATATAAAACAATTTATTTAACATCCTTATAAAAAAACATAACTTTTAAACCTCTTTATTATTAATCTTGAACAGTCTTAAAGCGTATTTAATCAGTCTCAAAAAATCAAATAACAGATGTGTTGTACATGTAGCACTTCAACTATTCGATATACAATACAATATAACAGTCTTTTAAAAAAACACAATTTTTAAACCTACTTATCGTTAATCTTGAACAGAGATCGAATTAGTCTTAAATCGTATGAAATCCGTCTCCAAAAATCAAACAACAGATAACAATATAATTTTCTTATAAAAAAAACATAACTTTTCATCGTTTTTATCATTAATCTTGAACAGTCTTAAATTGTATTAAATCAGTCTCCAAAAATCGAACAACAGAAATTTTGTAGCACTGCAACTATTCATTATCTACCATATTCTTCATGTACCATATTTTCTTCATCCCTCTGTAGCTGAACGCCTTCCATAATCTTATCTATTCGTTTTTTCACTATAGACTGTAAAAATAACAGTTCAAATTAATATCGAAGCGTCACATTAAAACCATTCAAGGTAGAATTTCTAGCAGAGCGTCAGCGTCAGTGTGACATGAAAATGTATGGACGGTGACACTCGGCGGCTGACGTGGCGTCAGCCGAGCCATCAAGAGTAGATAGAACCAGGGCTCGGAAACCGGTTTCTTAACCCCAAACCGAAATCGATTTAGGTTAAAGGTTGCTTTACCGGTTTTTACCGGTTTATGCGGTATACCGGTTTTTCATGAATTTATGTTTTAGTAGTGAAATTTAACCACACATTTAGTAGGGTCCCCGGCCCCCACCGCCCTTGCTCGCACAGTTTGAAGAACAAATTGATAAAATGAAGCCAGGAAAAAAGTTAGGCCCACTATACCTGATTTTTGTTTTTGAGATACACCGAAACTGCTATACTGATTTTTTATAAAACCTCGCAAATATAGTATACATGCAATAATTAATGTAATTCATTACAAAATGTTTATAAGACGTACAAGCATACGTGCAATGAAACTACACCAGGAAAGATACCTATGTTTTGATTAAAAGTATTGTTGACATTTGATTAACAACAACGTCTGCCTATCCCTATTATACCTACTGAATACTCAGTTAGCATTTAATAAATAAGAATTAAAATACATTGTTAGGCTACCAATATTATTAATTATCATAATAGTCTGTTTTACGATGAGTAAGTTCGAAAATTAGGTATTCTTTTTATAAATTAATTAATTTTGTTTTAAAATAGGTATTTATAAAATACTGTATAATACGACAATATTATTGAATTCTTAATAAATCAATATAAAATACATGTTCTTTGTAAACATTTAAAAAACAAAATTGTTACATAATTCGTGTAAAATGATACAAGTCTTACCTTACGCATCGTAGTTGTGTGCTGTAACGCACGACGCACCTGTCCTGAACTCCTGACGCACGCCCGAGACTAAGAATCCCGCGTCGCCTGCGCTCTTTCCATGCGTCCCGCGGAGAAGTAGGGAGTTGGGTGCGTAAGAGCTGCGCGACTTGTATCACTGTGTACTACGTATTTTTTTGCTAATTTAGTTCTAAAACGCAATGCAGTTTTGATTCTACTATATTAGTATCATTATTCACGTAATCATATGTCCTATTTCCCTTATGTTCTTACTAATAGAATTAATATTAAATTTGTAATCACATCAAAATTGGCTACTTAAATTACGTGTATATTGTTTGATTAGCAGTTGTATCATTAGTCACACATTTTTATGAAAATAAATTTGTGTTTGTATGGTCCATGTACAAATGTAACACTTTTCACTAGAATGTATTGTTTCAATTTTTTAATGTTTTGTGATAGGATTTCATTTGTATCACTTTGGATTAATTGAAGTAAAAGCTTTCGGTTCGCGTAAGATGTGGTAACTCGAGTCGTATTAAAATACATTTTAGAAATTTATAGATCGGTTCGGAGCACTTTGGTATGAATCAAAAAGTACTATTTTACACAATAATTTCAATAAAAAATTGCTTACTTATATCAATGTACACAAAAAAATCTCATTCATTTTTAATCTTATAACAACGGGGATAAGATAGAAATTAAGTTAATTTTTTTTTAATAAGTTTAATCAGAGAATATAAAAACCGATCTGGGTCGACATGTATCACTTTTCACTGAAGGTACAGAATTGTGAAAAGCTACAAACTTTTTAGGCATATTTTGAAAGAATACAGGCTGTCGTTTTGCATTCGCGTCAAAATTAAGGGGGTAACTATACTTATGTATCTCGACGCAAATAAAAAAAAATGGGTAGGTATTTAACCAGCGACCGGCAGCCCGTCGGATTCTTGCTATAGAACCGTGCTTTCACACACACACTCAAACAAACGCAAACCGTTTATCCGTTAATTTCTATTTTGATTTTTTTTTAAAACTAACAAACGGCTTATATATCAATTATTGACCAGGTACCGTTATTTAAATTAATTATTTATTTGTCTGTCATGAACTTTGACGAGAATGCAAAACTACACCTTGTATAAAATGATAGAAGGATTCCACCAAGATCTGTTTATAATGTTATTCGAATTTATAATGTTATATTGCATTATGCCAAATTGGCAATAGAATTCAAAGTTAACGTTATGCTCTCACTTGGGTGTGGTATTAAGCGACAGTGTTAAAAATTAAGTCCTAAAAGTAACTGAACTTAGATTTATTTCCATTGTGTCTTAAATGGAGCTCGTGGCTTAATAAGAACTGCCACTCGGGTCGATCTTTAGGTAAAGCTGTGCTTGCCTAGGTCGGTCTGTGGATGGGTGACCGCCCGACATACCGAGTTTCCTCCGTGCCTCGGAAAGCACGTTAAGCTGTTGGTCCCGGCTGCCATATATAGATCTTTGGCAGTCGTTACAGGTAGTCAGTGACCTGAAATTCTGACATCCAGTCTTACCAAAGAGTATCGTATTACCTAGTATTAACTGGGTTGTGGAGGTCAGATAGGCAGTCGCTCCATGTAAAATACTGGTACTCAGCTGCATCCGGTTAGACTGGAAGCCGACCCCAACATAGTTGGGAAAAGGCTAGGCAGATGATGTGTCTTAAATGAAAGAAATCATTTTTTGCAAACGTCACAGAAAGTGTACCTACAGACTACAGACGCTAGGACATCAAAGTACTACAATCTGTCAAATGTCTTTTATAATTTTTTCAGTTTTTCAACTTTATCACTGAAGCATTAGGTTCAAGATTTATTGGGATATTTCGAAAGTTTCGGGTAGCTTTCTGTACAGTAAAACAATGTATTAATTAAAATAAATACAAGTTAACCCTATCGTAAGAATTTGCTAACAAAAGTGTGAATCGTTAAGAAACCTGTAATTTTCTATTATGCCAAGCCGCTTTGTTATAATAAATGCCAAGGTCCTCTTTTATATGAGCAAGTAGGACCCTCCCATTCGAGAGGGGACATTTTTGAGGGACAATGGCTGCGCAGAATTTTGAAGGCTACTTGATATTAAGCACAGCTTTAACGGTTTTTGTTAAACTGGACTGGTTATTATTTAAGAAATAACGTGTTTTGTAGGAATTGTAAAGTTTTAAATAGACCTTTGCATGGTTGTTTATACGCATTGACTTATATATTACTGCGTAAGGACTAGGCGGACGGCATGTTAAAATGACGCCTCAAACGTGGTCCCAAAACGGTCTTTCCTAAGCCGAAGTGAACTAGTCCACGATCGGCTCTCTTCGGGTGCGGTCGTAAATTTTATTAAAAGCTTTATTTATGTTCTTTACACCTCGGAAATACCACGCCGCTTATACAAGGTTACGTTAAGGAGCAGACTACACCGATTCTCTGTATGGCGAACGCGTCGAGCAAATGTTCGGACGACCGTATCTTTAATTTTTATATCAATGTTTATACGAGTATTGTAGGGTGCAAGAATAGAGAATCTCCTCCTTTTTAGAAGTCGGTTAAAAATGGAGCAAATTAAGAGGGTGTAATTAGGTTGTTTGATGCAATAACTGGGTCACTATAACAGAAATGGAGCTATTCCGAAATCTCAAACTTTTTTTATATTTTAGTACGATTTGATCAGCTTCACCTGAAACTATGTAAAAACCCTAGAAGTTAAAGACCTAGTTTCCGAATTTTGATTGAGCTGAAATTTTGCGTTGTTTGTATTTGGATGACAATGCATGGTTAGTAATTTAGCGTCATTCTAAATTCAACGTAGCGTACTTCCAAGATGGCGAGTTCTCTTTATGCATTCCCATGATATGGGTAACCAATTAAGGGGTTGTTATGAAGAATACAATAATGAAATCACTCCAAAGCGTGTTTTTTTAAAACAATTTTCATATTACAACAGCAGTAATTTGGTTCGTTGACAAGTCAGGCTTGTAAATAATTATTACGTAGGTAAAACCCTAACAAACCATCAAACATAACTTAGCACTTTGCAATAACAAAACGCCAAACTCGGTGGCTTACCTCTCAACCTCCTTCCAAGCCAAACTTTGCCTCAAAGCATTCCAGTGTCATAATTACTGAACTAATTAACGAGAATGTTCGCGAAACTTACAAGTTAATTGACATTTAGATGAGTGACGTTACGTCTGAAGCCGTGAGCGAGGGTCGGGAGTAAACACCGAAGTAGGGTAGTGGGTGTTGAGCCGAATTTTGTCCCTGCGGTCCGGCTGTTAAGCGAAGTAATGACGGCCATAAAGATTGCGGGCTGTACTGATTGCTGAATAATTTCAGACATTTAGGTCTTTTATCGGTAAAAAATCGATAATTACAATCGCACTGATTTTGCTGAAGAGTCATTTGGTTGATTTCTTTAAACGATAAATAGTTTCTGTAATTATTATTAAACACTGTTATAACATCAACCTTAAAATACTACCGCATAGTAACTATTACTGCACATGAAGTTTAAATAAATAAAATTAGAAGATTTCATTTCCCCACAATAACTGAATTTAGTAGCGATCCACACCAGGCGCCATTTGCGTTTTTCAGCTCTCCAATTGGTACGAACAAAATATGTGTTGATGTAACACTTAATACCATTATATGACAAGCTTATTTTTTTCCATTTTGACGGCGATTCCGAGAAATAACAAGATAGCTGCTCCATGTCGGGCGCCAAATTATCTACTCAGGTCCCACGGTGGGCGCCAATAAGAAAATACTTCCTTATTCCCTTATGAGTTACAACTTACAACCGTCAATTTATCCTTGAAATCGTAATAAAAGGCTTTGTTATGAGCGTTGAACGTTCATAATTCATTTACAAGGCAAACTTTTCTTTCAAGCGCTCTCAGACATATTGGCGTCAAACGAAACTCGGGCATTAAGTATGTAGGTCCGTTTGCCTTGGCATGTGTCCCGACTCCGTAACCCAGTACAGTTTTATTTATTTCTATCTAAGACGTGGATGAAATCTTTATACTAATATTTGTGTCAATGACGTTTATGAATTTATCTTTAATCAAATTGGACTAATTTTCAGTTTTGGATAATAAATTAGTGTTATTCGTGATTACTTCCGCAATTTGCTTCTACTATTCAAAAGTGCCTGTAACTGGCCTAATTAAAATAAATGCTTGGATTTTGTTTGGCACATGGTTAAACTAATTAGTCAATTAAAATAGGTAACAATGCATGCATTACACATGGTAACAGTGCACTAGCAATGCAAATAAAAATATATAGTTTTGGTTCTTGATCATGCGAGGCGAAATAAGTTATGGATACAGAAGAACTAATAGTTTTTAATTTTACATGAGTAACGACTTTAGAATTGAAAAACCAAACAGGGTTTACGGAAACATTCATCATTATGATTATTCTTATAACCCTTCTAAAGTGAGCAATTTTAAATCTGCCGATCCGAATCCGATTTCGTATTCAGTTATCCCACTTCTAATCACCAGCATCATGTCCATCAGACCTTGCTTCAACCTTTACGAAATACTTTCATCCTTGAGACGCGACATTAAAACAATGCTGGAAGTCGTTATCCCAGCTTATTTTGATTTGACGACTACCACAAGCCACCCGTTAGTTGCTCACGGTCAACTGGGAACCATTAGAAATAGCTCCTTCCGAACTAAAATATACCGATATTGTTACTGAAATAAACTTATTTATAAATATAGTTTCTCGTATAAACACGCTAAGTATATTTATTTACGGGAAAACCAGATAATTTTTCTTATTTTTAAAAGCTTTTTTGTTATTCTTCCGCTCATTTTGGTAAAGTTAGTCGCAAATAGACTATCAAATTAAATTTTCTGAATATTTAAATAATAGCTGTCATTCTTTTGACAGTTGTATAAAATGGCTGTAACGGTAATTAACGTAAAGTGACAATTAATTTATTACAAATTAATTGCTAAACGTGATGAATAATCCTAGTGAACGTTTTATCAAACTGAAACTGACTGAGACTGGTTGTAAAAAACTGAAATAACATTGTATTGGATAATTGGCGCTTGTACCAAACCAATAATTCAACAACTTTATAGCCAAAACCAGCTGTTGTTAAAAAGTGTGTGTTAGCAAAATAAAAGTTTGAATCGATCGTAGGTATTTACGAAGATTACATAGTACGGGAGTCAAGGAATTATGTGAAGTAAAGTTATATTATAATTTATAACAAAAAAAAGACGTGTGGCACTCGGAGACTGCCGCGGTAAAGCTATTGCATAGCATTTTTTTGTTAGTTAATTTTATAAGCGTAAGAAAATAATAGAAATTATCAATAAATTACATTATTAGAGCTAACATATTAATAAAAATGAATTAAATTATATAAATCAAATGTAACCTTCGTAGTTCTAACCACTAAGAAAAACTATGACACAAATTAAAAGAAAAAGTAAACGACATCTTGACAACTGACGTAATGCCAGATGAAAATTAAACATTGAAAAATTATAAGATTTAATATTTTATAAAAGATGAGGATGATTAGTAAATGTGTAAGTATAAATACTATATTTCCCCAACATTTTGGTTATCTTTATAGCAGTATTATATATAAATTAACAAAACAAAAAATAATACTGCATTTGTTATAATAATAAAATTAATGTATATAGAGTACTAACTCATTTTCTTTCACTATTTTTTCGTGACTTTCTTCATTAATAAATGCACTTTGTTTATTCATATTTAAAACACTTTGTACACAAATTATACGAGTACAGATATTCACTGTTGTACATAGATGATAAATACCTATACACCTATATACTTTCTCACAAACAGCTGATTACGGTGTTTTCCAATACAACCAATGCCACCTAAAGGCGGGTTGCTGAACTAAAGAGACAAGCGTGATATTTCAAAAAGTCATTGTCAAGTGTCAATTTGTTAGGTTTTTATTTTCGTTACGGAATTTCTGGATTCGGTCCCCACGCTCAAAGCCTGCGATAGAAGCTATGCAATAGCTTAAAAACTTTTATTTTAATAAATTTGTGAACATTTGACCCATAATATCTCCGTAACTAGAAGGTTTACAGCCTACAGGCATGGTTTGAACAAAATAATATCGTAATGAACTTCTCCTCGTACGAAACTTTTACTTCCATTAAATACTACATCCAGAAGTTTAAAGACATGTAATCTGCACCATAAATCTGCACTTCGCTTGGTATGAGATAACTGCAACCTAAGAGGCCTACAAAACAGTTAGGTACTCTAATTTATTCACAACCAGTTCAGTTCACCAGTTTCACAACTGCATACAATCCTACTGCATCGTTATAGAGGCTGACTATATTAGTGTGCTATCAACAATAACAACATCATCATTCATCTGCCTAGCTATTTCTCAACTATGTTGGGGTCGGCTTCCAGTCTAACCGAATGCAGCCAAATATCAGTTTTTTAAGCTATTGCATAGCTTCTATCGCGGGCCTTGAGCGGGGGGACCGAATCCAGAAATTCCGTAACGAAAAAAACCTAACACTCATTTATTTAATAAAAGAAAAAAAAATGTTTTTTTTTATCGGTCACCACGCTCAAAGTGTAACTTGAATTAATATCAAAGAAAAAAAAAACAAAGGAAAAAAAATACTGCATTAATAAAATAAATAAATAATTATAATTGCATAAGTTGATAAAAAATGCTATGCAATAGCTTTACCGCGGCAGTCTCCAGTGCCACACGTCTTTTTTTTTTTTAAACCCAGTTAAAACTGGGTATACCCTTTGGTAAGACCTGTAACGACTGCCTATATATGGCAGCCGGGACTAACAGCTTAACGTGCTATCCGAGGTACTATAGGAAACTCTGTATATAATGAATGGTCACCCATCCACAGACCAACCTAGGCAAGCGCGGCTTAACCTAAAAAAGATGTAAAATCTCATTTCATACGTACGTACCTCCGTTAGTAGTTACTACTCAGTGCGACAAGAATCCGCTTACACGCTAATCACTATAATGAGCTCTTCCTAAGTGGCGAGTCTAAAAACAGACGCGAAATAATGAGCCTCTTATACAATGCTTTTAGAACATCAACCATAATATTATTCAAGGGATAGGCAGCAATTGAAACTACATATGTGGTTTTTGATTTTATAACAAGCCATGTCGAAGGGTGAGTGTTGCGGGGGACTGTGTCTTGTTGGCATAAAGTGCTGATTATCCGCCTAACTTGACTATATGACTTTGATTTTGATTGACTTTTCCATCGGCCAGAATTACGAACTTCCAGTACAAAACTTCCATGCCCAGCGATTACTCCAATACAACCGAGTTCTGACCTTTTTTACTCATTTCAAGGAATTTATTTGTAAGGTAACCCATCTACCAATCACCCTGTGTTTATAAAGATTTCTAGAATGTGACAGTGAATAAATTGAATATGATTTGGGGGCGTGAGACTGAGAAGATTTTCAGCAAACAAAGAGAAGCTAAAAATCTAATGTTGGGCGACGCATTATAGATCCATGTTGCCAAATTGGCGCAACCTCAAAAAAAACTCCCTCTTCCGTATAAACTCTTGAATTTAGAGATAGTTAACGTTAAAGATTATAGCAGTCACACACATACACACTTGACTTAAGTGTAAAAAAGTGTAGACCATTGTGGAATTTAGAAAATCACTTGTGTTCCTTTTTTGACACGGCTGGGTTAGTTAACAACTCAGTGGCCATTATATGTGGAATCCAGACCATATCAGTCTTCAAATTGACATATTTTATGTGAGGGATTGTCACAACCTTTTGTTTTACTTTCTTTATAATTTCTTTTCTTTTACTTCCATTCCTAGAAAAAAATCCATGTGGGGTACTTGTATGATCTGTTTCTCGCAGATAGTCCCGAACTCAGTGACGCTCGAAAGCTGACAAGTTAACGCGTTACACAATACGTATGGATTTTTACGCAAAGATGACGTCGACATCGTCTGAGGCGTAACCGTCGTCTTCCTGGCAACCAGCCAACCTGACTGACACACTGGCTGAATTCGTCCGACAACAATGTTTTATGGCTACTAGTAGATGTCACGAATACAAGGTTAATCTTTGCGGGAAAATAATGTCCCTCGACTGCGTGTTCGAGGAATCAACGATTTTTTGTTGGTGTTTTTTTTCAGTCTGATGAGGAAGAAAATAATAAAGGCGCGCTTCATACCTTCATACGTTCCTGCCTATATTTCTTTAGGAAATGTAAAAGTATTAAAAAGTAGGGTTTGATATTCTGTTCATAGCCATTTTGGATAACATGAACAACGATTTCCAGTGTTATAATTAGGTTTTTTAATTTTCTCCGAAGTTCAGCATCGATGTTTTTGCTAACTTCACCATAGTTTTCGGCCCGAAGATCATCCCTAAAGATGTCATAATCACAAAGAGATAATTTCTCACACGAACATGTAATAAATTTTCTCGGCTTCAATATGTAAGTACCTACACATTAAACGTGCAGACGTATCGTGACAAGTGGTTGTAGTTTGTATGGATAATCCTGTTGACAGCAACCGGCTTGTCGAACGCACGAAATGGCTTTCAACGCATCATTAGAAAGATTTCATGGGTGCTTGTTACAATTACGACAATGCGCCTAGGAATGTGTCCCACATTGAAACTATATAGCAGTAAATATACATGCATTTTATACAAAATACATATATGTAAATATATTGAGTCGCATCAAAAAATGCTATCTTAACAACTTGATTAATTACAAAACAGATTAAAATATCCCACTTCGGATGCCGAAAATCGGTCAATGGCTCTACATACAAAAGGAAATTTTGATTTTCGAATTTTAAATTAAGAACGTCAAAAGTCGGTTACGCTCTATACTTTGCTTCAAAGCAAGACTAATAATATTTTTGAGAAATGAGGTATTAACTGCTAAATAAAAGTTCCTCGATGCATTCACGAATTCTTAGTATTTACATTAAAAACACAATAAATATCTTTTAGTTGATTCACATCCGCAACTAACAATCTGACCAAATCACGATGTATTAATAAAATGACAAATTTTCCGGAAACACAAAAGTTTACCAGGAACATTGTCAACATTTTCCACTAAATAAAAACCATACAGGGGTTCTAATCACATTTATTCCGATGAAAGCCTGCCATTAGGGGTGCGGTATAAACCTTCATTATGCATAGTACCTAACTGTTACCCGCAAAAGAGTTTTAACTACAGCGAATTCGATCGAGGAAGAAAGCGATCGCCATAGAGGTTCCGCTTGTGAAGGTTGCTTAAAATATATTTTGATTTTAATTGAATATTCTTACGTTAGCTGTTCGGTGCTGGCAGGTGAGTCGCGTCCATCGTCCCGTACGTCGGACACCCCATGAGCTCCACTCATGCAATAAACAATAACTCACAGTATACACAAAAGAATTCACTATTCACACCCGTAGACCGGACACTATAACATTTTATCCACAAACGATTGGTAGAATTAATAATTACGTGTGGTGACGTGAGAATGAGATTAAACGGTTGTTTTAAGAGACGAGGCGCGCTTCCCGAGCGTTCGCCATGTTGATTTGGTAGGGCGATTCGCGCGCGCGCCAAATGCAATCATGTGTTGCCAGTATTGTACAGGTTCCACTTATTGTGGGTAACTTTTTTGACTTACTAAAATAGGTAATTGAAAATCAACTATTTCTGACACATGCATATAAGCATAATAATCAGTCTGTAATGTTCCCACTGCTGAGACACAGGTCTCTAATAAGGGAATGGGCTGTAATCCAGCACGCAGGCCTAGTGCGAGTTCGTAGATGTCACATGTCTTCGAATTTTTGGTTCTAGAATACCGGTTTCCTCACGATGTTTTTCTTTACTATTTTGAGAGCAGTGTTGATGAAATAAATCACACAAAGTAATGCGGTTCACGTTATAATGCACGAACATTTATCACAACTCTTCAAGACGGATTGGCAATTCCACTCATACATCCATACTATTAATATTATAAAATACGGTAGTAGCTCTGTATGTCACTTTTTCATGGATAATTAATCGGATCGTAATGCTGGTGAGGAGATAAATTGTATCCTGAGGAAGGATATAGGATTTTTTTTCGAATTCTCACACTATATACCTACATGTCAAAATTTCCGCGTGAACGCAGTCGCGAGCAGCTAGTTCATTATTAGTTCAGGTTTATGTACGATATTTATGATTTTTCACCGATGTCTGTGATGGCTGAGATAAACTTAGAAAGTACTTACACACACACACACATACATACAAATGCATACATATGATTTTTTTATTAAACGTTCTCTCACACAAGGAATTTCTCCTGTATCGTGGGTGCGTTCACAGACATTCACACACAAATACCCAGAGCCGTAACAACTATCTGTAGGCCATGAAAATATTTGTTCCGTGCGGGGATCGAACTCGCGACACATAGCGCAGCAGCAGTCACTTGCCCGGATTATAACCCACGACCATAACGAGCCATAACGACTTAAGGATTATTTAAACAAAATAGGTAAATATATAGATCGCGTGGTGGGTAAACTCTTTCTTCCCCTAGCAACACTGTCACGCATGCGCGGTAGCCCGCCACTGCAATACGACGCTGTACCACCATGCGCCTATTTTTATTTCCTTGCGATTTGTCGCCACTACACGCTACCGGCGACTCACACCTGCGTTTAGCGAGTTTCCGACACAATAAAACTATGGAAAATTACATAAATCACTTATATGTTTACTATACCAACAGTTTTCTACAAAAAATCTGTATCCAATCTGTCTTTTACATAGTTCTGTCTGTGAAAAGTCGGCTTTTGTAAACGGGTTTCGATTCATGGAACCCTTGTGTCACAATCGATTTCGACCGGCGGCGTCGGCAATTATGAGGGGTAAGGTTAGAAGTTCACAGTGTGCCAGACACTATATCCGTCATGCAAAACTACACAACAAAGAGAAGTTTAACGATTGTCTTTTGGCTTCTTTTAGTTCTATTGATAATTTGTACCAGGTTACTTGAATCGGACTTTACCAATAACCGAAACGCGACCGGCATATAATTATCTAAACCACGTTCAAACGCTTGATGAATCTTAAACGCCATTTAGAGGAGCTGATTGTCTGTCGTCTATTGGTGAAATCCGCTTTCAGTTGCGATTTCTAGCCAAAATAATAAAGCTTAGCTTAGCAAGAATTTCTGTTTAGAAATATAGGTCACAGCAGTGTCACAAGAAGCAGGGCGAGGGCAGCAAACTGCGGTGACCCCAACAGCTGTGATCTTTGATCTCCAGTTGCTTGTATGCAAAACTCATCAAATATGTAGGTATTTTGGTTGCGTTGTTTTTTAACAGCTTTGGGGGTTCCTTTGTGCCTGTTTTCCTTGTTTTGTTCTGCATTCTGCTGTTATAATGAAGGGGAGGAGAAATTCTGTTATTCCTACTCCTCCGTTATTTACTTCTGATTAATTTCGTTGGGGGGTTTCAAGCTAGTTTTAATCATTTTGGAACTTCGTCGAGCTTCATTGTTTTGGCAATTTTTTGGTGGCTTCCAGGAGTTGCAGTGGTTTGGGTATAGTGTGGCGGGCTTGTCCCAAGGCTCGCCCACTAATACAAGGTACCTAAACATTACTAGCGAAATGTTGATGTACTTGGTACACCTCTGCCTAACCTTTCGACGTGATGTTATGCTATGTAAAATAAAGTCGTTTCCAAGCAATAATTTTAGTGTAATGTTAATTAGATTCATGAAGAGAGAGCTTGGTGAAGGGTTCGTGTGCATCTTGTATTGCTGATTTGTTTCCAGTAGGAATTGATTTTCGGACTTTATGCATTTTTATGTGGCATTTACAGTTAGAGGAATCATATGACGAGCTTCAATCATGCGATAATTTTGGATTCGGAAGGCATAGTGAGATATAAAATGAAATTAAACAACAAACAAAAAAACAACAAACAAACATATACATTGTTATTATGTATTGAATAAATGAAATGTTAGGTGTTCAACATAGTACAAATAAATGTCTTAAACCATAAAATCCCAATAGAAAACTCCTTCGAATAATAGTCATCAGGATTAGTCTGAAGAATCAGACGATGAGCTCGATGATGAGCTCTATGATGAACTGGATGATGAACTAGAATCAGATGAGTCAGACGAAGCGCTTGATTCGGACGACGCGCTAGATTCGGAAAAGCTGGAATCAGATGACGCGCTTGATTCATCAGATTCAGGAGTCACAATTTCTGGTGCTTCCGTGGTCACATTTATAGGAGGACTTGTGGTAGTGATATTGACAGGACCTTCGGTAGTAGTGACATTAACAGGACTTTGGGTAGTAGTGATATTGACAGGGCTTTCGGTAGTAGTGACATTTACAGGACTTTGGGTAGTAGTGATATTGACAGGGCTTTCGGTAGTTGTGACATTTACAGGACTTTGGGTAGTAGTGATATTGACAGGGCTTTCGGTAGTTGTGACATTTACAGGACTTTGGGTAGTAGTGATATTGGCAGGGCTTTCGGTAGTAGTGACGTTGACGGGAGATTCGGTAGTCACGTTGGTATACACCCAGTCGAAATCAATGCCGGAGACCTCAGTGTACCAGTCGTGGTAGTAGCCGGCACGGATGAAACCTGGTAATATAAGCATCAATATTTATGAAACTATCATAGAATGATTGAGAAGTTATTCAAGGAAAAAACGCAGTTCATTGTGGTATTAAAAAATTCAGTATGAACAACAACCAGCACCAAACTACACTACCTATAAAGCAACAAAGGGCCGATAAAGACGATGCTAAAGTCAAAATTGTATCAAAGTCCTATTTCAAGTCTTTGATTTGTAGTAATAAGAAACGGCTTGAAAGTGAAAAGTTATATTACGGAAATCTCAAAACTAATTCAAAATAAAGTAAGAATTCAAAAGTTGCTTGAAATGACATAAGTACGTTAAAATGACCATAAATTTCGAATAAAATTCAGTAATTATTTCCTTACCAGCGGGGTAGTCGGTGTGGCAACCAGTGGATGACACGAAGGAGGCTACTCCGACCTGACTGATTTTACCATCGATGTCGATGACAGTTAGTGGGCCACCGCTATCACCCTGTGGAACGAAATTGAGTTCAGATTTATTTCTTTTAACTGTATTGTGTTTTTCTTCTCATGTTCTTCTCGAACCGATGAGTCAATTTTTGTCCTACAGAAGTAGGTTACAATTTAATGTACATATTTTGAGGAGAATACACCTCAATGTACAATCGACGACTAATCGGTTTCTCTAAACTGGGAAGTATCATCATTCTCTTGCCCCAAATCCAATTCATTGCGCAGCAAATCTTCTTTTTCATACTTCTGTATTACTCGTCATTTCATCGAACCCCTCGTTTCTTGCCATATCATCCTTTACATAGTCCATCCATCGTTTCTTTGATCTTCCACTACTCTACACTCCATATACCCCGTCCACATTCGTCATTCATACTCAGAACTACCTCACGACATTTTCCTCATTTCTCCTCATCACATCATATTACGATAACCGATTACCACACAATGTTTCAGTCACGGCTGCCACTTTCAAACTTCCTCTTATGTAGTCATTTCTTAATATCACCTTAAGTTTAAGGGGAATGCGGGTCCCAGATTGTTCCCGTGACCTGTCGCTATTTCATTGATTGGTACGAACGTACCAATGCCAACATTGAAAGAGTCAAAGCTTATAAAAAGGACAAGGTAGTTCTCCGTACCTGGCAGGTAGACTGGCTGGTGACATTGTAGCCTCTGGCGCAAATCGTAGAATTCTGGATAATGGAGATACCTCCGAAGGCCCACAAGCAATCCCAGTTGCTGGTGACATTCAGATAGACCCAGTTCAGGTTCTCGGGAGAGGCTCCTGCATTCAGGAAAGGTCTTAGTAAGTATGATATCTATCTGTGTACCTTCTGTGGGTGCGCCTGATATAAGTGGTAGCAAACTGTGATAAATGATCGTGCTGCTTTCAACGTGGAGTTTTTTAGAGTAAGCAAATCAAATTGGAACATTCCTATTAGTTATTGGAACGGAGTTCCTTATCGCACGTTATCGTTCTGATTTCTTTGCGAGGCTTTCGAGGCACTTCCCGATCACCTAGGAAAAAAAACTATAACTTTTTTTAAATCGAGTCTTTTTTGTAAAATGTTAATATTGGTAGCGTTTGCTTATTAAAAAGGATTTCTCCTTTATTTATTCAAATGAGGTCCGTTCCAACCGGGTGTCCATAAGACTATCTTTTTTTTGGGTGATTTATATATGTTTGGCGTTCTGTGGTGACAGCCCACCCCTATGGGAGAAAGGTATGGCTTTTTGTGTGATTAAATGTAATATGTATAATAATTTAAGGAAGTAAATCAAACCATTAGTCCAGGTGCGTCCCCAGCCACTGGCGATGGACCGAACTCCGGCGTAGTTCTCGTCCTTCGCATCAGAGCGCTGAATCCTGATGGCCTGGATAGTGTCTGCAAAATAAACGGTTAAGTGTAACAATCATAATTAAAGCAACGTTTCAAAATCAAAAGTCATTTATTCAAACTAGGCTGATAATCAGCACTTTTCGAAAGTCAAAATTTACTTTACTTATTTACAAGAGAAAGTCCCCCAAAACGCCCCACCCTTCCGTACTTCCTTTTTAGCTGGAAAGAAGAAGTGGCGGAACAAACTCCTCAGCAACACATCTGTCAGTTTGCTTTGCTTAGGCACTTCCTGCATTCTAATAATAATATAATGTAACAAATCCAAGATTCGATTTTGTACAGAAACAATGAACTTTATCATTACAGGCGAATCGAAGAGTCTCTTGTCGAGTGAATTATAGTTACCAACATAGACGAAACAAGATTTTAACTGACATAGTCCGAAAATAAGGAAAAATTGACATTGCGCGGAATGCATTGCTCACAGAATGAAGTCGATGAGGCCGCGTGATATCCATCAGCAAACTTAACACCTTTTCATCGTCAGCTTCCTATCCTTGTCCCATTCTATTTGGGGTCGGCGCAACACATTTTCTTCTACCATTCTCCCCTGTAGGACGCCACGGAATCATATATACACTTTTCTATTTCAAATCATTCCACACACAACTCATCCGACTTTTCTTTGACTGACTTTGACTTCCGCTCCCTCTCTATCCTTCAACATTACTATCCATAATTTTTTTGTCAGTAAGTATCTCATCCCTCTTCATTACATGGTCCAATATAACATAACAAGATAGACGACTTCCTTTAAAACATAACGTCATTCATCTTACTAAATGATTGGGACAATTAACACAAACTTACCACTGAACTCAAGTTTCCTTCCGAACTCAATAAGACCGATGTCATTGGGCTGCACGACCGACGGCAAAGCTTCGTTGTACAGGGGATGGTTGTAGTACTTGGTGGTCTCGAAGATGGCTGAGGGCTGTGTCAGGTTGACGGCGCCAGCGCGAATGACCAGGGTCACGCGACTGCAAGGAACATTTTAGGAACATTACAAGAAAATAATGTATGCAGATTTTGTTAAATATTATCAGTCACATAGTATCCTATAGTTATTTCTGGTGTCCTAAAATAAACGCCTTTCGCCTAGCTTAGGCACAAGTATCTCACAGAATAATGAAACGCATATATTATTTACAAAACCTAATAGGTTTTATACTACTTACGTGTTATCTAAGTCATTAACTTGTCTTATCTTATTTCAGTTACACCTTGCAAAATATTGGGCTATAGCCAAAATCAGAGGAAAAATCATTTTTAAATGGTACCAAGGACTCCAGATGAATAAACCAATTGACTGCTATGACCAAAAAGCGTTGTTAAAGGTATACTGGTAAAGCATCCCGAATACTTTGATCTTTTTATGTGAACCCCAAAAACAGTCAGACGAAGTATCTGCGCTGTCAATCAAGACCTCACGGTAGTGGCAAAGGTTTGGATGAACAAAATTTAAATACTACCTGAAGAAGAAAAAGACTTACGTGGCAGTACAGTGAGCAGCAGTAAGACCCCATGCAGCGTGGATAATGGTAGCTCCACAGGAAGACACGCCACCAGCAGGGCTAACCATACGGATGGACAGCTGATGAGGTAACTGTCCTTCTCTTGCCTCCCATCCTGACACGATACGGGAGGCTACACCTATTGCAAAACAGTCAAAAACAAGTTAAATGATTTTAGTAAAAGTATGGATATTATCACTGTTTAATTTTAAATAGCTATTACGACTAAGCTAATCGCACCTCTGATAACTGACGCTGACTGTTTTTAAAAGTCTATGACCTTTTAGCGATTGTAAAAAAAACCTGTAATTTGTCGGAGTTAAACCGTAATCGGAGTTAGAAAAAAATTTATGGTCTAACATTAGGCCCACTAAAATTTCTGTAGACAATTCTATGATTTTCAATTATTATCTGAACTAATTTTGCGATAATATTCACTGTTAAGTACTAGAAATTTTGTCAAAATTCTTTAAGACCTTTTATATTTTTGACCTTTGACCTTGACTAACGTTTTTAGGACACACGGGACTTTAAACATTTCATTTTTGTTATAGCGTATTCAAAACCTCTACCAATTTTCAACTCAACAAATTCTCTTTATTTCAAATGACTATTTTGACATGATGATTAAGGGATGAGTATTTTGTAAAATTCCATTCACTTTCCACCACATGACACATCAAAAATGGAATGTTACTGATAAATAAATAACAGAGTAATCGGCGACAGATAGTGCGTGGCAAGGAGGGTAAAACCCGCGATTGCACAAACCTCCACGTTGACCGCGGCCGGCATTGTTGTCACTGCAATCCACTATGCTTCGACCTCCGATTGAAACCTCCAATATAAAAGTATCGTAACCGAAGTCGGACTTGTAATATCAATCGGAAGTTCCGATTTATCGGAGTTGGAGTCGAAGTTCCGTAACATCCCTAATCTAGAGGTACAAAAGTTACTAGATATTCAATCCAAATAGCTTACACACATTAAATATATACGACTAGTTAGCTCTATTTTTGGTTAATTATATAATAAACTAAGATACTGAGTATATTTGTTTGATTATCTTACCTCTCGCTAGTTCAGGGAAGGTTAGACTGGGATCGGCGAGAACCTGAAATGTACAATGTACATTGAACGTTGTGACTTACTTGATTTTTGTGGTAAATTGTGCTACAAAAGTGGAAACGGATTTGGTTTCAGTATGGTTATTTTTCTTTATATTTTAAGGAAATTAATTATATTTAATACAGGGTGTAGGGAACAGACCTCCGCAAACAGACAGGGTGCATTCAGCTCCTTATCTGTATCATGTCCACATCATATTCCACAGGGTTATTTTCAGTTTTTTATTACCTGTTACAGTTACATTTTTTTTTTCAATATAAAATTACATTCTCTGTGCGGAAGCCGCCAATACGGCAAAATAAAAATCTAACAATGGATGTTGATATAGGTAATCTTCATACAATGCGTGAAATCAAATCTTAGTAGCTGTTGTAGCTATAAAGTTCATCGAATGGTTGTCGCACTTGCCGTTCGCTATGTGCGTTTTGATACGGTAACGATAAATTTATTTCGTATGAAGAAATAAAAAAAACAAATTTATTGGGTCCCATAACGTTCCTGAAATAACTTCGTGTACCGGTCATCTAAGTATGATATACTAAATTCCCCCAATTAGTCTGCGGAGGGCAGTCCCACACATATTTAGTATTTTTGATTTTCATAATCAAATATTTTATGGAATATTGATAGCGATTAAAGGTAATTAAAGTGAGCCTCGCAGACTCCTAAAAATACGGTTGAATACTCTGTTTATACTACTTCATACTATTGCAGAACCATTCCAGTTTAAGAAAGCTACGAGTTAAAAAATCCACACTAGACATTGGACGATATCGCCAAAATGCATAACCTCTACGTAGGACCGTAAAAATATTAACAAATCTATATTTACCGTAGTACCGGCAACAGCCAACAAAAATACTGCACCCCACATTGCCATAATGTTCACAGACTAACTATAAAATATTTCTGTAAGCTTATATTAATTCAGAACCGGGAATTAATTGATAAAATATTAAGATTAAAAGATAACGTATTAAGTCTAATCTGAATAATCCTACGCCTGTTTTGTTACTGATATTTTAAGTATTTACGCAGATTATGATGTATTTGCATAACTTGATTATTATTATTATAGAAAAGAAGTTAAAATTAGAACTATAGGAGAGATTTTAATACTACCTAAGACGGAAGTCGTCATTGGCGTTGTTATGTAGCATTTGATTAGTCTATATCTAATTTGGATTCGGAAGTCATAGTGAGATATGAAATGTAAATAAAACAAAGTAATATGCAAACAATATAAGTTTTTATTGAATAAATAAAATGTTAGGTGTTCAACATAGTATTCTACCTACAGTTAAAATCCCAACAGAAAATTGTTGATCCTTGGAATTGATTAGTCATCAAGATTAGTCTGAAGAATCGGAGGATGAGCTCGATGATGAGCTAGATGATGAACTGGATGATGAACTTGATGATGAGCTTGATGATGAACTGGATGATGAACTAGAATCAGATGAGTCAGACGAAGAGCTTGATTCGGATGACGAGCTAGATTCGGAAGAGCTGGAATCAGATGACGCGCTTGATTCATCAGATTCAGGAGTCACAATTTCTGGTTCCTCCGTGGTCACATTTACAGGTGGACTTGTGGTAGTGATATTGACAGGACCTTCGGTAGTAGTGACATTAACAGGACTTTGGGTAGTAGTACTACCCAAAGTCACTACTACCGTAGTAGTGATATTGACAGGGCTTTCGGTAGTAGTGACGTTAACGGGAGATTCGGTAGTCACGTTGGTATACACCCAGTCGAAATCAATGCCAGAGACCTCAGTGTACCAGTCGTGGTAGTAGCCGGCACGGATGAAACCTGGTAATATAAAGTTAAGCATCAATATTTATGAGACTATCATAATTATAATGATTGAGGAGTTATTCAAGGAAAAGACCGCAGTTCTTTTAAATATGTTCTGTAAAAAAAATTCAGGGTGAACAACAACTAGCAGTAAACTTGCTGTACCAATAAACACTTCTAAATATGCGGAGGGACGATAAAGACGATGCTCAAATCAAAATTTTATTAAAGTCCTGTTGCAAGTTTTTGTTTTGTTGTAGTAAGAAACGGCTTGAAAGTGAAAAGTTATATTACGGAAATCGGAGTACTGCTTTCAGAAATTTAAGATTTTTAAAGTTGCTGTACATGTATAGGAACGTTAAAATAACCTCGTATCTCGAATAAAAATAATTCTTTGCTCACCAGCTGGGAAGTCGGTATGGCATCCAGTGGCTGACACGAAGGAGGTTACTCCGACCTGAGTGATTTCACCATCGTCGTCGATGACGGTTAGAGGGCCACCGCTATCACCCTGTGGAATGAAATCTAGTTTAGTTTTATTTCTTTTAACTCTATTTATTCTTCTTCTCATATTCGTCTCGCATCGAAGATTCAATTTTCATCCGACCAGTACGTAGCGACTTGAACCACTCTGTCTTTTGCCTTATTTCATCCTGAAGTGTTCAGACACTTATTTATTCTTAGTTGTCCCACATCATGTCACATCAGTATCTACTGGGTTACAACTTACAATAATATGTTTTGAGGAGAATACACTAAAATAAACATTACTAACCGATTTTTCAAAAACTGGCAAATAACCTACCGTACCGTACTTACTATGTAACCGTACGTACGTACCCATGTGAACAACGAAAGAGCCTCAGCTTTTAAAAAGGGCTGGGTAGTTTCTCCGTACCTGGCATGTAGACTGACTGGTGACGTTGTAACCACTGGCGCAGATGGTGGAAGGCTGGATGATGGAGCTGCCTCCGTAGGCGATCAGGCATTCCAAGTTGCTATTGCCGCGCAGGAAGACCCAGTTTAGATTCTCGGGAGAAGCTCCTGCGTTCAAAAAAGGTCTTAGTATGATGTTTATCTGTGTACCTTCTATGCGTAGCATTGTGCGTGGTCCGACATCCTATGGGAGATAGGCATGGCTTTTTGTATGCATGTGTGTATGTAATAATAACTTATGGAAGTAAAGCTTTACCATTAGTCCAGGTGCGTCCCCAGCCACTAGCGATCAACTGAACTCCGCCATAGTTCTCGTCCCTCGCTTCGGAGCGCTGAATCCTGATGGGCTGGATAGTGACTGCAAAATAAACGATTAGGTTTTATAACGACATACTAAAGAACGTTACGCTTTAAAGATTACTGCAGTCATTTTATAATTGTTCACATTACATAAAGTAATAAAGATGCTAAGTTAAGATGCGTCATAATCAGTAAGAGCCAAAACGATCGGCGCTCAAACGGGCCAATGTCACGCTAAGTTTTGAAATCTAACTTACTTTCATCATTCCCATTCTATTGGGGGTTGACGTTACACGTTTTCTTCTACCATTTTCTCCTTTCAGAGGCCTCACATAACCCATCGATCTTTTCTTTGGCCTCTCTATTCTTCAAAATTATTATCCATCACTTTTTTCCATCCCTCCTCATTACATGTCCATACCAAGATAGACAGACGACTCCCTTTTTCTTAACTTAGATGATTATGACAATGAACACAAACTTACAACTGAGCCCAAGTTCCCTGCCGAACTCAATAAGACCGATGTCGTTGGGCTGCACGATCGACTGCAAGGCTTCATTGTACAGGGGGTGGTTGTAGTACTTGGTGGTCTCGAAGATGGCTGAGGGCCGGGTCAGGTTGACGGTGCCGGCGCGAATGACCAGGGTCACACGACTGCAAGGAAGATGACATGTTTAGGAACATTACAAGATAAAAATACATCTAGTGTAGTGTGGTGTATCTATTTAATAGATGTAGCAACACCGTCTCACAGATACAAGTAGTCAGGGAGCTATCACAACAGAAAACTGACAGCCACCACGAATGACGGGAAGTGTTTGTGAATCGACCCGGGACTGAGGACTTGGATGTACTTTGACATGTTTGTCCCATAGTACCATTTTTTTAATTCTGGTGTCCTAAAATACATGCCTTTCGCCTAGCTTAGGCAATAGTCTTCCACAGTATAATAATTAAACGTACATATTATTCACGGCTTATCTTATTTCAGTTACACCTTCTTCTTAGCGTGTCGATGAAAATATTTAAACTGAGTCAGCCCAAAATTTTGTGGCGAGTTTAGCATTACTAGTTACACCTTGCAAAATATAGGGCTATAGCTAAAATCATATGGTATCTGTATCAAGGACTCCAGATTAATAATTGCTTATGACTCAAACTCGTAAAGTAGGGAATACTTTGGTCTTACCAACTGAACCTTAGAAGTCAGCAAACAGAAGAAAGCAGTCAGCCGATGTATTTGTGCTACCTCATGAATACGCCATTAAAGCTACTAAGGTTTAAATGCACAAAATTGAAATACTATCTAAAGAACAAGAAGACTTACGTTGCAGTACAGTGAGCGGCAGTAAGACCCCATGCAGGGTGGATGATGGTGCCTCCACAGGAAGATACGCCTCCAGCAGGGTTAACCATACGGATAGACAGCTGGTGAGGTAACTGTCCTTCTCTTGCCTCCCATCCTGACACGATACGTGAGGCAGGACCTGTTGTAGAACAATCAAAAAAAAGTCAGAATATTTTAGAAAAGGTATGGATATTGTCACTGTTTTTTTGTAGACAACTGATGCTTGCTTCAGAAATGCAACCGTTCCTTTAAGCTAAGTTGAAAAAAAAAGTCTCGAGTATGGATGTTATGTAGAAAGTTTTGTCGGGACTTAAGTCGGAGTTTATAAGGTCTATGACCTTTTCATCATCAGCCTTTACTGTTCCCACTGCAGGGACTCAGGCCTCCTCTCTAGGAGAGGGATGGGCTACAATCCACCACGCGGGCCCATTGCGGGTTGGTAGATGTCACATATCTTCGATTTTTTTGGTTCTAAGACATTTTAATATACATAGTTCGTTTCCTCACGATGTTTTCCTTCACCGTTTTGAGAGCAGTGGTGATGAAATGAATTACACAAAGTAATGTGCCTTCCTGGGTTTGAACCCACGACTTACTGTTCGTAAGTCGGGGCCACAACCACTGGGCCACCGCTGCTATGACCTTTTAGCGATTGTAAAAAAAAACCTTTAATTTGTCGGAGTTGGAACCGTGAGCAGATTAAAAAAAATGTGAGGCCTAACAAAATAAAAAAAGTAATAGTAGATTATGCACCGAGGGGCTAAAGTTGTGTCTTATGTCACGGGCGTCATATTGAATCTCGAGCGCAATGAAGGATTCGGGATTTAACTCCCGAGCGCAGGGAGGGAGTTAAGAGTTTAACTCACGAGCGAAGCGAGGGAGTTAATACAAGAATCCTGAATGCAGCGAGGGATTCAAGCTAGCCCAAGGCAAAGACACCTTTAGCCCAGAGGAGGATACTCTACTTTTTACACCTACTGTGAGAAAATAATAGCCATAGTACGAAAAACCAAGTATTTATTAAATAAACAAACAGTAAGAATAACATATTTAGAACTAGTTAGTTATATGCACAAACGGGTTAATGGTAACATTATCACAAACAACTTTTAACTAATGTTACAGCCAAGTACTATAACGGTATTACGGCGCGGTACGGTATTTGTTATTATTAATGCCAGTTTTAATGTTATTCCATTCCTTTTAAAAAATGGTTCGTAGTTATCTAATTATTCTTACAATATTATGTCTTCGAAAACATGGCAACGATATGAAGAAGCAGTCGTTATGATTTTGTAGGAAATCGAGAATATCATCCACGCGTAGTAAGGGCATCGGAGAACAGCTTTCCTCTTTCTGGGTGTTTGTTAGTACTATACTGCCAATTTAGCTGAGCATGTGGGATTCCAAATTCAAATCACATTATTGACCAGCGGGTCATAATGAAATCCAGTACAACATTATTGACCGGCTGTGCCCCCCGGTCACTAATGACTCACTTTAGGTTAAGGTTGCTTGACATATAATGTGACATTTTCGAGCAGGTGGTGTGAAAAGTTATTAATCAGTTAGAATATTTGTTTTCAATTGAAAATAATAAATCAACGTGACATAGGCGTTGACCATAAAAATAACCATGATGTCGTCAATAACACTTAGCAAATTAAATTAATTGAATAGATTCCAAAAGCTGAAAATTATTTGCTAGGTATTGTTGCCTACACACGTATACTTAGCTTTATTTTTAGATAGTAAATAATAAATTAAGATACTGAGTATATTTGTTTATATGTTTTTATCTTACCTCTCGCTAGTTCAGGGAAGGTAAGACTGGGATCGGCGAGAACCTGAAATGTACAATGTCAATTGAACGTTGGTACATACTTGATTTTCTTTGGTAAATTGTGTGTGCTACAAAAGTGGAAACCGACTTACTTTTTTTTTTTTTTTGGCGGGTGGAAAATCGTCAAATAACCCCTCCCGCTCTTCGCTCTTTCGCGGCAGAGCGAAAGGGAGTGTCAGACTTCTACTAACTAAAAACCACCCATGTTCCTTCTTAGCCCTTCATGTCGAGACCGCGGTATCTCTTGCGAACAACCCGCAGCCCCGAGGGGATAAACGGACTTGCTTTCAGTGTGATTATTTTAGTTCATATTTTAAGGGAATAGGGATGTTTCCTGACTAATAAAATATGATACTAATTAGTCCGTCTGTTAGATTATCGAAAAATATTGGAAACGTATTTTTGTTTTATCAAATCAATAAAAATTGACGAAGATAAAACGCGTCAATTATTTGAGTGGGGGTTTGTGACGTCACTCACCGGTAAAAATGTTATACTAATGTCTTAGAATATGACGTCACACAAGTTTTCAAAGCACTGTATCGTCTTCATGGTTTGTTTACGTGAAAAAAGAAAAAAATCGTGTCCAATATTTTTTGGTAAACTATCTGACGGATTATTTAGATTTTTTTGTTCACTACCCTATTAACCCGTAGGTAAGAAAGAAAGAGATAAGTCCTGACTGACTGACTCATCAACGCCCAGCCCAAACCCTTGAACCTGGAAAGCTGTTTTTTTTTACTGTGGTCCCCTTTATAATGTAGACAAGGAATAAGGATTTTTCGAAATTCAAACCTCAGCTGGCTATTCAAAATATAAAAAACGATTTTCCATACACTGGAAAATCGTTTTTTATATTTTATTATATTTATATTTCCGACATTAACGCGGACGAAGCCGCGAGCAAAAGCTAGTTATTTCTATAATACAGAGTGTTAGGAACAGCCCTTCGCAAACAGACACGGTGCATTCAACTAGCGTAGGTATTCAAAATTAGGTATATATGTCGTAGGATAAATTGATACTTCGAATCTTCGCGGAAATCCTAGGGGTTTTGCGAAAACGCGGATAATTAGACATAAATGGATTAATGGTCACCAAATACGTCGAAAGCAAAAGCTTTTTAAACGCGCGCTCGCTTCGCTCGCATATTAAATAACACTAATATCTTCTGTCCCCGAAGTGCCGGGCCTCCGCCGGCCTCCTTCGTCGGCCTACGGCCCGGTGCCCATGCCGCCCCTAAAAAAATTTTTCGCCTATGTCTAATTATCCGCGTTTTCGCAAAACCCCTAGGATTTCCTAGGATTTCCGCGAAGATTCGAAGTATCAAATTATCCTACGACATATACACCAGTTTATATTCAGTTGTTTTTTATGTGAAATAATACGACAAAATAAAGTAAACCCACAATGGATACAATCAGCTGTTAGTAGATGCTGTATCTACGGAGTTCATCGAACTCGTCATCGCACTTGCCGTTTGCTGCGTGCGTTTTGCCACGGTAACGATAAATTACAATGAGAAAATAAAACAAATCAATGTTACCCTTTTTTTTTTGGGGTGGGAAATCATCAAATAACCCCTCCCGCTATATCTCTTTCGAACAACCCAGAGCCCCGACGGATCAATGTTACCCTCCGGCTGCCATCGAAACTGCTGGTTCGTAAATTCGTAACTAGTTGAGAAGGGCGACAAAATTATCTTTGTTCGAAAGCAGTTTTGACCCAAGAATTATATTTTTTTTCTACGAAGCCACTGTACGAATGAACGGAATGAATTAGAACCTTGTAGGTACACCGTCGGAAGACACGTAATAGGTCTATATTTTTTGGGGTTCCGCAGTATTACTCAATGTATGGAGCAGGTGTGTTATTGTAGTTGTCAGGAACTTGAGCAGCGACCCTGACTCTTAGGCTGGTATAGGTCCACCAAGCGAGCGTGCAACCTTCCTCTTTGATTCTATAGAGCAACCCATCCGGCCCTGAAAATTTACAATCAGGCATCGACCGGACTGCACCAGCTACATCTTGCGAACTGATTGTGATTCCCCCTATTCCTGGTATCGGATCGCATTCGCAAGCTCACTCGACCATCATCATCTGCTTAGCCTTTTCCCAACTATGTTAGGAAAAAGGCTAAGTAAGTAAGTAAGCTGGCCACTGAGACTGTTTCTCAGTAATTTTTTTGCTAAAATACGCAAGAGGTTGCACGTTACCATTAACCTTCTGTTTTAAACATGCGCCTATGTGCATGCTTGATGCGTCAGTAAAAAAACCTAAAGGAGCCTCACAGCGATGCGAAAGAGTGGTAACATTGACAAGACTTTCCTTGCAGTTAATAAAAAATTGCTCAAGTTTGGGTGTCCATGGAAATGGTTTTGCACCCTTACTGTTGGTAGCAGCAACTGCATCTATTAGAGGAGCTTGATACTTCGCGGCGTGTGGCAAAAATCTACGGTAGTAATGAATCATACCCAAAAATCTGCGAACGCCCTGTATGGTCTTAGGGAGAGGAAAATCTACTAAAGCACGAATACGGTCTTCGGGAGGATATGTGCCTGCGGCATGAATGCGGTAACCCAAGAAAGTCACTTCGACTGCTCCAAATACACACTTCGCCGGGTTGAGAACTATGCCATATTGATGTAGTCGCTGAAACAAAAGTCTCAGGTGTCCAGCGTGTTGCTGAGGGTCTCTCGAGTAGATGAGGATATCGTCCACGTAAGCGAAACAGAAATTAAATCCCCGCACAACCTAGTCAATGAATCTTTGAAGGTCATCTAAGGGAATTCAAAAGGTGTGATAATTACTCTTTTACAAATATCATCAGGATTAAGTGGAATTTGTTGATATGCGTTTACCAAATCTATGGTACTGAAAACTGTGCATCGGGATAAGTTCTGGCAGAAATCCCCAATATGACGGACAGGATAGCGGTCCGGGACTGTTCGGGCGTTCAACGCTCGGTAGTCACCACACGGACGATATAGTCGTCTTTTTTCAGCGCAAGGTGTAATGGAGATGACCATGAACTTCGTGTACCGGTCATCTTAATAAGATATAATATACTGACTTTTACACCCACACATATTTATTTAGTATTTATTACTTTCATATTTTAATATTTTATGGAATATTGATGGCGATTAGGGATTCAAGTGAGTCTCACAGTCACTAAATTAAATCTGGTTGGAAACTCTGTTCGTACTATTCCAGAACAATTCCATTTTAATAAATCCATACTGGACAGTGGACGATATCGCCAAAACACGTAATAACACAACCCAACAAATGGACCCTAAAAATATAAACAAATCTATATTTACCGTAGTCCCAGCAACAGCCAACAAAAATACTGCACCCCACATAGCCATATTGTTCACAGACTAAATATAAAATAATTTCTGTTAGCTTATATTAATTCAGAACCGGGATTTAATTGATAAAATATTACGATTAAATGATAACGCATAAGTCTAATCTGAATAATCCTACGCCTGTTGTCGTTACTGATATTTTAAGGATTTACGCAGATTATGATGTATTTGCATGACGATCATAATTATGGAAAAGAAGTTATAATTAGAAGTATAGGGGAGACGTAATACTGCTAAGGACGGAAGACGGCATTTGTCTAGTAGACGGAACTCGAGCATAACGCCCGATTTCAAGTAAGAAATTATTTCCAGTCAGTCATAGTCTGTTGCTTTTATGCAGCTAAAATAAAAATGTACAAACTAATTAAATGGTTTTTTATTTATTATTAAATTAATCTTCTTTGTGACAAGCTTAGCTATATAACAGATGTTAGTTCGTCCTCTTTAGTGGATGAGGCTTAGTTGCTTGTACCTTTTTCTTTTTTTTTATTCTGAAGATTTGGATGCTTTAATGGATTCAGAGGGCAATTCAGTGTACTTAAGCCTCAGCGGTAACGCTGGTGTGATGGATCAGTTCTTAGTGGTACTGTATCCTTCAGTGGTCCTAATTCCTTCAGTGGTCCTAATTCCTTCAGTGGTCCTAATTTCTTCAGTGGTCCTAATTTGTTCAGTGGTCCTAATGTCTTCAGTGGTCCTAATTTCTTCAGTGGTCCTAATTCCTTCAGTGGTCCTAATTTCTTCAGTGGTCCTAATTTCTTCAGTGGTCGTTTCAGGTACATATTCCCAATCGAAATTGACGCCGGTCACCTGAGTAAACCACTCATGGTAGTGGCCAGGACGAATGAATCCTGAAATTAAATAGAAAGTTGTTATTGTTGGTGGCAATTGTAATGTTATATTGTTGTAGAAATTTTGTAGAAATTTCATATTATGCTTTTATCCTACGGATAACTTAAAAGTATGAGATTATATATTATATTATTTTCGCTGAAAAATGAAAAGTCTTGACTTAAACACAACGTGTATGAATCATCTCTCTGAACAGTTTGTACTTTGTGTCTAAAGCCAATCTGGATGTCATTAATATGAGGTAAGTAATCATTATTTGCTATATTATTTTCCTAGTCATCTATGTAGTTACTAGATCATGAGAGTTTCCTTAAACAAGGTGGTTCATTTACTCGATAATCTGCACCCCGTACAGCTTCATAATATAAAATGTCTGTAAAAGTACCTATTACAAAGCCGAAAGGTACTTGTTTTCCCCGTTTTTGCCATAATTGTTGGTTATAGACCATACTTGGGAAGCTTCTAGTAACGGAGATATTGAAGGTCGAAGTAGAAACTTTTTTCCTTTTTTTTTTACACGTTTTTGATATCATAACTTTATTCTAAATTCCTCCACGGCTCCCATACTATTCAACGAATCCCACCCGTAAAACGTAAATTTTATCCCCAAAAAAAACAAGTTTTCCAATAATAATTTTTCATCAAACCATGTAGGTAACTCTTTACATGGTTTGATGAAAACAACGCTTGATTAACGGCTTTGTGAAGGCTCCGTTAATGTGTTAACGTTGTATGACTGTTGCTGAAACTACTAACGGTAAATAAATGAGACATTATGGATTTTGCAAAATCGTCCAATGTCCAATGTAATTTTTTTAACTCGTGGCAATCATTACAACACTTACCAGAGGGAACACCAGCGTGGCATCCTAAGCCAGATACGAAGGAGGTCACTCCAACCTGGGTGCGGCGCCCGTCAACGTCAATGATGGACAAGGGACCGCCGCTGTCGCCCTGAAAAATGTGCATATTGTTGAAATTCGGGCTAAAACTCGTACTTCTTGTAACAAGAGTAGATACGGTCAGCAACAGAAGTAGCTGAACATTTCGGAATATTATTAATTATATGTACAGGACTCTAGCTATTATTTTTAATGTTTTAGCAGATTATTCTTTAAAATATTCTTTACTTTTATTTTAATAACTTGTTAGTAACGAGTAATAATATCTATCAAGATATTATTAAGAAACCTGCTTTGAAGCTTTGCTACTTCTATTGCTGACCGTACATAATATCGATAATTATGTCCACGGAATAGCATACTCTTCAAGCAACCAACGCGACACAATATACAAGGTCATAATTTAAATATGTTTTTGTAGAGTTTCTTTGTTACTGAAACCTGGACACCTCAGGAATTTTTTTTGCCTCCAAATGATTACAGTCCGTGGAAAATTGGAGTCTTGAACATAATTTCAAAACATGAAGATAATTTTTACTAGATTTGAAACTTTAAATCGAATGAGTGTTTCGTTCCCTAAGCTTCTTTTACTCTGTACCCTCTCACCTGGCATGTAGATTGAGTAGGGCTGGTCCATCCTCTGGTGCAGATGGTGGAGTCAACGATGATGGAGCTGCCTCCGTAAGAAATTCTGCATTCTTCGTTGGAAACCAGCCTCAGGTATACCCAGTTAAGGTTTTCAGGTGAAGTTCCTGGTAAATAAATGTAAGAAAAGAACATAGGTTACAAGTTTTACTTTATATTATGGAAAAAAGGATTATCATTATTTTACATTCTCTAATTCCTCAGACATTTTTCTCAGTATTCCTGGAGGGCCTACCTTGAGTCCAGGTGTTACCCCAGCCGCTGGCAATGGCTTGCTCACCGGCGTAGTTCTCGTTCATGGCAGAGGAACGCTGGATCCTGATTGGCTGAATAAGATCTAGAAAAATAAAAAGGTATAAATTAGCAAATACCTCTTTTTTACCTTGCAAGTTGCCGAAATCTTGGTCTACATCAGAAATAACTGCACAAAAAAAAACAAAGTTGTTAAGTTCTACCACATCCAAATGGCACCACAAGATACAGGTTTGGGGGGACTGAGGAACAGGGTGTAAAGTTCCTCATCCCCCATAGAAAAGGGAGGATCCTCCGACCAGACGGGTGTTGTGTCTGGCGGGCTAACTGCCCGACATATTATGTAAGTCGGGATTTTCTATATGAGCTAATGTCGCGGATAAGCGCGATGCAGGTTTTGACATTTTAGTTCTCATGTGTTGCGATAGATGTCGTTGTCGCCACACAGTAATATTGGGATTCTTTGGAGCTCAAATTTCGTCGGCAGAGGATACTGTTAGAGAATAATTCTGAAATTTTTTTGTGAGATTTGGAAAAGCAAAATCCTTTAACAGCTATAATAGTGTGGTATGGTATTACATAAGTCTTACCGCCAAAAGTGAGAGAAATGCCGAACTCCAGCAGACCGATGTCATGGGGCTGGACAATGCCAGGAATGGCCTCGTTGTAGAGAGGATGGTTGTAATACTTGGTCGTCTCGAAGATGGCAGCTGGCTGTGTCTGGTTGGTGGCACCAGCGCGGATGACGATGGTTACACGCCTGTTGAGGGAAAAACGATTATAGTTGAAATAAGATTTGAAACGCATGTGACTAAAAAAGTGATGGATATTAATGTTAATGGATGGAGAGAATGAGGAATGAAATGAAAGAAAAAGGAGTAAATGTCACCATGACGTCTGGCAGGAGAGAGTGGAAGAAAAAAACGTGTTGCACCGACCCGAAATTGAATGGGACAAGGATAGAAACATAATGATGCTATTAGAAATAAGATTTGGTCTTTCTTGCACATAGGGACAGTTAAATATAAAAATGTATAAGTATTTCTAGTATTAAAGCTATTTCAGGTGAATGAACATGATGATGACATTAATCAATGTTGTAACTCAAATGAGTCAGATGAGTAAATAAAAAAATACACAAGGATCACAGAGATAGGACTCTCTTTAGGTTTATTCCCCGCCTGAGAGAGATAAGATATTGTACTAGTTTTAGTGAGTGCCAAGCAAAAAAACTTACGCAGCGGTACAATGGGCAGCAGTCAGACCCCACTCAGGGGTAAGAACGGAACCTCCGCAGCCGAAGACTGCTCCAGCGGGGGACACCATACGGAGTCCGAGCTGATGCGGGAACTGACCCACATTTGCGTCCCATCCTGACACGATACGGGATCCTGACGCTGTTGATAAGTAAGATTGGGCTATAGTATGAGTTACAGAAATCGTCATCAGCCTAGCTTTTTCTTCCAATGTTGGCTTCCATTCTAATCGGATCCAGCTGAATACCGATATTTTACATGGAGCGACTGCTTATCTGACCTCCACAACCCAGTTAGTACTGGGTAATAAGATACCCTTTAGATAGACTGGTTGCCAGACTTTCAGGGCACTGACTACCTGTAACGACTGCCTTCTTCCTCTTTCGCTTCCGTAGCGTACAGACGTGTACCGGACTAGCTTTGCCGAAAATATTTAAAATAAAATAAAGTTTCAAACTACGGAAATATCAACCCTAACTCAAAACCATTAAGACGAAATCAACTCGGCATCTTAGCTAGGGAATATGTTCACGCACCGAGTAGCTGACTCAGAAAAGGAACTTCGTGTATAGTATATGCAAGATTCTCGGATTCAGTCAACATGCATCGCTCGCCACCTAAAACTATTCACTCATCACAACCGGAACTATCCACCTATAATAAAGAAGACACCGAGTTTGTTACATCAAGAAAAAGAAAAACACATCCGGATTCTGAAGAAATTTCAGATATTCATGAAATGCTCTCGAGCATGAAAAAAGATCAAGATCTGAAATTTCATAACCTACAAGAAATAATTAAGGACATCAGGAACCAAAACGAAGACATCATCAAATCGAACTCACTCTTACAGAAAGCATTTGAAGATTCAGCAGTCATGTATAAAGAGTTAAAACACAGATATGATAGCATTATCCTAGAACACAAAGAAGCTCAGAACAAGATTGACCAACTTGAGGATAAAGTCGAATCGCTAGAACGACAACAGCGTAGTACTACGATCGAAATAAAGAACGTACCCCTTACCGAAAATGAAAAGGTCCATGACATCGTATCACAGATGCATAACGCCCTAGATGTACCGTTACCACCCCATAATATTCGACAGGCCTACAGGCAGAAGTCAGGACCAAAAAATTTGATTGTGGTCGAATACCAAACAGTTCAAACTCGTGTCAATATAATGAACGCACTGAAAACATTTAATAGAAATAATAAGGAGGATAAATTTAACTCCAAGAATCTACAAATTCCAGGTGAGAAACAACCAGTATTTGTCTCAGAGTCATTGACCCCATTAGCACGAAAGTTACACTACTTAGCTAGAGAAGTTCAAAGGAACCATGGCTTTAAATACTGCTGGGTAGCTAATGGCAGAGTGTTTCTAAAAAAAGGAGATGGACTACCTTCTATTCTTGTAAAATCTCCTAGTCAAATTGAAGTCATTACCACCGATATATTGAAGCCGCAAGTCCACCCAAACACAGATCAATGACTAGCGTATGATTACACAAAGAATTGCTCCTCTCAGTACATTACCAATGTTAGTTTAATTGTTTTAGTTTTAAGTGATTGTATACCTTTTATCATTATTAGCACCTTACTTTGCATGAAAAGTTTAATTTGGTTATTAATATTTCCATCCGTTTTTTTACACACATGTATACAACATAACACTTCACATAACACACACACTGTTCGTACACACACACATTTAACAGATTATTATTATCGTTCATTTTCTTGCACTGTTTCCGTCTGTTGGTATTGTTGCTTCACCCAACAAAAAATATCATTTTACTCCCATAAACATTATGGTTGATTTAGTCAACATATCTACAGATATTGATAAAAACGTCAACGCGGGTGAAGCTCAAACCGTAGACTTCCCGGAGCAGTGCAAAATTCTTTTAGATAAAAACAACACCTATAAGGTATTAACGCAAAACATTAGAAGTCTGAATCGCAATTTTGACGACTTTTTAGTCCTTCTGGCTAGGATTAACATATCTTTTGACTTCATCATTTTAACGGAATGTTGGCTATCCAAGACAGTAAAATTGCCCAATATTACTTCATATCAGGTTTTTGCAACATGTAATAATTTGAATCAAAATGATGGTATAGTTGTTTTCTGTAAGGATAGTTTAAAAGTTAATGTGACGGAAACAACTAGTGTCAATGATGAAGTAAATTGTTTAGTAACTACTTTAAAAAATGAAATAGCTATTATTTCGCTTTACAGACCTCCAGCATTCAAAAATATCGATAGTTTTCTTACCACTTTAGATGATACAGTACATAAATATAAACACTATAAAAATGTTATAATCATTGGTGACATAAATATCAATATCGCAAATATCATTGACCCTAAAGTTTCTAATTATTTGAACTTATTAGCATCACATGGATTCCTCGCGTCCCATTTACTACCAACACGAGAAAACAGCTGTCTTGATCACTGTTTTGTCAAGACAAACTGTAACGTCAATTCGGTGGTTTGCAATTCGACAGTCACAGACCACTCCAGTGTGATGATGTCACTTTCAAATAAATCGGCAGCTATCGAACAGAATCGAGGAACACTTAAAAAAGTAGACTATAACGCGATTACTAACAAATTAAAACTTATTAATTGGACTGAATTATTAGCTGATGATGACCCGAATGAAATTACAAATAAGTTCCTATCCACAATTAGTGATTGCATTAAGGAATTTACCTGTACCTATAAGCTTTCTAATAGAAAACTGAATATTAAGCCATGGATAACTCCCGGGCTACGTCGATGCATGGGAAATAGAGATCGTTTACATCGGAAACTTCGAAAGGATCCAGACAATGTAATACTTCTAGTAAGTTACAAAAGATACCGCAATACATGTAACAAATTATTAAAAAACTTAAAACACAATTATTTCAGATCACAAATAAATTTCCACAAAAATAATTTAAATAAACAATGGTCCATTATCAAAGATATATGTCACTACAATACTAAATCCAATAATTATGACGACCTACTCTTAACTAAACAGAATCCACAAGAGTCCGTGAACCACATAAATCACTATTTTGCAAACGTTGGTAGTCAACTGGCTCATGATATTCAAATAAGGACACAAAAGAATGAACTTGAACTAGCAAGAATGTCTAACCCATACTGTTCCTCACTGAAGTCATTCGGTCTTCTATCAACGGATGAAACAGAAGTCAAAAGCACAATCATGAGTCTAAAATCTTCTAATTCTAGCGGATGGGACGAAATTCCCTCTATTTTACTCAAACTGGCTGTTGACACTCTCGCGATACCTATTGCAAGGATATGTAACTTGTGTTTCGACAAAGGCGTCTTTCCCAACGCACTGAAACAGTCAGTCATTATTCCCATTCACAAGTCGGGGGACCGTGACTGTGTCTCGAATTATAGACCAATCTCATTACTGCCATCCCTTTCCAAAGTAATGGAAAGAATTATTAACACTAGATTTAAAAAATTCTTTGAATCCAATCAGCTCTTCTCAGGAAACCAGTTTGGATTCAGAGAGAAAAAATCAACTGCTAATGCCGTACACAAACTCATATCATTTACTGTCGATGGTATGGATAGAGGGGATAAAACTCTAGGCATTTTCTTGGACTTAGCTAAGGCGTTCGACACAGTATCTGTTCCTATACTCCTCAATAAGCTTCAACATCTCGGAATCCGCGGTATTGCATTCGACCTTATAAAAGATTACATGTCGAACAGAACTCAATGTGTTAAAATTAATGGCTTCACCAGTCAACAAGAATATGTCCAATTCGGTGTGCCACAGGGCAGTATCTTGGGCCCTACATTATTCCTTGTATATATTAATGACCTGAGTAGTCTTAATCTGAAACAAGGACAAATAATCTCCTTTGCAGATGACACAGTACTTTTATTTCATGGGCGCACTTGGACTGAAGTGTTTGGTCTGGCTGGCGAGGGTTTTGCTTTAGTAACGTCTTGGCTCGAACACAACCTTCTCACGCTGAACGCACAGAAAACTAAATATTTAACCTTCAGCATTAGGAATAACACGCAACCACCAAATAACTTGCAAATAAAGTTACATACTTGTAAAAGTACTGGAGCCTGTTCTTGCTATGGTCTCGCAAGAGGATCCTCTGTCAAATATCTAGGCTTAATAGTAGACCAAAACCTTAACTGGAGGGAACATATCGGTACCGTTATAACTCGGGCAAGGAAAATGATCCATGTATTTAAAAACCTGCGTAATGTATGCGACCTCAAACTGCTTAGGAGTATTTATTTTTCATTATGTCAATCAGTATTATCATATTGTGTCACTGTTTGGGGAGGCGCATGTAAAACCATAATGATAAGTCTCGAAAGAGCTCAGCGAGCAATATTAAAAGTTATGAGCTTCAGGAAATTTAGATATCCTACGCATTTATTGTATAAGAATCTATCTTTGCTTACAGTAAGACAAATATTTATAAAGAATGTTATTTTACTTCAACACTCCAAGTTACCGGTGCCTAATTTCACTACAAGGCGAAGAAAGGATCTGGTATACTCCATTCCTAAACGCAAAACGGTATTCTCAGACAAATTTTTTGACCATCTCGGACCACATTTATATAACCAGTTATCGAAGACCATCAATTTACGCGATTCGACTCTCTCGGTTTGCAAAAAAACTTTAAATAAGTATCTCATAGAAATGAACTATAATAACACAGAAAAGCTGTTAAAAACCATATCATAAATACATTGAATTATACAGAGACAGACATACACATTCTCATTCCACTCAATTTCACAACTACACACACACGTATTTCAATTCACTAACCTACATTTCACACACACAGACCTTTTTATTTTATTATTTCCTTTTCATAACATTATGTTTTGGTTGGTTTTGTAATATTTGTCATTATTACCAACAACTTCTATTGTTATCTAGGTGTTTAACTGTAAGTACATACGACACGACACCATAATGCATTCGATCCAAACTTTTTGTCTGAAATGTTTGCATATACTTTTTTTACTTTGGAATTACCCACATTATTTTTGTCATCAATTCATCATATGATCGACTAATACCCACTAGTTTCTGTATTCTTATAGTCATAATAATTATACTCTGGTCAGTGTTTAAAAGTGTTTAAAAATGTTATTAAAATTTCCGGTAATTCTGTGGAAGTGTGAGTGTTTGTGAACGAGGAAGACTGACCTGCCGTGATACAGTTTTCACTAGTACGGAGGTCAGTGTGAATCAAGCTCAAACAACCGCATAATAAACACAGGTATTTATAACTAATATTATGTGTTTAAATTTGTAATTCTAGACGCAAACAATTGTTGGGATTTGTATGTAAGGTTGTTCTTTTGTATTGCCAATAAACTTTTTTGTATTTTTGTATTTTTGTAAATATGGCAACCAGGACCAAAGGCTTAACGTGCTTTCCGAGGCACAGAAGAAACTCGGTATGTAATGGGTGGTCACCCACCCACGAACCAACCTAGGCAAGTACGGCTTAACCTAAAGATCGACCCGACTAGCAGTTATTAAGTTACAGAAATATAGAGTCGCAAAGTCTGACAGAGACGTACAGTAGTGTGACAACTTCACTTCTTCAGTACAGTCTGACACAAGGTTGCATCCAACGCACGGCTTGGCTTGATCCGCATCAGTTGATGATTGTCTTCGACATTTGGGTAGGCGAAGATCGTGTTCGTGATCCAAGTTAGGACTTGCACATGATCTGTGCGGATCATTTGCGCTTTTTAATCGACTTCAAAAAGGAGAAGATCCTCAATTCTTCGGTGATCTTTTTTTGAACAATATATTGGACCAATCGGTGTAGCGTATGCTACGCTCCGTTAACTGTGTTGCTGCCGTTGCTCCTTAAAACAAGTAGCGCGCTACTAAACTCATCGCGAACGTTCATAAGGTAAACATTCTTTCGAGGAACCATCTTTTAACGAACATTTGTTCGCGAGCACACCATTTCGAATTTGTTTTTACCCGACTGTTCAAGTTTTGGTTCTCGTACAAAGCACTTTACATCACATTCCGAAAGATTTTGAAGGAAGTTTCACATCCATTGCTTTATGTTAGAAAAAATCATTGTTAACTGTATAGAACACGTGTGTGTGTCACACGAATACCGTAAGTCGTTTTATTGTCTGAAAGTGGAATTCTCAGAAAAGCTTTTCCTAAAATAAAATAGTTTTTACGTATATTACAAAATATCCAGTAGGTACTAACTGGGTTGTGGAGGATAGATAGACATTCACTCGTGGCATGCAGCGGAATCCGGTTAGACTGGAAGCCATTGAACTACCTTGCTGTTCGTTTTACAAATAAATGTTGAACAAAACCTCGCTCAACGAATGTTCGCATACAAATTAGCAACGCGAATACTTGCGGTGAGTAAATAAGATATTTTTTCTTTTGTATTTATGCAGTTTTGTTTACTTACCTCTTACATCTTCAGGGAAGATAAACCTGGGGTCGGCGAGCGCCTGAAATATTAAACAATAAGTTGGCAGTTTAGGTTAAAGTTAATTTTTTCTTTAATCTGCAATATAAACCATATTTACAATAGGTCAAATACTATACTGACAAGAGTTATCATGATTACCTATCGAATCAAAGAAAATGAAACGAAAGCAGAATTCCATTTTCAGGAAATACTATGCCACGTTCCTTGTTTAATTACGATCAATTCTGATTTATTGATACCAACACAGATTATATTCAACTAGCAAAATATTTTTAATTTACGTTAAAATTAAATGGTATTTACCGTTCCAAAAATAGCCAGCAAAAATACAGCACCCCACATGATTTTTCAAACACCAAACTGATTGAAAACGTCAAAATCTTCATCTTATATAATATGTTGCCCGAATGTGATACGATAAATCAAATAATTAACTGATAATTTATTGTACAATCTGTTTACTTGATATAAATTCCGGTTTTACCAAATTTTACGGTTTTACGCATTTTCGGCAAGGGCCCAGCCCAAAGTAATTCACAGCTCGTCGTCATATTTGCGCAGGTTATCAATGTTTTTCTGTCTAAAGATATTAATGAATTGCAGTTTTTTTTAGTACACCATAATTTTGGTCATAGGCTTTATAAGTACGCTTTTCTTGAAGCTTATGAAAGTTGCTATTGTTGCGTAAACCAGGCGTTGAAAAAGGTCTTTGGCGCCCTATGCAGTCCGAGTACTGTTACGCTGAATGAAACACTAGACACACTAGTCTTCCGAGACAATAGCTATAATAATATTGAAAAATCTATCGATCCAATAAAAAAATTCAAAACTTGCTTATATTTTTGGTGAATACTATTGTTGCGCCGACCCCAAATTAATTGGGATAAGAGCAGGAGAATGATGATGATGATGAACATTTTATTTTCTTAATCTGATTGCAATAACAATATCGTACATTTTATCGGTTTTGCTCTAAAAAAAAAGAAAGAAACTAGGTTTTTTTTTGTCAACAGATTTATAATTTATTTTTCGATTTGATAGAAGCGCCAATGTAAAGTCACGACAACATAAAAAAAAACCACAAAAGTTTACTGAAACTGACAATTATTAGTATACCAAAATACCCATAAAATTACATCCCAGTCTGTCTTATAACCGATTTATATCAAACTAGTAGGCACTGTTTATTAGGATAAGTAGCATGTTAATCTAGCTTAATTAATTAGTGTTCTATCTGACTATTCTCTATCGGATGATAAGACGATAAAGTCTTCGAAAATGAATGATTGTAATGACGTCAGGTGGCCTTTCCTAGTGAGAATAATATTAAGTCTTCGAGCGTCCTTATGATCACCCGGTGGATCATAAGACATTCAAGCAATGTTAGCGGACGTTCAAGAGGTTAAAATCCTTGAATTTAAGTTTTTGTAAGGGTTAAAGGTAATCAGCGGACAGATCTCCGGTGCGATCTCATGGCGGCATGGAGAAAGTGACTGTCGCAACCCCGTGCAGGGCACGCCACGATAGTAGCGGTAAGTCCCCTCTTTGAGGAGTGGCTGGGCACCTTCCGTCTGACGCAGGTACTCACCGGACACGGTTGCTTCGGGAGGTACCTGCACCGAATCAGGCGGGAGGAAACGCCCGGATGCCACCATTGTGAGGATCGGCCGGAGGACACTGTGGAGCACACCGTGGAGGTGTGTCCCGCTTGGGCGGAGCCCCGCCGTGTTCTCGTAGCGGCGATCGGCGGCGGCGACCTCTCGCGTCCGGCCCTGGTGCAAGCCATGGTCCGGGGCGAGGAGGAATGGGACGCCGTCGCCTCCTTTTGCGATGCAGTGATGCTAGCGAAGGAGGTGGCGGAACGTGAGAGGGAGAGAACCTCTCGTCCCAGCCGCCGCGGGAGGCGCTCCGGGCGTCGGGGGCCACGTGATGTTTACTATTCAAAGCATCCAATAACACAATGGTTTTAGAGTGTTATATTGAGTTTTACCTAAAAATGTGATTTTTCATCCCAAAAAATACTCGTTTCCCAGCAATATTTTTTGCGTAGGGGTAATTTTGCTGTACACAATGCTTGGATGATGACATAGTGGAGGGTTCGTGTACATTCTGTACGTTACAGACGTCGTCGTTACAGACGTCGGGCACTAGCCAACCAAGCACAACGACTGTCTGGTCGAAGGATCCTCCCTTTATTTTAGGAGATGATGAACTTCTTCTTCTTTCTTGATCTTTATTCTGGTTTACAAAGGGTTGTTGGCGGGTTACTTTTATTTATGTAAAATTTTACATTGAAATAAAGGACAAACAAGTGAAAAAAATAAAACCGGCGAATTTCGGTGAAAAATGATTCAGATAAGAAGCTGAATGTACTGTGTGTTTGCGGAAAAGCTGTCCCTCACATGTTGTATATAAGCCAAGGAATCATCAGGTTGACCTACAGTTTATTGTTAATCGAAAACCAACACGGTTAAGATACTATTGTGTTAAATACTTCGACTACCTTTCTATATTTTCAAAGCTATCTTTTTGATATCTTAGGTAGATATCGTACTCCAGTTGATAAGAAGGAACGTGATTTTAAAGCAATTTAATTCGGATAAACATCGAAAATGAACAGTCAGCTGAATTCCTGTTCAATGGGAACGATTGATCTCATATTTTGTAATGTACATATCAGCTGTCCGTGTCAATTAAGGAACCGCTTTTTTTTCGTGGGGGAAATCATCAAAAGACCCTCCTGCTCTGGGCGAAGAGACAGGGAGTGTTAGACATGTCCTGACGAAAACCCACCCATGGTCCTTCTTAGCTTCGGAATGTCGTTAACGGTACTGTGAACAAGCGGTTGACAATAATTCCGCAATAAAAGTCTCAGCGACAACAGAACTTTGACAGCAGCCCCATTTTGTTGTAAGAATAAACAAAGTCTTTCCGAATTTAAAAAAATATTAAAACCAGTGCTAGATTCACTGGTTTAAGGGTGAAGGCAAACGATCGTAATTTTGTGATTCGTGAGTCGCAGAATTTCGGTCGCAGAAATTCTACCCGACAGAAATGTATGGATCCCAATAGAATTTCTGCCGGGCAGAATTTCTGCGACTCACGACTCACAAAATTATGCTCGTTTGGCCTCACCCTAAATGAACTTCAAGACATCCACAGGGTAATCCAGTAAAGCAGTAGCCATCCTCTCTAGGATGAACTATGAGATGCCATTTACAAAAAAAAACTAGTTGTCATTGACGAATTCGAGTCGCGTCAGGCGGAAACTTCACTATACTTTTCATAGATTATAGAGAAGATTAAAAGAGTAACCTTTGGAGTTTTTTGCCGTTTCTTCTCCTTAGGAATCGTCCAATGCACCGAACCGTGCACCTTTTTGTCGACGTTTTACAAGTGCCCATGTAGGCCTATGTGAAATAAAATATTTTGATTTTGCTTTTGATATCGTTAGTTACATTATTGTAATTCCTTGATTCTGGATCCGGACCCTGTTGTAGATAGGACAACAACATCATCAGGCTAGCCTTTTCCCAACCACGTTGGGATCGGCTTCCAGTCTAAGCGGATCCAGTTGAATACCAGTATTTTACATGGAGCGAATGGCTATCTGACCTCACAGCCCAGTTACCAGTATTTTACATGAAGCGAATGGCTATCTGACCTCTACAGTCCAGTTACCAGTATTTTACATGGAGCGAATGGCTATCTGACCTCTACAGCCCAGTTACCAGTATTTTACATGGAGCGAATGGCTATCTGACCTCTACAGCCCAGTTACCAGTATTTTACATGGAGCGAATGGCTATCTGACCTCTACAGCCCAGTTACCAGTATTTTACATGGAGCGAATGGTTATCTGACCTCTACAGCCCAGTTACCAGTATTTTACATGGAGCGAATGGCTATCTGACCTCTACAGCCCAGTTACCTGTATTTTACATGGAGCGAATGGCTATCTGACCTCTACAGCCCAGTTAGTACTGGGTAATACCGATTGTCAGACTTTCAGGCCACTGACGACCGGTAACGACGGCCACAGCTCTATAAACGGTAACCGGGACCAAAAGCTTAACGTAATTTCCGAGGCATGGAAGAAACTCGGTATGTAATGAGTGGTCACCAATCCACGGACCAAACTACCCTAGCACGGCAGTCATTATTAAGCCTTGAGCTCTTCAAAGAATAAAGAATAAAGAAAAGAATTTGTAAGACTTAGTAATAACTAAGTCTTACAAATTCTTTAATACGTGTAGGTACTGTACTCGGGCATTGTTTATTTGGATAAGCAGATTATGGGTTTAATTACTGAGACATCCAAGAATTATCTATCTAATGATAAGGCGATAACACTTCAAAAATGAAAAATCTACATGACGTCAAACGGCCTTTTCCATATAATAGCGTTTTGATCCTTCAATGGAAGCTTTAAAAGGGCTCAGTATTTAATCGTTTAGTCATTACTTATATGATTTGGTTGACTCCCAATTCGACGTACTGTATACTACGGAATATGGATGTACCTACGGGATGGGAGGGTATGTACCCTATAATAACACAGTTTAGAATTCAATTTCTGTCTAGTCTGTCGGTCGAGTTTGGACTGACGAAATTCCTTAAGAAAGACTTACAATATCGTGTAGCTTTTTATTTTTTCACCAATCTTCTCAATCTTGGATGCTACGCATGATTTTGCCATTCGCAAAATCATGCGTAGCATCCAAGATTGTGACGACTACATAACTTGTGCGTCGATAGAAAAGCTACTTAAACAACTATAGAATTCAGCGACTTGATACGATCCTTCTTTCTTCACGATAATAACGGACAGGAAATCCCAAATTAAGTAGGTACTTAAAGGTTTTTCAGCAAGCATAATTACGGTTTTACCTTCCATACGAATTTGGGCCAAGTCTCAGTAAGCCGTCCGATAAAGGTATCAATTATCTATTAATCGGATAAGCCTTATTAAATTCTTTGCATATAAAGCCCCTATTTGCTTTCACTTACGGTCTACATTTTGCAACCGTCACGTCAGTCACACTGTCTTTGACGCAAATATCGAATAATCGTTTTTGCCATCTGCCAAGCATTTTTCCAACTAAGTTTGGGTCGGCTTCCAGTTCACTGGGGACAAACGAACACCAGTATTTTACATGGAGCGACTGACTATCATATCGTATGTCACTGTTCAGGAGGAGCTTGTGGCTAAATTATAACAGCCGCTAGGGTCGACCGCTAAGCCACAGTTGCTTAGGTTGGTCCGTGGATGGGTGACCATCTATTACATCCGAGTTTCACATCGTGTCTCGAGCACGTTAAGCTAGACAGATTAACCCTTTGCTCCCGGCTGTCAATGGCATATTTTGGAAGTCGTAAAATACTCAGTGGCCCGAAAGTCTGACAACCAATCTTACCAAGGGGAATCGCATTACCCAGCACTAACTGCGTTATGTAGGTCAGATAGGCAGCTGTTCTATGTAAAATATTGGTATTCAACTTCTTCCGGATAGACTCGAAGCCGATCCCAACAAAGTTGGGAAAAGGCTGGGCAGATGATGGAACTGATGAGTTCGTCTCATCAGTTCCATCATCTGCCCAGCTTTGATTTGAACATTATAAATAACTTAGTCGTTTTTAAAACCAGGATCTGATCTGATGCCGGCTAAATAAGATCAGATAACGGTTTTGTTTTTATGTAACACTTGTTAACATACGTTTTTCATAGATTACAAGGTATTAAAAGATAAATATTTTTTAATAATAAAATGCCCCGATAAGAACAGGAATTAAACTATAATTTTTAGGGTTCCGTAGCCGGATTAATTTCGTTGCGGGATCCAAAACAGTTGAATCGTTTCTCTGGGACTTCATTGTCTCAGTGCATTTCTGGTAGTCGCCAATGTTGCTTCTGGCTTTAAGGAGTTACCGTGGTTTGGGAATAGCGTGGCGGGCTTGTTCCAGAAAGAAAATATAGATGTGTTTCAGACCTACGGCCGCGAATCATATTCAGATCAAATACAACCTAATACTCGGCTGCAAAGTGCATAAACGTAAAGCGAAAATTTGGTATTTCGCGTGCTACCCTGGCCCTTTTAAGGTAGCCCACGAACTCACAGTAAGTAAGTTAAGTTATTTATAAACCATCTAAACCCCACCCTTCGTTTGATATAAATCAAAACAGATATGGGTCCATTTAACTATTACTCCGAGTTCCATAGTGGGCCGAATGACCTCTAACCCATGTAACAAGGGGCGAGCCTATTGTCATCGTCATCATCAGCCATAAGACGTCTACTGCTATTGGCGACCAGGAACCGGAAGACGCGGCGTTGATAGGCCTCCAGCAGGGCTATTGCGTATCTTTTTAAATGTCAGTGGCTAACTGTCAAATTGTTCCATTTTGTACCAAACTGACAGTGAATCGATGGACACTATGATAGCCACTGACATTTAAAAAGATAAAAAGGCAATAGCCCTGCTGGAGGCCTATCAACGCCGCGTCTTCCGGTTCCTGGTCGCCACTTGAAAACCTTTCTTCACCATCGGTTGTCGGTTCTTCGAGCGATGTGGCCTACCCATTGCCACTTCAACTTGCATATTCTGAGAGCTATATCGGTGACCCTCCCTGGTTCTTCGGCGAATTTCCTCATTTCGGATTTTATCGCACAAAAAAACTTTGAGCATAGCTCTCTCCATGGCTCATTGCGTGACTCAAAGCTTCTCTAAGAGGCCAGCAGTTAAGGACCATGTTTCTGTGCCATAAGTCATCACTGAAAACACACACTGGTTAAACACCCTCGTCTTAAGGCACTGCAGATCTTTGGACGAAAAGCTGTCGCGTAGTTTCCCAAATGCTGCCCATCCGAGTTGGATCGGGCGACCTCTTTGTCGAAGTTGGATGTGCCTAGTTTAACAGTTTGTCCAAGGTAGACATAAAACTATCAACAACTTCGAGAGTATCGCTCCCAACAATTATCGGTACGGGTGGAACACGGATATTCGACATAACTTTCGTCTTGTCCATGTTCATTTTAAGACCCACCTGTTGAGAAACGAATTGTGTTAATAGCCTCCAGTGATTCAGCCATGATGACTATATCATCGTCAAAACAAAGGTGAGGGATATATTCATCATTGATGTTGATGCCTAATCTTCCAATGCGTTCGTTAACAGTTTCGGAAAAATAACGTCTCCCTGTCTCACGCCTCTTTGCAATTGGATTGGTTTCGTGCTCTCGTCCTGTAATCGGATCGACATAGTGGCGTTTCTATACATACACTTCAGCAATTTGATATGCCTATATAGTCGATACGGCACCGCTGAAGAGACTGTAACACCGCCCAGGTTTCGATTGAATCGAAACCTGGGCGGTGTTACAGTCTCTCGAAGGCTTTTTCATAGTCCACAAATGCTAGACATAATGGCCGATTATACTCCTCAGTCTTCTGTATAATCTGGCGGAGCGGGATGGGAATCGGGAGGCTGAACCTTCGAGTATGACGGAATTAAAAAACTTCTGGAAAACCAAAAGTACTGGTGTCATCAACCGGACACAAATCCAGACTCCATGGCTTCTACTGAGACATTCTTGATGGAAAAACCCAATAGCACTTTGCCCGACCCCGGGATCGAACCCAGGACTACATGCTCAGTAGAGCATGCACCGCATGCTCATAGTTCCTATCCATGAAACTATCTACAACTATTATTATACCTTTTTTTTGGTGGGGGGGGTTGGGAAATCATCAAATAACCCCTCCCGCTCTTGGGCAGAGCGGAAGGGTGTGTCAGACTTCTACTGACTAAAAACCACCCTTGTTCCTTCTAAGGCCTTGCGCCCAGGCCGCGGTATCTCTTTCGAAGAACCCGCAGCCCCGACTGGACTATTATTATACCTAAAGCTTACTTCCAATAATAGTTTCAACTCGCCAAGTCCGACTGGATCTCTCCGCTCTGCTCGTCTCCGCTTTGGTGGAAACCAGGCCTTACTCCTTTGGCGATGTCCGGACACACCTGAGACATGGCCACCACTCATGAGATAAACAGGGCCCCTCTGTCAACGACATAAAACGGCAGCGAGCTTAAAGATCTTTCTAACACTTTTCGCGTACTGGATTATGATAATCTGAAGACTAAGGAAGACGAAGGCTATGTGAAGTGGCTCTTATAGGAATCCTGTCAAAAGGGAGGACCGACACTTGTTTGAAGTTGTAGAGACAGATTTTCATCGGAAATCGCTCTTCAGAACTGTACACACGACGACCAAAGTATACAATACCAGTTTATGTGGATCTATCATTGTACGGAATCCTCAATTCTAAACGAGGCCATGTTGTACTAGAACTGTATAGCTTGATGTGTCGCCATCTAATACCTTTAAATTTTAAACAAACAATTCTTGTATCTGTATATTAAGGCGGGAAAACCACTAGAGGAACGCTATTCCTAAATCTTGAGGGCTCCGCTATATTATCTTCGTCTCTAGGTAGATCGTCTAGAGGTGGTGATGCTTCAAGTTAGATGGATAAATGGGTAGGTGAAATCACACACAACCTGTTGTTTCTATGATCTGTGCACACAACTCTTGACTCAAACTCCAAACGTTTATTTCTGATAATCCAATTACAGGCACTTATAAAGTTTTCTAGAGTTGAGCCAACCCATTCGCAGACATGTTTGGTCATAAGGAGAAGAACGGGCGAAGAAACTCCTTACATACTCTTATAAATCATGTTACAGTTCTCATTTGCACTAATTTATATTAATCACATCAAAAACCACTTTCATTTACTTAATTTTGCAATTATTCGCTAATCGCGACTAACGTCCAAACATCCATCTTTCGTCGCACGCGTGTCTCAAACTGGGCGGAAGTAGGTAATCCATACTCAGTATAGCAATTAATTACTAAATCCGTTTATAAAACTAACAAACAATACCAAAATACTTTACAAAATATTGTATTATAATATTTAATATTGGATCAATAGATCCTATTAATTATTTAACAATAAAACAATACCAATATTAATGCAAAGGCGTTATTAAGTTACCCCTAAATTAATAGATTTTTGCTTAAAATCAATTCCGATTAATTAAAGGATATAACACAAAGAACGAGCATTGTATGTACCTACCTACTAATCAATTGCTCTGCAAAATAATCGTGAGACTTTTTTGTTTAGAATAAAATTACTTTTAGAAGTTGATCATAAACAATCGAGTAAAGCTCTGTCAGGTAAAGGTACTAAAATTAATACCGTGTCAGAATTTAAAATTAATAAAATAAAATGGCTTTCTCGTTTATAGGGTACTTAACAAAAAAAAATCTAATTAGTCCGTTAGATAGATTTCCAAAAAATATTGGACACGTATTTTTTCTTTTTTCACGTAAAGTGCTTTGAAAACTCGGGTGACGTCATATTCGTATGACATTTTTACCGGTGAATGACGTCACAACACCCCACTCAAATCTTTGACGCGTTTTATCCTCGTCAATTTTTATTGATTTGATAAAACAAAAAAATTACGTATTTTTTGTTTTATCAAATCAATAAAAATTAGGTAGGTATCCTAAAAATTTATAACAAAAATACTTAAGTATCGTTATTAGTTAATTTATTCGAAAGTGTATTAAAAACGTAGGACACGCGCGTGAAGGTCAAGAAAAGGAGCGTAGATTTTCAAGACCCCGAGCTGTTTGTGGAAAATGTGGAAAAAACCATGAGAAATATAAATGCCCAGCGTATGGTCAGCGATGCAGCGCTTGTAGGAAAATGAACCATTATTCGAGAATGTGTCGGGTGTACGAGGTACGAGAGGACTCCAGCGATCAGGTAATTCACGCAGTTGATCGTTTTTCTAGTAGCGAGTGGACGGTAGCATTAAGTATTGACGGTAGACTGATCAATTTTAAACTGGACACTGGAGCCGACGTTAATGTTTTGCCACACAAATACCTTAGTAAAATTAAATTAACACAAGATAAATTAGTTTATACAACGACGAAGTTACAGGGTTATTCAGGAAGTCAGATTAAAGTTATAGGTAAATGTTATCTTAAAGTACAATATAAAGACAATACTTTCATTTTAAAATTTATAGTTGTAGACACTAATGCACCTCCCATTTTGGGAAGAAGTTCATGTCAAGAGTTAAAATTGTTAAAAAGAGTATTTAGTATAAAACAAGTAGAAACAACAAACGTGAACATATTAAATGAGTTTCCAGAATTATTTACCGGAATGGGTTGTTTACCAGGTACATTATGAGATACAACTAAAAGACGGGTACAAGCCTGTAGTTCATGCTCCTCGAAAGTTACCAATCGCCATAAAAGATCAAGTAAAACAAAAGTTAAAGGAAATGGAAAATCAGGGTATCATTGCTAAAGTTGAGGGACCCACCGATTGGGTAAACAGCATGACGGTGGTTAAAAAACCAAATGGAGACCTCCGCATTTGTTTAGACCCGCGCGATCTAAACAAAGCAATAAAGCGGGAACATTTTAAGTTACCCACTCTTGAAGAAATAACTGCTAATCTATCCGGTGCAAAATATTTCAGTACACTAGATGCTAAGCAGGGATTTTGGCATGTAAATTTACACCCGGCTAGCACAGACCTTTGCACATTTAATACCGTTATCGGAAGATTTAAATTTTTGAGAATGCCGTACGGCATCTCATCAGCGTCAGAAATATTCCACAAACGTTTATATGAACATTTCGATGATATAGAAGGCGTTATTTTATTTATTGATGATCTACTTGTGTACGCAGAAACAAAGGAAGTACACGATCAAAGATTACGTGCTGTTTTGCAACGTTGTAAGGAAATAAATATAAAATTAAATAAAAGTAAATGTAAAATAGGTCTAAGCGAGCTAACATATTTAGGGCACAAAATGACAAAAGACGGGATCAGCCCGGATGAGTCACAAGTATTGGCTATTAAGAATATGCCACGCCCACAAAATATGAAAGATATTGAAAGATTCTTAGGCATGATAACCTATTTTAATATAAAAATAATAGCATATTTTAATTTAGTACAACAATATTATCAACAATAATAATGTATCATTCTAATCATATAACTAAATTAATTTAATTTACTCATTATATTTATAACTAATTTAATTATATGATTAGAATGATACATTATTATTGTTGATAATATTGTTGTACTAAATTAAAATATGCTATTATTTTTATATTAAAATAGGTTATTCAAATGATTGTAAAATGATAAAATATAATGTATTAAATGTAATGTTGTACTGTGTCAACAATTCTTGTTTCAATATTCTAAATTATTGTTTCATAAGAATAAATTAATATTTGTTTTACCAGTACCATCCATAGTAACATATGACATATATAACTGTTTTAAAATTAATAAAGAAAGGGGTTGTAGGTAGATTAAATTATTGTTTCATAAGAATAAATTATTATTTGTTTTTCCATTACCATCCATAGTAACGTATACAACTGTTTTAAAATTAATAAAGAAAGGGGTTGTAGGTAGATGTAAATCATTTCATCTTGATATTAAATAATAACGAATGTGAAGGTAGTCCTAAGATAATGTAAGTATATTATATTGTGTTCGAAGCTAATTAAAGCAGTCATAGCCCGACCACCGTGTTTGAATGCTGCCCCTCACCCTAAACATAACAGTTTGAACCGAAAAACATGTGGGAATTTGTTATCTATCTATATATATAAAAATGAAACCCGTTTTCCGTTGTCACGACTTGGCATGAAAACGGCTTGACCGATTTGGCTGTTTTTTTTTTTAAATGTTCGTTGAAGTTCAAGGATGGTTTTTACGGCAAGAAAAAATCGAATAATGGCCGGAAAAGCCCTAAAAACAGCCCTTTTATTTTTCCCATACAACCGTTTTCTAACTAAAACGTAAAATCAATTTGAGCTTTAATACCGTACAATAAAGTTCAAGTTCTAATGGAGAGGTTCCGGGAAGGCAAAACAATTGAGTGACGTTCAGTTGTTCAGTCAACGAATGACAACTTCAAACAGACCATACGACATTATCACAATAATCACAAATAATTACTGTTTCTTTCCCAATAGAAAAACGATTTTTCAAATGGTGTTTGCGTATAATATAAAAATTTATAGCTGTTCGTTAGTCTCGCTAAAACTCGAGAACGGCTGGACCGATTTGGCTAATTATAGTGTTGAATTATTCGTGGAAGTCCAGGGAAGGTTTAAAAGGTGAGAAAGTGGTAGGTAGGTAGGCAGGGTAGTAGGTAGAGTAGTAGGTAGAGTAGTAAGTAGGATAGTAGAGTAGGTAGGGTAGTCGGTAGAGTAGTAGGTAGGGTAGTAAGTAGGTAGGGTAGTAGGTTGGTAGGGTAGTAGGTTGGTAGGGTAGTAGGTAGGTAGGGTAGTAGGTAGGTAGGTAGGGTAGTAGGTAGGTAGGGTAGTGGGTAGGTAGGTAGGGTAGTAGGTAGGTAGGGTGGTAGGTAGGTAGGGTAGTAGGTAGGTAGGGTAGTAGGTAGGTAGGGTAGTAGGTAGGTAGGGTAGTAGGTAGGTAGGGTAGGAGGTAGTAGGTAGGTAGGTAGTTGGTACACAGGCAGGTAGTAGGTAGGAAAAAGGGCATTGCAACGCATGCCGGGAACAGCTAGTTGTATTATATTTCTCGACCCTATGAACACCCTCGCCATACGGCTCGGGTGTTCAATCCGCCTCGAATGCAATAACAAACTTTCCGCACTTGTATCAAAATGTACTATTCTTTTAGTCAGTAAACATCCCTATTAAGGGCGCAACGCCGAGAGAAGTGCTCAAGAGAAGGAAAGTTCAGACAGACAAACAAAAAACAAATATGTCAAATGTTTTTATTGACAATTTCACATAGCTATTGGCTCTTCAGCTAGTGGTAGTGATATCGGCACAGGTCCTGCCTCCATGTCAGTGTGGACATCAGCAGGCAGTGCCGAACGCTGGTCGAAGTTGATGCCGGTCACCTGACGGATCCAGTCGTGGTAGTGGCCGGGCCGGGTGAAACCTGGAAGTAAACATAACATCACGCCTGTAATCCCTGAAGGACAAGGCAAAGGTGTTCCTAGTATTGCACCCACATTTTGCCGTTATTTTAAAGTCCCATGTAATAGGGGGTGGGCTATTTACCATCAACTGGGCAAAAATCCAGACTCCGTGGCTGCTACTGAGAAATTCGTAATGGAAACCCAATAACGATTTACCCGACCCGTGAATCAAACCCAGGACCTCATGCTTCGCAGTCGCGACCACTAGGGAGTTACATTTACACAACAGTCACTTTATTTAATGTTTTCTTGACCGTTTTCCAACTTGGCGGCTATGTTAGCCAAGACTAGCCATCGACGTAGGAAAAATTATAAAGCACAAGTGTGTGCGCAAAATATGCACATACTGAAATACATTTATGCGTGTTGTGACTGAAATTTAAACGAATTGTTTATTTATACATAGTGTTAGGTCGCGACACCGGTTCCCATAAAGATTTCTTCACTTGGCGCTTCTACTGATTTTTCTGTTTCGTAGCTCGGATTATACTCCCTTTTTACAGAGGATAAGGAGTTAGATCTGTACTGGGAGGAAAGAGAAGGGTTTCTCTTTACTCCCAGTATAGATCTAACTCCCGAAAAGATATATTATTTAATTCCATGAGTTCTCTTGACCGACTTACCTCCAGGCATACCAACGTGGCATCCAAAGCCAGAAGCAAATGAACCGATTCCTACTTGAGTCGCCACTCCATCAGCTTCAACTGCAGTCAGTGGCACACCGCTGTCACCCTAGAAACATAAATACGAAAAGTAAATAACACAATAAATAAACGTCCAAGAACTGGCAAAAGCATGTGGGTCGTACGGCGGCGAGATGGACACACGACATAATTGCCATCGGAGGAACAACCTGAATGAGGCTGACACAGGACCGTGGAGAACAGCACAAGAAAAGAGTGGCCTATACCCAGCAGTGGGAGAATTCAGGCTGTGAATGATGATGATGATGAAAATTAATATACAATGTGTTCCACCTTCAGGTAATCTGGGGTTCTAGACCTTACCTGATGGGAACCTCCTAGTTACGGAGATATTGGGGGTCATAGTTCCAAATTTTTCACAGCTGTTTTTGTAAATACTGGTTTTTCAGGTTATAACTTGACGTAAATTACCTCAATGAACCGTTTACTATGCAAAGCACTAGCACAATGTTTTAACAGTGCTTCATTGAGTTTTACCGTAAACTGTGATTTTTGACCCAAAAAAAAGTCGTTTCCCAGCAAAATTTTTTGCGTAAGGGTACTTAGTTTGATGTACAGAATGCTTGGTTGACGGCTGTGTGATGGGTTGATTTACACCCTGTAGAGTGGAAGGGACACCAACGCACAGACGGGTATCAAGTGTGCAGTACAATAGCCCGAACCGCCCCATCTTCGAAAATTTAAAAAGAAAACTGCTGTTTCCTTCAAAATTGCAACAAATACACTTTTACAAGTCTCTTTTTAAACTAGATGGGGCCGGTGTTTCGTACAGCCTGACTACTTTGAGAAAAACAGACGAAAAGACAAACTCTCTTTTAAGGTTCAGACATAATTTTGGTCAACTCACATTGAGGACTTTGCAGATTAGTGTATTGAGAATTTGAGATGGTATTTTAAAGAAAGAACCACACGGATAAGGTATACGTTTCCATACGTTTCTCATCCAGATGTTTCCGCGACTATTCTGTTCATAATATGACTACATATTTTCACAAAGAAGCCTCATCTTCTCCCATTCTCCGTCATCCTTACCGCGCATATAGACTGGCTGGTGACGTTGAAAGGTCCGGCGCAGATGGTGGTGGGTCTGACGAGGTAGTTGGAGTTGTGCATTAGCAGGCACACGAAGTTCGAGATCCCCGTCAAGTGTACCCAGTTCAAGATCACCGGGGTTGGGCCTGGAAGGTTTAGAGGAAGTCGTGATTATTCTAAGCGTCCACTACTTAGGCAAGGACACAATTAGTAGGGGGTGGGATCCACACCACCAAAACATCAAAAATCAAAATATCAACACCATATAATCAGAATATCATTAGCTTCAAACGTAAACGGTTTAAAATGTCAACACTTCAGATGATCAACGCATCTGAATGTCACTGATTTACAACATAAATTGTTCACTTTGATCATCATTTTGCATTGCATTACACAAATTGCATTTATAATTAAACAATAGGTAATTAAAAGTATAGGTTTATTTCATGGTACTCGTATATACAGTCAATAACAATATAAAAAATATGATTTCGTACGTTTATTAAACTAAATAAATGTTAAGAATAACTTGAGAATATCTTTCGAAATTAATAGTTGTTTCTTTAGACCTCAGCAAAATTATCACCTTCAGAAGTCGGGGACATTTGTTTGTTTGATTTCGTTTTTTTGCCACTGACTTCAGAAGCTGTTTTTTTGGACCACCTCGGGAGTATACCTACTCTTTCGAATACAAAAAGAATTTTGAAAATCGGTTCATTAATGACGGAGATATGCGACAACAAAAAAAGACATACAGACGATTTGAGAACCTCCTCCTTTTTGGAAGTCGGTTAAAAACTAAATACCACTATGAAAACTTTACCTCTCAATATAATATGCACAAACCATAACTGCCAATGTGTCTAATGGGGAGGATTTAGGGCGTGTCGAGCTTGACTTGAGCTGAGTCAGCAACTTACTGCGGTACTCAGAGATATTTAATGATTACTTAAGCCGTCACTAAGTAAAGATATGACATACTTTTGTATGACAAAACTGTCAAAACCTTTACTAAGTGATGGCCTAAGTAATCATTGAAGCTCTCTGAGTGCGGCATTTAGAGTTATGTGGTAAGCACTTACAGTCAATTTCAAGGCAGGTCCAGGTCGTGCCCCAGCCGCTGGTGGTCATAACCACGCCGGAATAGTCGCGGTCACGGTCAGCAGCGCTCTGGATCCGGATGGGTTGGATGTTGTCTGAAAATAAACGGTGAGTATGTATGTAATCTATATTAATACCTTAGATACCTACATACCTACCTGTATCTAGACTACCTTGTTGGTCTAGTTGTGGTCTAGTGGTTAAACATAAGATCCTTTTTTTGTTTTTTGGAGGGTTGGAAATCATCAAATGACTCCTCCCTCTGGGCAGAGCGGTAGGGAGTGTCACACTTCTACTGACTAAAAACCACCCATGTTCTTTCTTAGGCCTTTGTGTCGAGGCCGCGGTATCTCTTTCGTGGACGGGAACAACCCGCAGCCCCGACTGGATCCGCAGCCCCGACGGGGAGTATGAGGAACAGGCGTGTTCGATTCCTGGCTCGGGTAAAGTGTTATTGGGTTTTTCTCGATTCCTGGCTCGGGTAAAGTGTTATTGGGTTTTTCTATCAGGAATTTCTCAGTAGTAGCCATGCGGCCGTGGAGTCTAGAATTGTGCCCGGTTCATGGCAAGGCTCGCCCCTATTACATGAGACTTTAACATAACTGATGAAATGTGGATGTAGTATTAAGTGCACCTCTGCCTAACCCTTCGGAGATTACAGGCGTGATATTATGTGTGTTATCTGTACTAATATTATAAAGAAAAACATGTTTAGATGAAGGCGGAAAATCTTCGAAATTACTGATCGGATTAAGAAAATTCTTTCACTAACGTTAAGCTTCATCTTTCACACATTAGCGTTTGTTTTAATGTTCAAATGACCATGATGATGATAAGACCTCAAAAAATCTCTTACTGTTAAAAGTGAGATCCTGGCTGAACCTGATCAGACTGATATCGTTCGGCTGCGTGATGGGCTGCATGGAGTCCTCGTAGCCAGGAGGCCTGAAGGAGTCACGGGCTTGCAAGATGACGCGAGGGGTGTTACGGTTGACGCTGCCAGCGTGGATTACAATCTCGATACGTCTGCAAACATAATTTTGAAGTTTTAAGAATAGGGGATCGGACAAAAAAAACTAATTAGTCTGTCAGATAGATTTCCAAAAAATATTGAAATATACAGGGCTTTAGAAGAAAGAACCACACAGATTTGAGTAGACCTGTCCAGTCGGTGAAGCATTTGTCAGTGATCGGGTAGCTCAACTGATACATGACCAAAGGAACACAACGAACAACATCAAAGAAAGCACATTTGGGAAGGCCGTAAAGTATAAAGTAAAACTAAAGTACTCAAACTGCCAGACAATCGATTATAAACTACTAGCTGATGCCCGCCGCTTCAACCGCGTGGAAGTCGGTCAAATTATATACTAAAACCTTCCTCTTGAATCACTCTATCTATTAAAAAAACCGTTTCAAAGACCGTTGCGTAGTTTTAAAGATTTAAGCATACATAGGGACGGACAGACAGCGACTTTGTATTATACTATGTAGTGATAGTGATAATGCCCTTTTCAACAGTCATAAACTCATACTTAAGGGGGAAGCGACAGGGTGGCCCACGAAATTCATTTATTTTTAGTTTTTAACGCCACAAAAATTTACAGGTCAGTATGGTATATTGATGATTAAAACGTAAGAATATTTAAATTTCGCGGCTATCCTAGTTATCTAGTTCCAGTCGTTGTCAGATAAAGATCCCCACCGACTTGTATCATGTTTAAATGCGTTGTAGATAATTACTCATTGCTTTGTCAATAAAGAATGAATGTGGTTCGTCCAAAAATTCAGCTGCTTTAAAAGAAGTCGAGTCATTATTGTATAGTGTACAAGTGCAAATAAATATTTCAGTTGTTTTCAAGGTAAGTCAATATGACCAGACATTGTACAACATAGAGAAGTTTGAAGATATGACAGTAATCAAAATATACGGCGACAACCAGGCGTCATATTGTAAAAAACGAAAAGAATATTATCGACAAACTATCGATAATTGTCGATAACTGGTGGGGTATCAAAGATTAGGTTTTAGGTACCTATCTCTTATCATTTTTTATGTTGACTGGCGATTTATTTAGTGTTGGATATACATAGTCATTCACGACTGATAGCAACCAAATAGCAATCTCATGGCAAGGACCATAAAGTTTACTGTGATTTTGATAATTTATGATGTAAAAGTCTGGGGTTTAACAGTCTTTAAAGAACTGTACACATAAAATAATTACATATGTGTTACGGGCTTAACAAACTTAAGAAAGGCAGGTGTAAAAATAAACTTAAGCAAAAAATTTAAATAACTTGAAATGAAATTGTTACTGGTGATTAGCTACCTGAGAGACCACGAAGGAGGTGGCGTGACGAATTGGATGTCTTACTTGAGAATTTGAAAGAAGTTGCACAGAATCGTGACCGTTGGAAGGAATGGAGGGAGGCCTTTGCCCAGCAGTAGAACAATATGGGCTAGCTGTAAAATAATATCGCGAAATCGGTCCTGTCAAAATCGGTCCAGCCATTTCGGAGATTAAATTAAACAGACAGTCAAAAAATGAAAAATATGTTTTGCACTCTCATCAAATTCAAGGTGGTGACTATACTAATGATGCACGACCCAAATCTATACATAGGGTGTATAAGTACCCTTAAGGAAGTCGAAAGGTACTTGTTCTCCCTGTCAATGCGATCATTTTTTGTGTTCTGGATCAGATCTTACGGGTTACGGAGATATTGTTGGAGGTCAAAGTTCCGTATTTTTCCCAAGCTTTTTTAAGTATCAGGTTGTAAGGTAACAATTTTGCTTTAATTTTCTCCATGACCCGTTTACTATTAAAAGCATCCATTAGCACAATGTTTGGCTGTGCTGCTGTGTGCTACATCGAGTTTTACCGTAAAACAACAAAAAAGAACTTGCCAAGTGCAAGTCGGACTTGCACATGAAGGGTTCCGTAGTCCCCGTCGGGGCTGTGGGTTGTCCCCGTCGGGACTGCGGGTTGTTAGAAAGAGATACCGCGGCCTCGGCACAAGCGCTAAAAAGAAACCTAGGTGGTTTTCATTCGGTAGAAGTCTAACACTCCCTACCGCTCTGCCCAGAACGAGAGGAGTCATTGGATGATTTCCGACCCCCTCCCCCCCCCAAAAGAAAAACGGGCTCCCTGCATAAAATTCAAAGTCCTGACTGACTGACAATAGCCAAAACCGCTGTTCCTATATAGGAGAGTGTATCATCACTATCACTATCACTACATAGTATAAAACAAAGTCGCTTTCTCTGTCCCTATATCCCTATGTATGCTTAAATCTTTAAAACTACGCAACGGATTTTGATGCGGTTTTTTTTAATAGATAGAGTGATTCAAGAGGAAGGTTTTAGTATACAATTTGACCGACATCCACGCGGGTGAAGCCGCGGGCATCAGCTAGTCAATAATAAAATTGGGAATCAAACGAGCTTACCTGTTAAGCGAAGTCTTGATTCTAATTTTATGAGTGGTGATCTGAAAAATAATTATTATTGACATAGGTAGTAATTCCCTTACGACGTATTAACACCGCGAATTTTAGATTAAAGAAAATGAATATTTTTTAAAGATTGCAACATTTGCATCGTCCTTTCCCGTTTTGACATAATTATGAAACGTCACTTATTTTAGAGATCATAACATTAGGAACAAACTCTGTTTCCTATACAGAGTAGTTCCAAATGCCTACATTGATTTTGATTTCCTGAAAGGTTAACATTGAATTAGGTAGATTAATTATTGCAGCTTTGGGGTTGTTAGCTAGTGGTGGGTGGGTAATAATTATTTTTCAGATCACCACTCATAAAATTAGAATCAAGACTTCGCTTAACAGGTAAGCTCGTTTGATTCCCAATTTTATTTCGTGGTGATCTTCAAATAATTATTATTGACATAGGTAGATGTTTAGAGTTTGCTGCAATAATTCAATAAGTAATTAAAACACAAATAATTCTGGATGTCAATTTGTGAACATTACCCAAGTAACGAAATTTGGTACTATAAAAGTCCTGATAATGTATTAGAGTGTACTAACTACTACTATGAAAAAAACGTTTACAAAACCCTAAATAAACATTACATAAAGGGTCTCATGGTGACAAATTTGCACTATAAAAGCAACCAAAACATGTTTGTATTTTGCACTGTAAACAATTCCAGTGATGTGTTTTATCACACTTGTCGTGAGTGTTCCCCAAGAAAACAAATAATATCGGTAACATATGCTTTAGTCATTTTCCATTGCTGCTAAACGTAACATTTGTATTGAAAAACCCTTCCCTTGCAGTCGGGTAAAAGGATAAAACACAAAACATTCATGGACCGTTACTCTGCCGTAACTTGCACTTGCGAAAAAAAATTGTATCAATTAAATCATTACGCTGATTTCAAATTTGACAATGCGCCTTCATATTTTTTTTTTTTTTTTTTTTTTTTTTTTTTTTTTTTTTTTTTTTTTTTTTTTTTTTTTATGTTTTAATTAAATTTAAATTAATACAATAAGTACTTGTCCCGACTATGCAGGCTGCTATTACACATTGGCTCCTGCCGTGTTGTCAATGTGCTATCATGGCAGAAAATGGCAGCCATATTTTCACCAAAAACGAATTAGATCATCTCTTGGCTCGTAGCAGTAACACAAACTCACGTATAGAGCTATTAAGTTATGTAGCAGCTGCACCAGGGGTCCTATTTAGTACTCTAGAAGAGTTGTTATGACTTTTACAGAACTAGCCCCATAGCGACGTTGAGAGAACTTTTAAGAAGTTAAAAGGTTACGCAGTGGTTGTGTAAGGTACAGTGCAGATTGATCCTTGAATAGTATTTTCGATACTGTTACAGTACTTGAACTGTAAAACTTATTTTTACGCATTATTAGTGCATAATAGATAAATAAAAGTGTTTGTTAGGTCGTCTTTAGCACTAAGTAGCACCAAATGACCATATTTTTTTTTTTTTTTTTTTTTTTTATTTTTTTTATTTTTTTTTTTTTTTTTACTATGCAACACTTTAACGATTCGTATGGTCTAGTAAGCGTTCTAAGAGGTAAACTATAAAAATTAAATTCTATTTAATCTTATAGAATTATATTATAACCTTAAGGATATAGTGCATGTTGAATTGATAACTATAATAAAATAATAATTATAGATTGTTATATGTCTGATGTCAGCTCTGATTTGATCTGCTGTTTGTGTTGTACTGTATGAAGTTAGATATGGAGTTCAAAAAACCAGTTTCACTTGAAATATAAGAAACTTTAAAATATTTGTGGTTGATATTCCTAACAACTGTTTTGTTACTCCAATGGGTAAAAATTAGAGCTTGCAGAATAACAAATATCTTTGTTTTAAAATTTGCTCTATATTATCACCCTGAATCTATCGGAATTCAAATTCATTAATTTTGTGATCATAAGTAAATAGTAGGTGGTATAATATATAAAATATATTCCATCGGAATTCAAATTCATTAATTTTGTGATCATAAGTAAATAATATCTATGTTATTGGGCACACATAAAGTTTCTCCAATTAGGTACATAAAATTAAATTGCTTCAAAAAAGTAAAATAAAAACATTACAATAGAATCTGGTTCACTAAAAATTAAAATTACATGCATCAAATGTCAAAGTTTTGACGATGTAAGTAAAAATGTTAATGTAAATAGACACATAAGTATACATAACATCACATTCATCATCATCATGTTTAAGTCCCATGTAACAGGGGCGAGCCTATTGTCATTAACTGAGCACAAATCCATACTCTGTGGCTGCTACTGAGAAATTCCTGATGGAATAACACTTTGCATGATCCACGAATAGAACCCAGAACCTCATTCTCAGCGGTGCTTGCAAACCATAGCTCAACGAGGCAGATGACCAACAACTTGGCAAATTAAATGTCAATACTGTAACAGTTTTCACTTTGTCTATCAATAATGGTAAGAATCTGTTTTTTAAATTCATTGAGGCTTTTACTGTCTTTAATTTGCGTATATATTTTAGTGTACAATCTGCACCCAGATTGTCATCATTGCAAAAATATACACTTTTGTGATGCATGCAGCAATGTGTGAAGTTTATCTGAGCAACATAGGCTTTCGACAGATTTATATAAATGCATATTGTTTTTAGCAAAAATACATGATTCATAAATATACAGTGTCTACTGTCGGTATTTTAAAAATTATGCTTGCATGATTTTGTGAATTTTATTTTGAATGAGCTCCAATCAGGCTCATGATTTACTTATCTTAATAATACTTATAAAAGTATTACCCCAAAATATAAGTCTATACTGCAGAGTAAAGACAACCAAACCGTGGTAAGCTACCAGCAGTGCGGTTTTATTTATAATCTTAATCAGCATAATATTATAAAGAATATAGGAAAACTTACTGAGTTTCCCCCACACATTGTCTATTAGAGTTCTCTGACATAATATCCTTATCAATAAAAGCTCCAGCAATTTTGTTACGTAAAACATATGGCACCTGATGTCTTGATGTTCTAACCACAATCCCTCCATGTTAGCACTCCCATGCACCCTCCCCCCCTTGTTTTCAATTATATCACTTTAGTACTTACTTGTACTATCAAGTGTGTACATTTTGTGCCCAGATAAAAAATTAACATTCTTCTTTACTATGCTGTAATTTAGGTCTGCCCATCTCCTCAGGAATTAAATATTATTTAATGCAGGTTACATGCTTACCGCATACAATACTTGAGTGTTATCTATGAATATCTAGCGTATCTATGATAAATTCATCAGACATAACAAGTTATCTGTTATTATTAAGTATGGTTTAAGTGATTTTCTCTGAAAATACTCTTAGGCAGAAATAAATTACAACATGATTAATTTAATATTGAAGCCATAGATTGCTAGGTATAGCAACGAGTTACTATTAGGGTTGTTATTTTACATTGGGCCTTACAATATAATGGTACTATTATCTTTTCCTAAGAGGGGGTCGGGTCTCGGAGTGGAAATAATTTGATTTGGAACTAAAAAGGGTTTGGTTGATAAGGTCATCTGTACATTGACAGGCTGTTAAGACCTCGAAATTTTGTCAGTCTATAAACCTTTTCCCTCTCAATACTAATAGTTTTTATGTATTGGGACATTACAGTGCATTTACCACCATGTTTTATTTAATTTATTCAGAAAATAAACAGTTATACAAACATTGTTTGCATAACATAACATTACGCCTGTAATCCTCGAACGGTTAGGCAGAGGTGTCAGACACCCACATTTCGCCAGTTTTGCATTTGGTTGGTTACATGCATAATTATGTAACTTTGATTTATAACCAATGATGCTTCCATAATATCATACTCGATGAAGAAGCTATGAAAAGATTTCACTTAATGTGGCCATAACATGCAGAGAATATCTCATACTAAAGCATGTGCAATCATGACAAATGTGTGTCAGCCAGTAGAATACAAATAAGGCAGCCAAGTAACCGCCCCTAAGACGACCCACTGACCTAACTTTTACTTGCTGATAGGAAACCAGGTGGCAAAGTATGGTCCCCATTCACTGCAAGAGTATATGCATTAGCAAGACTATATTGCACATTGGATAAGCAAGGTTGTCTCGCAACCATCATGCTCATAGGTTAAAAAGCATATTTATAAATTTAGCTGACCGAAGTTCATAGTAGAATAGGGTTCCCCTGTGATGTCTATTCTAGGTATTAAGTGTTAGCATTGTCCAATGACTTTGCTAAGGACATCTTGTGTCACGCACTGATAGTTTGCTATGTGGTTAGTAACGTTGGATATATGTTTTCATGCAAAGCATATTTCTGGATGGTAGTTTTTCCGTTGGAATCATTCAAGTAATAGAGAAATATAAAAGATGACATGCTGCGCCAACCTCAAATGAATTGGGATAAGGGCAACAGAATGATGATGACTCAAAACACACAAACATCACATGGAGATGGAACTCCGAAAACCGGCTATGCCGATTGTAGGTATTTTCAGTGTTAGCATTGTCCAATGACTTTGCTAAGGGCATCTCGTGCCACGCACTGATAGTTTGGTAAGCTGCTAATAACTCAGGGTATATGCTTAAAATTTATACGGAAATGTAACTCACCTGATATGCAGAGTATAGGTATTTTCAGTGTTAGCATTGTCCAATGACTTTGCTAAGGACATCTCGTGCCACACACTGATAGTTTGCTATGCAGTTAATAACATAGGGTATATGCTTACATGGAAATGTAGCTCACCTGCTATACCCAGTATAGTTATTTTCAGTGTAAGCATAGTCCAATGACTTTGCTAAGGACATCTCGTGTCACGCACTGATAGTTCAAATTCCAGCTAGTACATAGGAAATATATGTTACTGGGGTGTCGCGCACCCACTGGAAAAAGCTTTAAGAAGCTTACAGCACACATGTGGTTTACAGTGTTAATGACCATCGTATCGCTTGAATAAGCACTGTAGATATCACGTATCCGGTCACGTATAGGTCAGTTATAGCCAGGCATTCTTACGCCTAATGGTTACATCCAAGTTCACCGCTGTGGTCGGCTGCGCGAGCGTTGTCTGTAGGTATTTGCTCAGATTTCTGCGTCTCAGGTTTACGATTTTCACTAATGCTGCACATATTACACTTTTTGTCACTCACTATTTTGTTATTTCGGTAGAATATAACGTAAACTTATTTTTAAGCGAATAATTTGACGAGAAAGAACTTTTTCTTGCGGTGTCGTTAACGCGCGAAAAAGAAAAGTGACGTTTCATAATTATGTCAAAACGGGAAAGGACGATGCAAATGTTGCAATCTTTAAAAAATATTCATTTTCTTTAATCTAAAATTCGCGGTGTTAATACGTCGTAAGGGAATTACTACCTATGTCAATAATAATTATTTGAAGATCACCACGAAATAAAATGGGAATTATTTCCATAATTCAATCGGTAAAAAGCTGTAATCGTTGATATTACAAACAGACACATAACTTTTGTTTATTTGGATTGATTTAATGAAGTGATAAAAAAATGATTCCGTGCTTCGGTAGGCACGTACCTATAAGTCGGAGGTCCCGGCCGCAACCATGTCAGAGGCCTTTGAGGCGGTTTAGAAACTCTGACACTAGGGTGTGTGGGGTCTTTAGACCTTACTGCCCACACAATAAGAAGAAGAAGAATGAAGTAAAATTACATTCTAAACAAATTCAGGCTTTTGGTAAAAATTTGGTTTATGCAAGAGTCGTAATCTTGCAGACTTACTTTGCTTTGTGCAACTCTTTACGTATGTATTAAACAGGAAAAAAAATTGGAATTTTGACCCCAAATATCTCCGTAACTAGGAGGTTCCCAGGTATGGTCTAGAACAAAAAAATGATTTGGAACTTTAACCCCCAATATCTCCGTAACTAGGAGGTTCCCAGGTATGGTCTAGAACAAAAAAATGATCGCAATGGTAGGAAAAACAAGTGCCCTTCGTTTGCGTTAAGGGTACTTTTACACCCTATATGCTACCTACTATCATGAATTTTTTCACACGCCCAAACACAACCCGTATTGGTGGTTATTTTGCCACACTTGAGTCTAACAAAAATTTTCACTTGAATGTAAATATTTCACAAACGAATCCCGCAAACTTGCAATATTTTTTAAAGAGCTATCCAACGACCAACATACGATTTGACCAATCTAGCTGGACAATAGGTATTTAAATATAATACTTAAAATAACGATTTACTGATCTCCTTACATCCTTGAATATATTACCTAACTGACAATAACAGTAAGTCAACCCTAGGCCGCGCGAAACCGGTTATAACAAAGGGCGAAAGCGCCCAAACCCTGCAGGTAGTCGGCCTACCCGCTCAGTGTGACTTTTAACGTTAAAGAGTGTACATGTTTTTTTTGTGTTTTGAGCGACTTCGAGTAGATTTTTTCATGGATTCGTCAAATAGAGGTAATTATCTGTATATTAAGATATTAAAATAACCAATATTTTACTTTGACGAATGTGTGGCATTTGTGTAAAAATACATAGAAGATTTCTTATTTTTTTCCTCTACTTAATTTTGACTTGGAGTTTTACTTGGTAGTCAAACGCAGTCAAGCTGTGATAATAGTCTTAATAGATTACCTGTTTATTATACTTTGATGATATAGTACTCATTACTTGCGATTTTTTGCGATTATAATATACTAGCTGACCCATGCAACTTCGTCTGCGTCACATAATATAGCTTATAACAAAATGTCAACATAAATTGAGTTAAATCGTAACAAACAAAAAATCGTATCTTTCCTCTTTATAATATTAGTTTAGATTATATTAAAGTGTGAATTACTATTGGTATCTCTTACTGTTAAATATACAGTAACACCTTGTAAACATTATGGTGCAGTAAATATTTTGAATATGAATTTCTCCGGAGTCCCCGGAGGCCAGAATCCCCACTAACCTACCGCACCGGACCGAATGACTGCCGCGTGCTTAATTATTTTGTCGCGCGGATATTTTTACATTGCGATATCTTCTAAGATATTTGTTTAAACTGTATAGAGTAAAGGGCACAAATATTCTATATTAAATTTCTGTGCTAACAAACACATTTATTTAGATATAGATTAATACCATATGGGTTAAATAAGCTTCGCAAAATATCATTCTTTTTAACCCAACATTTTAATAGTAAAAAATGGTTACAGTGAGTCAATCTTAAAAGATAGACATATGCTGTCGCGGACTTTTTTTTAGAACTTTTAAAGAGGAACAATTCTTTCAAACATGGTATTTGCGTAACTTAAACCGTTTTCGCAGCGCACGCAACGGAAGCTCTCAAAAAGGAATATCTTTTCCCGTTTTTGCAACATTTTTCATTTATGCTCCGCTCCTATTGGTCGTAGCGTGATGTTATATAGCCTAAAGCCTTCCTCGATAAATGGACTATCCGACACAAAAAGAGTTTTTCTATTCCAACCAGTAGTCCCAGAGTTTACCGCGTTCAAACAAACAAACAAACAAACAAACAAACAAACTCTTCAGCTTTATAATATTAGTATAGATTTTTAATTTTCCTTCATAGATTCCCAAATGCAGCGAAAATCGATATTCGAATTTTGGCATTCTACTCCGGCCAAAGATCGATTAAATGAAGTAATTAACTTCGTGAAGATGCAGTTTGGTGTTTTAGTTCAAAACGAAGAGCAAGACGAAAAATTAAAAGCGTTCTTGAAAAAAGAATGTGAAAAAATTCGCGTCAAATGGGTTCGCAAACAAAGAAGGTTAGACTTATTTTTAAAAGAACACGAAGATTGGTTGAACGAAGATTTGAATTTCAATATGCTTGTGGCACCTGAAGACTTATCACAACCAAGCACTAGTGGTGGCAGACCACAGAAAAGTTTTAAAGAAAGTTCCGAAAAATCAAAAAAAAGAAAAGTGCAACATTTGTTACATAATTACAGCAGCGATGAGTTAACTTTTGCGACGCAAGTAAGTGTTAGAGCCAGTGGGAAGCGAGATGCTGCAACAATAATACAGGAGCTGTCTACATCCTCACCAAAGCGTGCCACCAAGTATAAGAAAGCTCGCAAAATTTTTAACACTCCAAAAGAAAAAAGACCGTATACTCCGGATGAAGCCTTAGCCTTTTTTATATCAAATAACTTGACAGTCCAAACTTATAAAAATATTCAGCAAGAAGCAAAAGAAAGGGGATTCAATGCATATCCTTGCTATGATCATGTGGCCAAAGTGAAGAAGCAGTGCTATCCTTCTGTTGAAAATATAACTGTTACGGATATATCAGCTGAAGTGAAACTGAATGCTCTTTTGAGCCATACTGCATTGAGAATATGCAAAGATATTATTGGAGAAAGGTTAGACATAAGTGTATTGAATTACACTTTAATATACAAATGGGGATGTGACGGGTCATCGGGCCATAGCTTATACAAGCAACCATTTGAAGATCCAGATAGCACAGATGAATATATGTTTATCATCTCGTTGGTTCCAATAAGACTCGTAAATGATGAACAGAAGATCATATGGGAAAACCGTCGTCCATCATCACCAAGATTCTGCAGAGTGATAAAATTTATTTATAAGAAAGAAACTGAAGCATTAATCAAAGAAGAGTGCCAAGTAATTGAAAAGCAAATAATGGAGTTGGAACCAACTCGCGTAGAAGTAAAGGGTGTAGCCATCTCCATAAAACACGATTTGATTATGTCAATGATTGACGGAAAAGTCTGTAATGTTCTTACAGAAAACAAATCAACACAGAGGTGCTTTATCTGCAAAGCAACATCCAAAGAGATGAATTCACTTCAACCAATGGTTAGAGAAGTAGATGAGAGCATGTACGGATTTGGCATATCGAGCCTACATGCATACATTCGGACAATGGAATGCTTGTTAAACATTAGTTATCGCATGGACATTCGCGAGTGGCAAGTAAGGGGAGAACAGAATAAGAAAATAGTAAAAAAAACTAAAGAAGAGATCCAGAAAAAGTTTAAAGGAATTGGCCTAATCATAGACAAAGTAAAGCCGGGTTTTGGAACCAGCAATGATGGTAACACTGCGCGAGCCTTCTTTTATAATTATGCCACAACGGCACAAATCACCAACATTGATGAAAATCTAATCCATCGATTTGGCACTATTTTAGCGGCCATAACTTCAGGCTACGAAATGAATACCGAAAAATTTCAAGAATTTTGTCATGAAACCAGAGTCATTTACGTGAATTTATATGCTTGGTATAATATGCCAGCCACAGTGCACAAAATTCTTGTACATGGAGCAAGCATAATAAAAAATTGTATAATACCAATTGGACAAATGTCTGAAGAGGCTTCTGAAGCCAAGAATAAAGAAATTAGGAAGGCCAGATTAGGCCATACAATGAAAACCTCAAGATACAGAACCAATTACGATTTAATGAAGCATTTACTGATATCTTCAGACCCCTACATCACGCTATTACGAAAACTTCCAAGAAAAAGTACATTGAGACATGACAAAGATGTACTTACTTTGTTAAAAGATTGAAATAAATATTGTATACATTTCATTTGGCCTTTTATTAATCATATTATTATTTTAAATGTAACAAACAAAGCATTCTTTTAGTTCCTGAGTTTTGTCCACCTAGATTTGTCAAATCGTATACTGTGCGACATCCCAAACAAAGGACTTCGTGAGAAAAAAAAAATCAACCCCACTTTAATATGTAGGTACTGGAGAACTGGAGATACCCCAAAAAAAATATTCAAATTTTGCTTTAGCACTTTGTCGGCGTAACTCATTTGTATCATCATTTCAGCCATAAGACGTCCACTGCCTCCCCCAGAAGCCATAATCGCCACGCTTGGCAGGCGGGTTGGCGATCACTTATGGTTGTTATGAAGGCACAGAGAGCGCTGCTGCCCATTCTCTGGTAAGTCCCATAGTCGCCTCTTACGACACTCACGGAAACAAATGGGATGGCGACACCATACGTAACAACTCATTTGTATATTCATGCCAAATTACAGCTTTCTAGTACTAAGAGTCTTTGAGATATAGTACGGACGGATGGACAGACAGACTGGCATGGCGAAACTATAAGGGTTCTTGACTACGGAACCCTAAAAATTGCTATTTTCTACAAAAGTACAGTACGTACATCGTCAAACTTGTGGATACTTTATAACACAGACCATTAATTACACTGTATGCAGTTTTAAAATGCATCGAACTTCAACACACATTTAACCGTAGGAGAAAGTACGAGTATTTTGTAGTAAAATGATCGAAATACTCAATAACTATTATCTATTTCAGATTCGTAAAGATTTTGCTACATGTACATTCAAGATCGCTTGACCAAGTATCTATAGTTCCTCAAACCAATTAACAGAAAGATGACATCTGCATGATTAATTGGAGTGGAAGTTGCTGTCAAGAACCTGAATGACTTTAGAAATCTGCAGTAGCGTTAACATTATTTTCATCAAATTTTCAATTCCGTCCTTGTAGCAAAACATAAGGTGACTCTGGTAAATCATATTTCTTTATGTTACAAAGAAGATCATGACTAACAAAACGTATAAAAAACGTCCCGGAACAACAGGTATCCGTGGACAGCTGTACGAAACCAAACTCATTAGCTTAATACATTTTAGAGCTAAACATAATGTCAATATTAAAAGCTTCGCTTTAGCTACTAATGTGGATAATATCGGAATATTTGACGACGTTTGTTTGAGATTTAAGGCAAAGACGTTTAATAAGCCAATCGCCCTGTTTTTACAAGCCAAGCACAGAGAAAACGATATACTACTAAAGAATGATTTCCACACATATTTCGACAGCTACTTGAAAATTAAGCAAGCATTCAATTCGGGTAATAAAGACTTGATTTTTAAAGGACAATATGATGAAGTGGAATGTTTCTTTGTGATATTTACTACTGCAAGAGGAGACTATAAATATAAACCGTTAGATAATAATTGCGCCGGTATATTAGACGATATGCTATGCACAGGCCAATGCAGCCAACAGATGGTTGTCAAAAATAAAGACGTAGAGTGTCTGTATACCGATATTATGAAGGAAAATATAACTAAACTCGCTAAATCAATAGCAAAGTTATTTTTTGACGAAATAACTGATCTTCAAATGCTTATGAATGACGAGCTTGTGGTAAGCTATCATGCCGTATTAGCGCAAAAGTTTTGCAATATTTCTGACATCCAACCTGAAGGGTATCGATTGGCACGCATTAAACAAGAGTTTTTGGATACTAACGATGAATACCTCATGATATTTAAAAGTTCATTGTACAACGAAATTATAGAAAAACGAACGGTTGATGAGAGTGATCTAAAAACACTAATGACCGTGTTCTTTGACAGACCATCTGATGTCACAATCCTAAGTAAACTTATCGGATGTGTTCTAACATATAAAAATGGTAAGTTAGAGTTTGTCAATATTAAAATGATAAATGACGACCTACAGCGCCGATTAAGCACAGTGCATGTTCCAGATGGGATACTAAATAAAGCTATAGAAATAGCTGGAAGAGAAATTATGTCCTCAAAACAAAACTTGTTTAAAGTTCCAGTTTCTTTTGGGAATAAAGATTTAATTATTACTAAAGATAGTAGACTAACATACTTAAAATCGAGAATCATCGAATTGATTGGTAAAGCGAACCATAATAATGTCATCACCTTAGATGACACTGTTGACAAAGGACTTCTAAAGCTAAACGGGGGTTTAGCTGGTGCTGTTGGTAATCTTTTAGTTTTCGACGAAAACTCCAAAATGTTGATGTTCAATGACAGCATTGAAGAACTCGGAGATAATGCTAAACGTCTATTGACAAAATTAAAACAAAACGAGAATTTACACTTATCAAAATATCGCATAGATGTGAAAATTAAAACTTTTCCAAAACTAACATTTGAATGTGGTGATCATGACAAGAATATCGCCAAAGACTTCTTTAATAGACTGATATTTTACACAAGTCAAGCTGATGAAAATTGCACTGGAAAGATACTAAGAGAAGAAATAGAAAAACACAAATCAAACCAAGTTAGCAAAAATAGTTTTCTATCACACTTGATATTTTTAAAATATCACGATGCTATACAAAACTGGTGGATGTCACCAATTTTAAGTGATTATCTTACTGAAAAAAGTGACATATTTGAAAACGCAATGAAAACTGTTGTCAGTGAGCCTCCAATGACAGTTATGAACAGAATGTATGAGATAAAAACCAAGGAAGCTGATATCACATTTAATGATAAAGTGATGGATTCTTTGGACCTCAATGTTCAGCCAGGATACATCGTAATTACTGAAAGTATCGAACTGACGCTGTATAAACTGAAACAGTATTTGCAGAATAAAGAGCATAACATAATAGACTTAGAATACAGTTTGAAATTACTACCAAGCGAATATGAAGCATTACTCAACGAATTACAAAATACGAACAAGGACAAAATAATTATCATAGTATTCGATATTATTCTCAATACTCATAATGACTCGTATGAGAAAATCGAAAAACTTGAAAAAATAATTAAAAACGAACTAACAATTATAATTACAGGCACTAAGCTACAACAAATGGTTCAAGAAATATTCTCAAAATCATTGAATGTTGTAAATGACGACAACACAAATCTAACAGATTTGTGTGACTACTCACAGTATTGTATCCTGCAAAAGAAAATAGTATTTCAAGGACAAAAAATAAAATTAAAAACAATTATTGACGACATTTCTAAGACATTTGTTAAAGGAGAGGTGTTATGTAAAATAATTCACAACGAAACCGTCACTATAGGCAACACTGATCTAATTTCAAGAAACAAAACTGAACAAATTATGTATATTGGCAGACGTGTCTGTCGCAAAAAACGAGATGTACCAATAGTGCGGATTCAGGCAGAAGACGACACTTTGACTCGTCTAAATCGTCTGCATTATGAAACGTGTATTCAACGAATTGAAGAGAAAAAAGCAGAGATATACAATAATAAGCCATACGAACAGCAGCAAGAGTCTATTCATATAGATACGCTTCACGACTTAGACGATGATGTTATCGTTTTGATTACGAAGCCTGGGGCAGGCAAAACTATCTTATTCGATCACTTAATTCTACAAACAAAGAAAGTTGATCAAATAACGTGGATTGTGAGAACAAACTTGTCAGACTATTCCAGACAATTTCAGAGTTGGCAGAGTAATAGATCACATATTGATATTTTGGAATGTTTAAAATACATGTCTCGTGTGATGCTAGGTACATATGCGCAGATAATGTTTTCACTGCAAGAGATCAATAATGAAATATATCCAAAATATTGCATCGGCCGTACCGAGGATGAGCTGGCTATATTTGAACTCAAAATATTCCTTCATTTTTATAATAGAAAAAAACTGATTTTCGTATTCGATGGATTTGATGAAATCTGCCCGCAATATGAAAAGGAGGCACTTACTTTAATAAGGACCCTGAAGAGTTATCCTACTCAAAAAAAACATAAAATATGGATTACAAGTAGACCGCATACGATTATAAACAAGATTTTAGAAAAAGAGTTCGAAGTGTCGTATGTCTTAGAAAACTTTTCTTGGGTTGAACAGAATTTGTTTTTATTTCTGTTTTGGATAACAAATGAGATTCTGGACCATCATGTATGCCCACTTGAACACATATACGACTTTATCGATTTTATGTCACAATGTCCAACAGTTGATTTGTTTTTAAAGAAAAACGAACCGTCAGAACTTAACGAGAAACCACTTATGTTGGTTTACATTAACTTCATTTGTTATTTAAAAGTAGAACTTAATTCTGTGAATATTCCACCACGCCTAAACAATGCTCTTACTACACTTTACGACAAATGCATTCCATTTTTAACATTTCAAAACGATTTTGTGACAAATCCTTTAAACCTCTACTTATTAGCTAAATATTTCCTACATAAAATAATATACAGAAGAATAGCATCACATAAATGGCTCCTAGAAATCGATAACTTCATATTTTACAAACATTTCATAGATCGTACTAAAATAAGAACAGTATACTACCAAGAAAAATACAAATTAGACATGTGCTCTCTTGATGTATCAAGAGTGTTTATGCAGGTACGCAAGCGTTTAGATAAAAAGTATGAATTGTTAGGTGCTTACGCTGTTTTCAATGCACATAAAAATAAAATTTTCAGTGACATGGAGTTGAACCAAATCAATGAGCAGATTGAAATATTGAAGAACGGACCTGACAAAACTGGCTTTATTTGTAATGTAGTAAACGATATCCCGATTTTTGCACACACAACGTTGGGCGATATATTTGCTATAGAATATATAAGTGCTGTTCTCAAACGAGAACACTCGTTTAGTACAAATAAATCCAAGTGTGAATTCATTATAAATGTGGTGAATGCAGAACCACGCCTCAAAATAATTTTAGAATGCAAATTAAAAGAAGACCGTGAGTTAAAAGCAATTCTAGACCAAAAATAAAAAATACGTTGAGAAATCGTTATTAGAACCTATTCGATCATACAAATTTCTGGCCATTTGTTTGTCTTTGGGCATGACTTTTATTTCCATATACTACTTTTTTGGTCACGCGTTAGTTCCTATTGTGGTTTAATTTTAAATCGAGCATAAAATACTCGCTATTACTGAATATATATAATAATATTACTATTTCATCATTTTAAATAGATAAATATGTTTTAGACAAACCAAGATGATAAAGAAATACTAACCAAATGGCTGACACTGTTTTAGAATTAAAAATGTTTGTATTTATTTTAAAAACCTTATTTTTCGGAAAAATAGGATTCAGGATCGCCTTCACTTTTAGTAGCCACGATGACAGATACTGGTACTGGTGCCAAATAGTCTCAAAATTATAGGTACATAATGCGCGTACGTAAAATTTACTTACGGGTAAAAATAAGAGAACTTCATAAGTAGTTGGAACATAAAATACTCTACAAATCTCACATAGAGTACAAATTACCGTGACACAAGTGTGAGTAACTTATTTCAAAAGTAACCTGTGAACCCATTCCGCTAGAACTTGCCACAACTTTTTTGTCAAGATTACTTTATGTTAGACTTTCTTGAGCAACCTCTTATGTAGGGAGTTAGGGACACTAATCATGCCGAGGCCGACCAGACGTCCTCTTGTCATTGTATAATGTACCTAACCACTTTTTTTAAGGTTCTGTAGTCACCAAGAATTCCTTATATTTTCGGCATGTCCGTCCGTTTGTCTGTCCGCAGCTTAGCTCATCTATATAGAGTCTATATAGCACTTTCTAGTACTAAGAGTCTATATTATAGACTCTTAGTACTAGAAAGTGCTATTTTTTGCAAGTGCGACACGGTACAATATATTAGTATAGAATTATAGATAGATAGATTAGGTTCTTTGCAAATGCCCGTTTTAAATGGCACTAAACGACATACTTACAATCATAATTTCAAACCCTTTTCCTTGAGGGTAGACAGAAATGACAGACGAACGCCACCTGCTACGATCCTTTCATACTCCTTTTGCCTCGTCCACGTTCATTCATCTGGCCATACAGGCACGCTGGTGGCGATTACGACGCACATGTATTTTCTGAAGAACCTCAGCAATAAGGTCAGACATCATCATCTTCCTGCCCTTATCCTATTCTATTTGGGGTCGGCGCAACACTTTTTCTTTTTCTATTCTTCCCTGTTAGGCGTCACGGTGGCATTTACTCCTTTCTCTTTCATATCATTCCTCACACAGTCCATCAATCTTTTCTTTGGCCTTCCTCTCCCTCTCCGTCCATCAACATTTCAATAAGGTCAGTGTAACACCAAAAATGTGGAGGATGGGGGCCCCTAGATCCTAAATTAATAAATAAAATAAAGACTTTAATATAATATCTTTTACTTTTTATGTTTTTCCTGTCATACAATGGTATTGCTAAAGTATTAAATTGCACGTTTTTTTGGAACTTCATGTCTTTGCACTGAGATGTGCATTGACAATTCAATTCAGGCGTTATCAATAAATAATAAGTATTCCAAAAGCGCCCAATGTTATATAATAATTGTTAAGTATACATATAAGATAGAATGATGTTATCTCGTTTCTTTAGTTTTCTATCTTTACTCACGTTTTCCTCATTCATCCACATTAGGTATGTCCGATAAAAATCTCGACCTACTAGTATTTATTTGCGTTGTACTCATTGCTTTATCAATGAAGAATGAATGTGGTTCGTGTAAACATTCAACTTGTTTAAATGAAGTCGAGTAATTAGTGTATAGTGTACAAGTGCAAATAAATATTTCATTTTTAACTCAAGGTAAGTCGGTGGTGATTTAATTAAGTAATCTAGATACCAAACGTGTGGGCCGATTTGATGATTCTTAGGGGAATTAATTTATATTAATCTTCCGAGTGTCACTAAAGACATGACAGTAATCAATATTTTATACGGTGACTAGGCCATACGAAATATTGTGAAAAAGGTAAAAATGTCAATCGGCGATCTGTGTGAGTGCAATACGTCATTCCGAAAATGACTACGTCGAATTACACGGCGCCGAATGTTTGCAACAACGAATACTGTGAGTACGAAAGCACGCAGTGACGCATACCTTCACAACGAATGCACGAGACTTCGAATCACGGAACAACGAATGCACGTTACAACGAATCACGGAACCCCGAAATAACGTAACAACGAACGTATCACCGACAGCAAAACAGTAAAACCAAATCAAACATTTTTACGTTGTTGCAAACACTCGGCGCCGTGTAATTCGACGTAGTAACTTTCGGAATGACATATTGCACTTGATCTGTGTTAAGTGACATATCAAAGATTAGGTTTTAGGTGTATCTTATCATTTTTTACTACAATTTATTTATTGCTGGATATGGGTAGTCCATTCACAGCTATTTTACCTCTGATAGCAACAAAATATAAGGTATAATTTTATTATCTGTGGTAATTTTCTTTCCCGCCCTTGATTGCGGAAAAATAAGATCACCGCACGCGTGCGAAATATGTTGCATTTCGAACCTAATCGTAGTGCAATAAGAGCTAGTTTTCGAGGAAGTGTATTGAAGAAATTATTTGCATAGATTTAATGAAGTAAAATTACGTTCTAAACGAATGCAGACCCTTGGTAATAATTCGGTTAATATGCGTGCGTGAGTCGCATTATTGTAGGGTACCTATTCAGATTTCTACAAAGGTACCTACAGTACGTACGTCAAAATGTATGGAAAGGTATACCGTGGTAAGAATGTATGCGTCATTGTCCGTACCACTTTGTAACACATGACCAACTTAATATGGGAGAGAGGGGATAAACTATGGAGGCGTAGAGCCTATTGTTACTTGTGGTGGCTTTAAAACATAGACCATTAATACCGTATGGAGTTTTAGAATGTCTCGAACTTGAACACTAATTTGACCGTAGGAGAAAGTATTTTGTTGTAATAAAATAATCAAAATATTATAATCTATTTCAGATTCGTAAAGATTTTGCAACATGGTACCTACATTCAGGATCGCAAGACCATAAATATGGACGACATCTCTAGTTCTTCAAATAAATTAATAGAAATATGTTGTGAGTAATTAATTGGTAGTCGAAGTTGCTGCCAGGAGCATGAAAGACTTTAGAAATCTGCAGTAGCGTTAACATTATTTTAGAACGAACATCAAATTTTCAATTACGTCCTCGTAGCAAGACATAGGTGATGTTAATAAATCTTCTCTCTTTATGTTACAAAGAAGATCATGACTAGCAAAATATATAAAAAACGTCCCGGAACAACAGGTATTCGTGGACAGCTGTACGAAACCAAACTCATTAGCTTAATACATTTTAGAGCTAAACATAACGTCAATATTAAAAGTTTCGCTTTAGCTACTAATGTGGATAATATCGGAATATTTGACGACGTTTGTTTGAGATTTAAGGCAAAGACGTTTAATAAGCCAATCGCAGTTTTTGTTCAAGCCAAGCACAGAGAAAACGATATACTACTAAAGAATGATTTCCACACATATTTCGACAGCTACTTGAAAATAAAGCAAGCATTCAATTCAAGTAATAAGGACTTGATTTTTAAAGGACAATTTGATGAAGTGGAATGTTTCTTTGTGATATTTACGACTGCAAGAGGAGACTATAAATATAAACCGTTTGAGAATAGTTGCGCCGGTATATTGGACGATATTATATGCACAGCCCAATGCAGTCAGCAGATGGTTGTCAAAAATAAAGACGTGGAGTGTCTGTATAACATTATTATGAAGGAACAAATGACTAAACTCGCTAAACTGATAGCGAAGTTATTCTTTAACGAAATAACTGATCTTCAAACACTTATGAATGACGAGCTTGTGGCGAGCTATCATGCCATTTTGGGACAAAAGTTCTGCAATATTTCTGACATCCAACCTGAAGGGTATCGATTGGCACGCATTAAACAAGAGTTTTTGGATACTAACGATGAATACCTCATGATATTTAAAAGTTCATTGTACAACGAAATTATAGAAAAACGAACGGTTGATGAGAGTGAATTAAAAACACTAATGACCGTGTTCTTTGACAGACCATCTGATGTCACAATTCTAAGTAAACTTATCGGATGTGCTATGACATATAAAAATGGTAACTTAGAGTTTGTCAATAATAAAATGATAGATGACGACCTACAGCGCCGATTAAGCACAGTACATGTTCCAGATGGTATACTAAATAAAGCTATAGAAATAGCTGGAAGAGAAATTATGTCCTCAAAACAAAACTTGTTTAAAGTTCCAGTTTCTTTTGGGAATAAAGATTTGATTATCACCAAAGATAGTAGACTAACATACTTAAAATCGAGAATCATCGAATTGATTGGTAAAGCGAACCATAATAATGTCATCACCTTAGATGACACTGTTGACAAAGGACTTCTAAAGCTAAACGGGGGTTTAACTGGTGCTGTTGGTAATCTTTTAGTTTTCGACGAAAACTCCAAAATGTTGATGTTCAATGACAGCATTGAAGAACTCGGAGATAATGCTAAACGTCTATTGACAAAATTAAAACAAAACGAGAATTTACACTTATCAAAATATCGCATAGATGTGAAAATTAAAACTTTTCCAAAACTAACATTTGAATGTGGTGATCATGACAAGAATATCGCCAAAGACTTCTTTAATAGACTGATATTTTACACAAGTCAAGCTAATGAAAATTGCACTGGAAAGATACTAAGAGAAGAAATAGAAAAACATAAATCAAACCAAGTTAGCAAAAATAGTTTTCTATCACACTTGATATTTTTAAAATATCACGATGCTATACAAAACTGGTGGATGTCACCAATTTTAAGTGATTATCTTACTGAAAAAAGTGACATATTTGAAAACGCAATGAAAACTGTTGTCAGTGAGCCTCCAATGACAGTTATGAACAGAATGTATGAGATAAAAACCAAGGAAGCTGATATCACATTTAATGATAAAGTGATGGATTCTTTAGAGCTCAATGTTCAGCCAGGATACATCGTAATTACTGAAAGTATCGCACTGACGCTGTATAAACTGAAACAGTATTTACAGAATAAAGAACATGACATAATAGACTTAGAATATAGTTTGAAATTACTACCGAGCGAATATGAAGCATTACTTAACGAATTACAAAATACGAGCAAGGACAAAATAATTATCATAGTAGTCGATATTATTCTCGATGCTGATAACGACTCGAATGAAAAAATCGAGAAATTTGCTAAAATAATTAAGAACGAACTAACAATTATAATTACACGCACTAAGCTACAACAAATGGTTCAAGAAATATTCTCGAAACCATTGAATATTGTAAATGACGACAAAACGAATCTAACAGATTTGTGTGACTACTCACAGTATTATATCCTGCAAAAGAAAATAGTATTTCAAGGACAAGAAATTAAATTAATAACAATTATTGACGACATTTCTAAGACATTTGTTAAAGGAGACGTGTTATGTAAAATAATTCACAACGAAACCGTCACTATAGGCAAAACTGCTCTAAATTTAAGATACAGAACTATACAAAGTATGTATATTGGCAGACGCGTCTGTCGCAATAAGAAACGAGATGTACCAATAATGCGGATTCAGGCTGAAGACGACACTTTGATTCGTCTAAAACGTCTGCATTATGAAGCGTGTACTCGACGAAATGAAGAGAAAAAAGCCGAGACATGCAATAATGAGCCTAACGAACAGCAGCAGGAGTCTATTCATATCGATACGCTTCACGACTTAGACGATGATGTTATCGTTTTAATGACGGAGCCTGGTGCAGGCAAATCAACCTTATTCGATCACTTAATTCGACAAACAAATAAAATTGATCAAACAACGTGGATTGTGAGAACAAACTTATCGGACTATTCCAGACAATTCAACAGTTGGCAGACAAATAGAACACAAATTGATATTTTGGAATGTTTAAAATTCATGTATCTGGTGATATTTGGTGAACATAAGGAAGTAACATTTGCACTGCAAGAGATCAATAATGAAATACATGCAGAATTTTGTACCGGTGATCAGTGGTCTATATTTGAACTCAAAATATTCCTTCATTTTTATAATAGAAAAAAACTGATTTTCTTATTCGATGGATTTGATGAAATCTGTCCAGATTATACGAATGAGGCGCTTGCATTAATAAGGTCCCTGAAGAATTATTCTATTATAAAAAATAAAATATGGATCACAAGTAGACCGCATACGAATATAAAAAAGATTTTGGAAGAAGAGTTCGAAGTGTCGTATGACTTAGAAAACTTTTCTTGGGTTGAGCGGAATATGTTTTTATTTCTGTTTTGGATAACAAATGAAATTCTGAACAATCTTGTTTTCCTTCATAAACACATATACGACTTTATCGATTTTACGTCACAATGTCCAACAGTTGATTTGTTTTTTAAGAAAAACGAACCGTCAGAACTTAACGAGAAACCTATTATGTTGGTATACATTAACTTCATTTGTTATTTAAAAGTAGAACTTAAATCTATATCTATTTCACCACGCATAAACAATGCTCTTAATACACTTTACGACAAATGTATTGATTTTTTAACATTTCAGAACGATTTTGTGACAAATCCTTTAAACCTCCGCTTATTAGCTGAATATTTCCTACATGAAATAATATACAGAAGAATAGCACCAAATAAATGGCTTTTAGAAACCGATGACTTTAAATTTTATAAACATTTCATAGATACTAAAATTAGAACAGTATTTTACCAAGAAAAATACAAATTGTACTTCTGTTCTCTTGATGTTTCCAGAGTGTATAAGCAGATACGCAAGCGTTTAGATAAAAAGTATGAGTTGTTAGGTGCTTACGCTGTTTTCAATGCATATAAAGATAACATTTTTAGTAAGAAGGAGTTGAAACAGATCAATGAGGAGATTGAAATATTGAAGAACGGACCTGACAAGACTGGCATTATATGTAGTATAGTAAACGATATCCCGATTTTTGTACACACAACGTTGGGCGATATATTTGCTGTAGAATATATTAGTGCTGTTATCAAACGAGAACACTTGTATAGTAAAAATAAATCCATGTGTGAATTCATAATAATAAATGTAGAACCACGCCTCAAAATAATTTTAGAATGCAAATTAAAGGAAGACACTGAGTTAAAAGCTATAATAGATGAAAATAAAAAATACGTTCAGGAATTTTTAATAGAACAATGTTCACAACCTATTCGATCATACAAATTTCTGGAGATTTTTTTCTCTTTGGGCATAACTTTTGTTTTAATATACTTTTTTGGTTACGTTTTTGTTTTCACTTTGGCTGTTTTGGTTGCGCTTTTGTTTTTAATTTGGTTTTGTTCTTAATTTGTAATGAACATAATTCCTATTAACATCTTAAAAGACTCAAGCCAACCTCACCTGCACGTGGTGCACCCCTGCTGTCCAACGAACGAGGCTCTGGCGCAACGTCGACCAACCCGCATTGGACTAGCGTGGTGGACCATAGTCCAAATCACCCTAGAAAACTCTTTAAACCATGGAAGGAGAAAGGGGAGGCCTCTGCTCAGCAGCGGGACACAATGTAGGCCAGTAAAACTAATAATAATAATATACTCACTTTAATTGAATACATTACTATTTCATAATTGTATTTAGGTACACAAACAGAGATGATAACGAAATACTAATGTTTTGGAATTAAATAATGTTTGTTTTCAATAACTGACTTTTATTTGATAATGTCACGAGTTGGGTATGGGGTAAATTAAACACTAGCGATTAACCGAATAACCTTATTAATCACTAAACATATTATTATTATCATATTATTATTGATTACTCTATTAAAACTCCATCACCAATACACCACTGATCAAAATCGCACTAGATATCACTTCGAATCACTCGTTGTCTCGTTCTAAAACAGACTGACCATGGCGCTTTTTTTGTTTTTGTGAATGGCATGATCTCGCACACAATAAAAAAACTTCAGAAGAAAAATAAACTTCAGAAGAAAAATCAGCTTCTGAAGTCGGTGACATTTGTTTGTTTTATTTGGTTTTTTTTTGCCACCATTCAACCAAGAAACCTAACCCTTAACATTCAAGATTCCCTTATTATTGCTTTCAACTCCTAAAACCTGCCCTACCTGCCCTACCTGCGCTACCTGCCCTACCTACCCTACCTGCCCTACCTGCCCTACCTGCCCTACCTGCCCTACCTGCCCTACCTGCCCTACCTGCCCTACCCGCCCTACCTCCCCTACCTGCCCTACCTGCCCTACCTGCCCTACCTGCCCTACCTGCCCTACCTGCCCTACCTGCCCTACCTACCCTACCTACCCTACCTGCCCTACCTACCCTACCTGCCCTACCTACTCTACCTGCCCTACCTGCCCTACCCGCCCTACCTCCCCTACCTGCCCTACCTGCCCTACGTGCCCTACGTGCCCTACCTGCCCTACCTGCCCTACCTGCCCTACCTGCCCTACCTGCCCTACCTGCCCTACCTGCCCTACCTGCCCTACCTGCCCTACCTGCCCTACCTGCCCTACCTGCCCTACCTGCCCTACCTGCCCTACCTGCCCTACCTGCCCTACCTGCCCTACCTGCCCTACCTGCCCTACCTGCCCTACCTGCCCTACCTGCCCTACCTGCCCTACCTGCCCTACCTGCCCTACCTGCCCTACCTGCCCTACCTGCCCTACCTGCCCTACCTGCCCTACCTGCCCTACCTGCCCTACCTGCCCTACCTGCCCTACCTGCCCTACCTACCCTACCTACCCTACCTACCCTACCTACCCTACCTACCCTACCTACCCTACCTACCCTACCTACCCTACCTACCCTACCTACCCTACCTACCCTACCTACCCTACCTACCCTACCTACCCTACCTACCCTACCTACCCTACCTACCCTACCTACCCTACCTACCCTACCTACCCTACCTACCCTACCTACCCTACCTACCCTACCTACCCTACCTACCCTACCTACCCTACCTACCCTACCTACCCTACCTACCCTACCTACCCTACCTACCCTACCTACCCTACCTACCCTACCTACCCTACTACTATACTTGAACAGTTTCAGTAAATATTATAATATATGGAAAACGTAATGTGGACCTATAAAATTTGAGGGTTGCCCTCAATTTCTCAGGGTTCCCATTATCAGACCCTAACTTTCAGCGCAGCCACATGAGTTTATGATAATCAGACGCAAAAACTTGAACACAGTAAATACATATATGGAAAACGTAATGTGGACCTATAAAATTTGAGGGTTTCCCTCAATTTCTCAGGGTTCCCATCATCAGACCCTAAATTGGTGACAATGGGACCACCTCGGGAGTACACCCTTTTAAACACAAAAATAATTTTGAAAATCGGTTCATTATCGACGGAGATATCTGATAACAAAACAAACACACATACACAAAAAAAAACATACAGGCAAATAAAATTGAGGACCCTTTTTGGAAGTCGGTTAAAAAAAAATGTTTGGACTACTACTGAGTAGTCCCTTTTTAACTAAATAACTTCCTACCGCTCTGCCCAAGTGTCAGACTTCTACTGACTAAAAACCACCCATGTTCCTTCTTAGCCCTTGTGCCGAGGCCGCGGTATCTCTTTCGAACAACCCGCAGCCCAGACGGGCGTCGGCCCTTGCGGGCCCCTTCCATGTTGCTGACATATCTTTGAGGCCTGTCGTCGTCATAAGACGGACGGAAGGCGAGCTAGCCCATTACTCACCGTCCACAGGCCCACGTCTACGGTGGCCGGAAGCCGTCATGTGGCCCCCGACACCCGTAGCGTCTCCCGCGGCGGCTGGGACGAAAGGTTCTCTCCCTCTCACGTTCCGCCACCTACTTCGCTAGCATCACTGCTTCGCAGAAGGAGGCGACGGCGTCCCATTCCATCTCGCCCCGGACCATGGCTTGCACCAGGGCCGGGTGAGAGAGGTCGCCGCCGCGGATCGCCGCTACAAATGCTGATATAAAACATTTTTAAGTACAAATCTGTGTGGCACGAGTATGTAACTTATTCCGGAAATAACCTGCGTGGGTTTCTGCTAGATCCTGACACAACTTTTTATTAAGATTACTACTTTGTGTTTGGACTTCTTGGACAATTCTCTTCCTCACTACTTTATTTCTGCTTCTATTGAATCTATAACTAGCTGCACCCAGCATGCGTTGGAGTACTTTTTCCTGCCTACAAACTACCTCTATATATAATATTTTCTTAAATATTCTAATTTTACGCACAACTTTTTTCATAAGAACCTTTTTTGACAATAACAAGCACAACAAAAAAATAATTAGCGAAAGCGTCAAACCTTCCCCAACGTGCTTTTGTCCGTTTCCTACTTAAACATTTCAATCATAGTGGCTTTACAAACGAATACTTACTGAGCAGTACACCTAGCGGAGGTCAGACCCCAGCTGCGGTGTATGATGGAACCCCCACAAGCTGTGACATCGCCGGTCCACCTCACCGTGCGCAACCACAGCATGTAAGGAAACTGGCCCTCTCGCGCCTCCCATCCTGACACTATGCGAGAGTCTATAAACAAAAGAAGTTAGTTAATGAATCGTGTCATCACCATCAGCATAAAACTTTCATTTATGTTAGATAGTCTTGCTAGATAGAACCCTCAAACTCTCTCATACATATCATTTAATTATCATTTAACCAGCCTCATTTGGTTTGACAGTGAAACCAAACTATGCATGTTTTCACTAACACTATGGACCTGGTAACACCTAAATGTGTGAATAAGATTGCTTATATGGTGCACACACTTGGTCTTTGACGAACATCCAGAAGTCCCGACTCAAACGTACAATCTTTTTTTTTTTAAAAAGGAAAGAAAAGAATGGAGCGCATCAATATATAAGTCAATGAGCGCATCATGAATAAGGAACACCATACTGTGCTCCAGAACTCAAATTACTGACGTAGTTCTTATATAAAGCTGTCGAGCAATAAGACTGGGCAAGCCATGTCTGCCGTATGCCGTGAGAACAGCTCGACGACGGCACAGCAGACCGAAGAGTAGATCGCGGGACGCCTTGGATGACTTTCTCGTTAATTTATATATTTTATTTATCTATTTATTTAGGATCTCCAACAAAGAATATACACAATCATGCGAAATATATAGTGGAAGATAAACGTATCACGTAAGTGTAGGTACTCCTCCACTTACAGGAGACCACAGCATGTACAATAAAATTTAAATCTAAGCAAACAGAAATACAGTACCAATTGATAAATAAATAATAATAATTAAATTCAAAAATAAATAAGTACAAAAATTAAAATCAAAACAACTATTAAAATCAAAAATTTTACATATCTCTTGCTCTGTAAGTACACCCTTACACCCCTGAATGCCGGGGTGTATGACTATCATTACAGCATAGGTTTTGGAATTTGAAAAAAGAACTGTCATACTCATACTGCACGAAGAATATTTTTAAAAAGTTAATTTTTTTTTTCTCGGTATCGATTAATTACTCGAATCGGAATCTAGACAATTTATTTTATAAAGATTTTATTTTAAATATGGAACTATTTGTTTCCACATCGTATGTTAGATGGAATCGATTTAAAAATCAAACTGGCCAGCAAGATTTGACGCGCTTGCGTGCGTGAAAAAAAAAAGGCAGTCTACTAGTAGGCGCGAAAGCATCGCGAAAATAATTAATTTAAATACACATTTTTTTCTTCTTAATAAATGTTCATTGAAACCTGCTGTCTTGTTGTTTACTTACCTCACAATCGATATGTAAAGCAGAGTATTTATCTCGGGCGTAAGCATCAATTGCATACTCGGGTTAATTAGCGCCTTCGCTTCGCTCAGGCGCCAAAAACCTCGTCTTACAGCCCTTGGTTAATAATCTACTATTAAGTCAAAAAGTAAAAAATAATGTCAAAAATAAACTTTAACATGACATAGATTACAAACAAAATAAGAATAAAGATTAAAATTAAATCACATTTGGAAACATATAGAATCAGAAAAATTAAATTAAATTAATTAACGAAAAGAAGCGCAACACGGGAGATAAAAATGGAAGGACGAGGGGGAAGTAATTTCTCAGGAGTTGGAAAGATCAGGGAAATAAAAAACGTTTCGAAGTCATCTTCAAAAGAGTTACGCAACATTTTCATTTGTTTTGCACGACTTCAGAATGTGGTATATTTGAAATTTTTGGAAGAGGTAGAGTTTATTGTGTACTATGGTGTAGGCCTTTTAGTACAAGTATTTTACTCTTTGTGTATAGGGATGAAGATATCGAATCCACGTCATAGGTCACATTAATGATCGACGACGCACACAGTTGTTCAGTACAAGATTCTGAACCCGTTTTTTCGTATGTTCCTTTTTACTTGACTGTGGCTGTGACTGTGTTAATAAATAAAATTACCGAAAAACATTTCTGTCATTCAGAATGATGTAGGTACAGATGCCAGCTCACCAAGCTACTACAGTTGGCCAAACTTTAATAGATTATCAACGAATTCTTTTTATATTACAGTTTCGAATAGATTGATAAGCTAGTGTCTGTACTGGACACGTGGTAACCGTTTGAGTGTAAATGTAAATATTATATACCACTCGGGGACTCTCTCTAGAATACTCTAGATAGACCAACCCGCACTGGGCCCGCGTGGTCTCCCAGAGAGGAGTCCCTACAGTGGGAACATTATAGGCGGATGATGATCCACTCTGTATGTGTAGATACGTTACCATGATGTGATACTTCAGGAGACGCCTGTAGAACATCGGCAGATGCCTGAAATGCACAGATTTATTATGTTAGTATTTTAGGGTCTCCATTAAATGACTATTCCATAAAAAAGTTACTGTCAAGTAACTTTTTTATCCTACATCCTGACACTGACTGGTAAAATTGCACAAAACACAAGAAAAGTTAAATTTCGCGGGCTACCATAAAGTCCATTCAAAAGTTACATTAGGGATGCATTTTTTGACGTGACAACGTCTTATAAATTGGTTTGCCGGGTGACACTTCAAGAAACTGCGTTACGCTCCGCTCACGTTATGCGCTCACAATGAGAGCGAGTGAGAGGCACGCGTCCAGAGCGAGAGAGAGAGAGTGAGAGAGATAGGCATACACACCGGTTCATGTCTTGCGCTTCTATTTTCGTTGTCACGTAAAACTTTCGCCCGTATACCGACTTTACAGGCAACCAATTTTTTAGAGGACGCAATTTTATTTTTTAGATATAAAGGGGTGTCCGTCAGGGCTGCGGTTTGTTCGAGAGATATACCGCGGCCTTGACACAAAGGGCTAAGATACATGGGTGGTTTTAAGTCAATAGAAAAAAAGTTCAATCCAAGTTCCAACCCTTGGGTTGCAAGCCCACTAACGCCCACGGCCATCTTGAAAAGAGGGGTCGAAATGGTTTTTATGGTTAATCTACTGGGTTGCAAGCCCACTAAATTGGATTTAACTTTAAACTGACCTCCTCCCCTTGATAACAAAAACATTAAATTGCGTCCTCTAAAAAATGCAATCCAAATGTAACTTTTCAATGGACTATTAGCGTATTCTTTTTGCATAAGTTACACATTATTTGTATGGCCACCGACGTTTACTTGGCAAACTTGTTAATATATTTTTATTAATAAGAAATAATTACCGAAATTCCAGCGACAATTGCTAAAATCACGACCGCACCCCACATGACTTAATTGATATAATAAGTGCTAATACCTAATCAATAATAATTAAGCGCTATTTTACGTGATATATAGCGTTGATAATCATGAATCTTAGATATCAGCATGACAACTGATATGCTTTCTGCATGACTATCTGTACGTTTACTTGACCTTAGTGTAGGTACCTGCCTAATCCATGAATTTTACATGCTCATTGTTAAAGGAACATTGATTAAAAACTCAAGCAGAAAAAAAAATGGCTTTTACTTTGTTACAAACTCTTTTAACCGTCATTATTTTAAACTAAATGGGACTGATGTAAAGTCCATTTCACGAAACAATTGTGGACAATTGTGGTGCGGACAATTGTGGAACTAAATTTAACAGATCGGCCATGTTGTCGTTTGTCGATGTTATCAAGGTGCGTTTGTTGTGGTAGATATTTTGTGAGTTTATTATTGGATTAGTGCGTTATCAGGTTTACTTACGATGCCAAAAGTTGTGAAACAACATTATGTCGCGCGACATACAGCGCTGCTTCTGCGGGACTTCTTTCCTGAAATGGACTTTATCGTACCTGAGTCCTACTATGAGAAAACAGCCGACACAAACTCAGAAGTAAGGTATTTTTTCTTTTTTTTTTTGTATTTTCCAGACATACTCTTGGTACCTACCTATTAAGGTTGAAGTGACAAGGTAGCCCGCGAAATTCGAATTTTCTCACGATTTTTACAATTTGCTGGTCAGTGACAGGTTGCATAAATTTAATAAGATTCACGACCGTAACAAATGTGACTTTACAGAGTAATAATGATTAAAATCACCAATACAACTTTGGAGGCCCAGGTAGAATGGTTACGACCCGTCTCCTTTTGTCGTCTTGAAGAGAAGGTTGTTGAAAACGATCTGAAGCAAAAGTCCAATTTGGAAACCAAACGTTTGCGGGCGGCCTAAGAGGGCCCTTCCCGGTTCGCCTATCGTTTACGCGAGCATGGATGAAAAGCTTGTTGTTTCATCCAGAGGAACGTTAGAAAGAGAGGTAAAGTGAAAAGAGAGAGATAGAGCCTGAGCGCTCGGTTGGCATTCGGTAACGTTCGTGAAGTGAGAACGCGATAACATTAAACGAAAAATATTGTGCGAAAAGGGGATAGAACCGATGTGGCGATGTGTGTGTGGTGGTGTGTGTGGTGTGTGTGGTGTGTGTGGTGTGTGGATGTGGTGTGTGGTGTGTGTGGTGTGGTGTGACCTGGCCGCCATTTTGATTTTTTTTCAAAATCGTGGCCCACGAAGAAAGTGGTGTGTATAGAAAGAGGACATATAGACGAACAAAAAATGTCCAGTAACACGGTATCCCAAAGTATCACGTTACCGAGATATTTGAAGGTAAAGATCGACAAATGAGTACAACGACAATTAAAAATAGACCTTTTACATGTATAGACGTTAAATTGTATGCAAATAACCGTTCCCAGGTTTCCAAACCCACCTTTTCCATAACCTGATTATTATAATGCACACGAGAAAATCGCTTTGCAATGCTATGAAACGCTATGTTATGTTAAAGTATAATAAGATAAATAGTTTTCTCGTGCTCCTAGTAGTATGTAATGTACCTACTTATTGTAATCATTTATCTCGATAACGTGACACTTTGAGGCACTATGTTACATGATAATTTTTGTTCGTCTAGGTATCCTCTACCCATACATACCACTTTCATTGTGGGCCGCAATTTCGAAAAAAAATCAAAATGGCGATGGGTCGATATGCCAGCTTCCAAAAGTTCAAACCCCTTTCATAAAACTTGTTCCAGGAAATACGTGTTTTTCAGTAAGCCTTACAAGTTTTGGGAATAAAAGAGTATCATTCAGAATCTCCATTACATTTACGAGGTTTCTTTACTTTTATAATTTATGAGTACATTAAGAACGGCCGAAGTTCAGGTAATTTTTTTACAAAAAAGCAGAGCTTTGAAGGTTTATACTGAATTTGTTTCTCTAAATTTAGATTTTTTGTTTTCATAGAAAACCTACATAATTATGTATAGTGCACACGATACCTATTAAAGTCCATTTCACGAAAGAAGTCCCGCAGACACAGCGCTGAATGTCGCGCGACATAATGTTGTTTCACAACTTTTGGCATCGTAAATAAACCTTATAACGCACTAATCCAATAATAAACTCACAAAATATCTACCACAACAAACGCACCTTGATAACATCGACAAACGACAACATGGACGATCTGTTAAATTTAGTTCCACAATTGTCCGCGGGACTTCTTTCGTGAAATGGACATTAGTTCAAAAGTTTCAAAGAAATATCTGTTACAACGGCATAATCACGTACGAACGTTTGTATGAAAAGTAAGAGAGGGTTGAAGTCCATTCTTGGATTTTCTCTTGTATCATGTGTGCATATAGACAAACAGCCAGACTTTTTCCTTGTTTTTCGTTTTTTAAATAAAATTACAAATTATAATAATATTGGCACTATTAGCAGAAACATATCTTGGCAACACTAATTTGATTTGACGGCACGGTTGGCGCAGTGGCTAAGCGATTGGACTGCTGCGCTGCGTGTCGCGGGTTCGATTCCCGCATGGAACAAATATTTGTATGGCCTGCAGATAGTTGTTTCGTTTCTGGGTATTTGTGTATGTGACTTTATATGTTTGTAAACGCACCCACGATACAGGAGAAATTCCTAGTGTGGGGCAACGTTTTTTAAAAAAAAAAAAAAAAAAATACTGTCTGTGTGTGTCACATTGACTTTACTATTGTCAAACAAAAGTCATTTCTTCATTTCATTCATTTGATTTTTCTCTCATGTTTTCTGTTTGCAACGGTCGTGGCGCGCGTTTTTTTTCTATTTCAATTCTTATTTGAGTTGATTCCAATTTAGCTGCGTAGACATTATAGTTTTGTCACAAAAATGAGTGCGTGGCCTGAAGTTACGACTGCAAAGTCGGAAAATCGCCATGAAATCAAATTGGCGGGTGCGGAGATTTCGAAACGTATTTCGGAAAATGGTTTAGACAAAGGTATATTTCAATTAACAAATATTAACCTGCTAAATATCAGTGACACATGTCTATCAGCTATACCGGATGCTATAAGTCGCCTGGTGAATCTCCAATCCTTGCTGTTATTTGGTAACAAAATAACAGATTTCAATAAAAACATAACCTCTTTGAAAAAATTAAAAGTGCTTGATTTATCGAGAAACCAACTGAAAAGTATTCCGGAGAGTCTTAACGACATGAAAGAGTTGACTAGTATCAATTTAAGTTCGAATGAAATAGAAGAGATGCCGAAATTCATTGATTTTCCTAGTTTGCTCACTATTGATGTTTCAAATAACAAATTGACGAGTTTCTTGGACCTGGAGAATGCTGTGCTTGCTCATTTGACTGATTTGAAGATGAAAGGGAATGCTATTGAGGTGTTGCCAAGCTACATTTTCTGTAGCTTGCCTTCATTGAAGAACTTTGATATTGGAGACAACCAACTGAAGACAGTTCCTGGAGAAGTGGCCAACATGGCTAAGCTGAAAGGTAAGGCTTCTCTTATACCCCATCCTTTTACGTACTTTGTAATAATGTACAATACTGTATTCTTTCCCTACATGCATTCATTGTATTTATTGATATTATGAAATAATGTTGTAATATTGCACCACAGTTGACAAACCTTTTGGATGAATAAGTTCATAGTGCACCACATTGTTTTAGAATCAACCAACAATTCGCTTTATCCCTTTATTACAGAAATTAATCTTAAAGGCAACAAATTCACCGACAAGAGATTCATGAAACTCGTAGACCAGTGTCGCACCAAGCAGATATTGGACTACATCCGCGACCACTGTCCCAAAACGGACCAAGCTCAGCCTGCAGGCAAGGTCAAAGGTAAAAAGGGTAAGAAGGAAGAACCCACGCCTGAGGAGACAGAAAGTGATCTCTGCCATTCAATGAATATTTTACATGTAGAAGATGATACTCAACGGGTTAAGATTATTGAGTCCCAAGTAGCTGTGGTCCGTCCATACATTCTGTGCTGCATCGTGAAAGACCTTTGCTTCAATGAGGGCACCTTTAAGAAGTTTATACAACTTCAAACAAAACTTCATGACACGGTCTGTGATAAGAGGAATGTTGCTACGATCGCTACTCATGACTTGAATAAGATAGCACCAGGTAATTTCTTGAATTTTTTATTGGACTAAGATTACAAGAAACAGTTTATCCACATTATTGATGTGTTGTTTCTGTAGAATTTTTATACTAGTCGTGAAGTCTCAGGTAAAAACAGAGACCATGATCTAAGATGAGCAAGATTTTCTTTTCAACAATTTTTAACTTTGTGGTAGATCTCATAGATGGCGGAATGAACTGTACAAGGACACTAGTTTCAATCTAAAGTTTAGACTGAAATTAGTGTAAGTCATGAGGACAGACTCCTAGCCAGCAGTGTGCTGATCCAGCACGCGTAGTATGGCGATTCTATCTCTATTCTACCAAGAATAGACGAAGCTTTTTCCATACAATTTGACATGAAATTTTGCTACAATCTGTCATTTTGTCAATTCTTCCGTCGACAAAACCCGTTTCTGCGGTGCTCATACTATGCATGCTGGCTAACAGTATCAGTATTTACCTGACCGCAACGAAGCCAGAAAGGAGGGTTATTTATTTAATAGCCACTGCCAGCCAACTCTAAATTCTCCAAATATTCCCAGGTGACCTAGTATACACAGCGAAGGCCCCAGCAGCCCTGAAACTGACCCCACTGTCCAGGCTGCGACCCTACTCTGGCGAGCAGTTGTTCCAGCAACTCACGGCTGAAGCCGAGGCTCTACGCAAGGAAAAGAAGAGGAATGTCTACTCTGGGATCCACAAGTATGTGAAAATTATATTACTTAAGGGCTGTCCATTAATCACGTGAGGTTCAAAAGGGGGGAGGGGTTCGGCAAAAATCACGAAATATCACAAGGGGGGAGGGGGGTATATATAGTGAGATATTACGTGCATTTAATTTTTCGTCAAACGCGTGATTTCTAAACCGAAAAACGGCGTATAGTGTAACCTTGACTCGCCGTTGCCAGGCAACAAACGAAGTCCTCGCGCTTGCCGGTCGTCCTTAAATGGTCCTTAATTTTCTAGAATAGGATTAGATTTTACTTTATAACGGTATTTAAAAACAATATTATAAAAAATTTAAGATTCTTTGTAGGTACAAAAAAATACATATAAATAGTCTTAATCCTCACCACGTATCACCAAGGGGGAGGGAGGGGTTAAAAAAACATCACGTGATTAATGGACAGCCAGAAGAGAAAGGTTTTAGTATATAATTTGACCGACAATCACGCGGGTGAAGCCGGGGGCATCAGCTAGTTACTTACAAAAATTCTATTACTTATAAAAATTGTACTACTAATAAAAAATAATAAATAAGCAGTAAAACACTAATGTGATGAATGACTGATGAAGTAATGAGTTATATCAAAGGATTTCTTTATTAATCATTTCATTATGCTCACAAAGTTGTGATTGCCTATGGTTAATAAACATTATTAATATTACTTCTTTTTGCAGTAAAAAAAAACTACAAAATTAATTCTGTACTCATGTTTTTTTTACAGATACTTGTACTTGCTAGAAGGCAAGCCCGTGTACCCGTGCTTGCAAGACGCTAGCGGAAAAGTCATCAGTTTTCCACCCATCACCAACTCCGAGGATACGAAGGTAAATGTTTATAAAGAACTAGATTTTTACCCACGGCTTAGCCTACATGGAGTGGTGGATAAAAGTATCCTAAACCCTTAGCCAGGTTAATAAAATGGTCTATCATCATCTGCCTAGCCTTTTCCCTACTATGTTGAGGCTTCCAGTGTCTAACTAGATACAGCTGAAAACCAGTCTTTAACCTTTTGACCACCACGTCAATAACGACAATCTGTGTTCTCTACGCCAAGCGACAAATTCCTTCTTATTTTCGACGTGCCATGCCGTCCATGGCGTCGTGAGCACGTTTCGATTTGACGTCCATAGATTTCCGTGGCGGTCAAAAGGTTAATGAACGAGTGCCATGACCTGCACAATCCAGTTAGTACTGAGTTAAATGAACGAGTGCCATGACCTCCACAATCCAGTTAGTACTGAGTTAAATGAACGAGTGCCATGACCTGCACAATCCAGTTAGTACTGAGTTAAATGAACGAGTGCCATGACCTCCACAATCCAGTTAGTACTGAGTTAAATGAACGAGTGCCATGACCTCCACAATCCAGTTAGTACTGAGTTAAATGAACGAGTGCCATGACCTCCACAATCCAGTTAGTACCGAGTTAAATGAACGAGTGCCATGACCTCCACAATCCAGTTAGTACCGAGTTAAATGAACGAGTGCCATGACCTCCACAATCCAGTTAGTACTGAGTTAAATGAACGAGTGCCATGACCTCCACAATCCAGTTAGTACTGAGTTAAATGAACGAGTGCCATGACCTCCACAATCCAGTTAGTACTGAGTTAAATGAACGAGTGCCATGACCTGCACAATCCAGTTAGTACTGAGTTAAATGAACGAGTGCCATGACCTCCACAATCCAGTTAGTACTAAGTTAAATGAACGAGTGCCATGACCTCCACAATCCAGTTAGTACTGAGTTAAATGAACGAGTGCCATGACCTGCACAATCCAGTTAGTACTGAGTTAAATGAACGTGTGACATGACCTCCACAATCCAGTTAGTACTAAGTTAAATGAACGAGTGCCATGACCTCCACAATCCAGTTAGTACTAAGTTAAATGAACGAGTGCCATGACCTCCACAATCCAGTTAGTACTGAGTTAAATGAACGAGTGCCATGACCTGCACAATCCAGTTAGTACTGAGTTAAATGAACGAGTGCCATGACCTCCACAATCCAGTTAGTACTGAGTTAAATGAACGAGTGCCATGACCTCCACAATCCAGTTAGTACTGAGTTAAATGCTACTCCTTGGTAGGATTGGTTGAATAAATAACAAACGTTGAAACTTGAAATACAGCCTTTAAGCCGCGAAAAGGTACAGACCGACACGACAGTTACTATTGCATAAAATATTGTATGAATTAAAAAGTATTATTCACAGAAATCATAAGCAACACCTTGGACTTTCTATACAATGCTAAACCCACACAGATTCTTATTACATAACGTCAGGCCTGTAATCCTCGATGGGTTAGGCAATTCGCCGATTATGTTGAAATCACATGTAATAGGGGGCGAGTCTATTGCCATCAACCGGACACAAATCCAGACTCCGTGTGCTGCTACTGATAAATTCCTGATGGAAAACTCGACAACACTTGGCCCGACCCGAGAATCGAACCCAAGACCTCATGCTACCCGTCGGGGCTGCGGGTTGTTCGAAAAAGATACCGCGGCCTCGGCGCAAGGGCTAAGAAGGAACATGGGTGGTTTTTAGTCAGTAGAAGTCTGACACTCCCTTTCACTCTGCCACCCCCAAAAAAAAAATACCTCATGCTAAACAGTCACATGTACTTTAATGATTTTTAAAATGTTCTCAGATGTCTCAAGAAAGCAAGTCGATGTTGGTGGAAGTGACGTCACACACGTCGCTTGGCTCCTGCAAGACTGTCATGAACAAGCTGCTGCAGGAGTGTGTGCTACTCGGCATAGGACCCCAGGAGCCTGACGCTGCCTACCACACACTGACTGTGCAGCAGGTAAGGGAATGGTGGCAAATATTAGCAATAATACTGTGGTTTTACAATAGGGTAGTTAACAAAAAAAACTAATTGGTCCGTCAGATAGATTTCCAAAAAATATTGGACACGTACTATACAATGAAGACGATACAGTGCTTTGAAAACTCGTGTGACGTCATATTCTAAGACATTAGTATGACATTGTTTACCGGTGAGTGACGTCACGACCTCCCACTCAAATCTTTGACGCGTTTTATCATCGTAAATTTTTATTGATTTGATAAAACAAAAAATACGTATCCAATATTTTTCGATAATCTAACAGACGGACTAATCAGAATCATATTTTTTTTAGTCAGTAAACATATTATATTGCGTCAAATTCAAGGAGGGATCTCTTTACTAATAATTCTCGACCCAAATGAATAATACAATGGGTACAATTTTTTTTTCTTCTCTGAAACGGAAATCGATAAACGTGAACCAACGTGTTGAAACGCATCCCGTATTTTCTTTTTTTTTGGGGGGCTGGGAAATACTCAAATAACCCCTCGCGCTCTGGGCAGAGCGGAAGGGAGTGTCGGACTTCTTCTGACTAAAAACCACCCATGTTCCTTCTTAGCCCTTGTGCCGAGGCCGCGGTATCTGTTTCGAATAACTCGCAGCCCCGACGGGATCACGTATTCCCATCTGATTCTCGCTTTCACACACACACAAACAGATCCAAACGTTAAATCGACCATTTTTTATTAAGTACGTAAACCACGACACGAGGGTTATTTTGAAATCCTAAAAAACAGCGTTACTTGTATATACGCTGAATAGGTATCGTAATTTAAATTGATTATTGATGTATTTTCTGAAAATCTCCAAATTTTTCGCGGATGCAAAAAAAATCAAGAGACAACATTGGTCAGCTCATACGTCTCTCCCAAACTGTCACAAAGATCTGTCCTCCGCTTTATGCATCCGGTGTATCTATCTTTCAATCTGAAATGCCGATAATGTGTGTAAAAGTAACATTGGCAATTTACTTTTGCTGCAGACTAGGGATGTTACGAAGGTGGTTTTACCAGAATCTGAGTTTTTCAATTTGGTTTGTCACAGTCGAAACCGGAATTTGAATCGGAGGCGGAGCCCGAGACGGTGGCAGAAGAGAGATGAGTTCAGAAGGGCGGGCCTAGTAAAATAAAATGAATGCATAAATCTGTTCGTACTCGTTGAGCGCGTCCGCCACGCTTCGGCCTCCGATTAAAAGTTTCGGAACCGGAGTTGTAATATCAATCGGAAGTTCCGACCTTTCGGAATCGGAGTCGAATCTCCGTAACATCCCTACGGCAGACTGTAGTTCCGATAGAACTGATGAAAACTAGAGGTGCCTATTCCTCTCTAGAAAACAGGCGCGTAGCTGCAGTAGTTTTCTCTACTCCACTGATTTTCATTGTAGCTTAAACATAAATTACTTGGTATTTAGGTACGAATGATATCTGGATGGTACTATCTTTTTCAAGGTTACAGATAAGCTGAAATAAATCAATGCTTATATTAAAACGAGTGATATTAATAGTAACATAACACCACGCCAATGTTTCCCCAGAAGGTGGGCAGCTACAATACCTTCGTATACGTTCGTATAGCCCTTCGGCTAAGAAGGAACATGGGTGGTTTTTAGTCAGTAGAAGTCTGACACTTCCTACCGCTCTGCCCAGAGCGGGAGGAGTCATTTAATGATTTTCCAATATCCAAAAAAAAAGGGTGTGCAGAGCTTACACTAATATACTTGCAGTACACCCGAGATTTTATCAGTTATGTAAGAGTTATTACCATGAATTGACAACGAAACTAGATCCAAGACTGCTAGGCTGAAAAGTTAACCTGCCATGGGCGAGTCGAACTCGCGAAGTAACTACTTCCGTATCACGCTCCGGGTTGTTCAAAAGAGATACCGTGGCCCCGGACACAAAGGGCTTAGTAGGAACATGGGTGGTTTTTAGTCAGTAGAAGTTTGACACTCTTCCGTTCCCCTCATAGCGGGAAGAGCCAAGGAGTCATTTGATGATTTCTCACCCTCCAAAAGAAGATAAGGGTTCCGTATCACCAAACAGTATAGTATCAATAAAAAAAAAACTCATTTATATGACTGCCAATTTACCATTTACTCTTACTACATAATTATTAGGTATGATAAATTTGTTTATCAGACGAGGCATAGTGAGACAGGCTACTAAGTCTTAGTACCACGTTTTTTTAACACAAATTATTATTGTTTTCTCTCTAGGTGAAAGTGGTGGATCTCGAAGGAAACCTCAAGAACGTATACCCATCACGAACTGACTGCGTCTTCGAAGGTACGAACATCAAGGTCGTACGTAGCAACAAGAAGTAATAATAAAAAGTTACTAATTCCAATGCCATTGCCGCGAAATCATTGAAGAAAGATGCGAAAGAATAGTTCCATTAACTTACAGTATGTGCCTGTAATATGGCATGGCCACTTCGGGATTCAGAAGAAGGCTTTGTAGAGCGTTGGTCTCTTTCTAAATCTCGATTTGTCATTATACCGCCCGGTTACTGTGCCTTCACACAAGGGTGGTTTACTATCGCTCTCTGAATTTTTAGCTGTCAGTATTGAACCGGGTATTATGAGTACAGTAGAAGGCAGTGAGGTATAAAAAAAATGCGTGAAAAATTCTGTGTGTTGGAGGGGGGTTTACTTGGCACCTCGCGTTTATGATGTCCTAATATGTATTTTGTAAGAGCTGTCAAGTGGTCTCAATGGACTTCAAAAATAGGATCTGTTCAAAAACTTATTTCCTATAGTATATTCAGTGTATAATGGATCATTTATATAACAAAAAAAGCAATAAAAACAATGCCTTGTAATTAAATTGAAATATCGCTAATCGCACAAAAATACTTATGTAATGGATTTTAAACCTTTTAAATGCCGATCACGGACAACGGAGTATTTGCAACAGCCAATCACAGGAGCGCTCATTTCTGTCTGGCGGAAAAATTTAAATAACCCAACGTTTGTCCATTTTGTACTTACAATTGCGTGTCCGCAAAAATCATTACTTATTTTATTACTAACTTCATTTTTATTTGAATGAATGATTGAGTTCTTTATAATTTTGATGTTTTTCTTTAGTTATTACTCAATGTTGTGTTTAAAATGAGTGAGAATTCACGCAAATGCGTCGGTTTGTGATAAAAAGTTCAAATTTTATAAACTTTTTAATTCATCAACTTGGATGCAATGAAAGAGGTCATACATACGGTTATATAACATGTTCTAAAAACCTATAATCGCATGTCCCCCATACTATTTCTCGGACTAAAAATCAGCTACAGTATACTTTAAGTAAAAAATTGTCTGTGATGAATCATGCTAGTAAAGTATCGATGTGACACATCAATATTGTACCGATTGTAACTTAAAAAGTAAGAGAAAGTTTTTGTTAAATGTTTTCTTTATACTAAGTATTTTTGTAACCTTCGTTTTGTTTTATTTCATCGTACCCATTGTTCAACATACCCTAAGTTATAATATATACCTACAGACGCCAACGTTTCAAAATACATTCCGTTTTCTTCAACTTTATCGCTCAAGCAATAGGTTCAAAGTCGATTGGGAAAATATGCTGGCCTCTGTACATCATAAACAATATAATATACGATGTAAAGTACTGAATTTTGCAGCAGCTGCATCTGGTTAGACTGGAAGCCGACCCGACCTCAACATAATTGGGAAAAGGCAATGTAGATGATAACACGATGATTATAGATGTCCTCGACCCATACATACCAATTTCATCGTGGGCCGTGATTTCTAAAAAAAATCAAAATGGCCGGTGGGTCGATATGCCAAGCTCCCAAAAGTTCAAACCCCTTTGGACAAATTCAAATCTAGGTTTTACAAAAAACTTCAGAACCCTGCAATGCTTTTCCAGCGAGATAAAAACGATAACGTGTTTTTCCCCGTTTCAGTGGCGCGGCCATGGGGTTTTACTCTTACAGCTCCTAAAATATAAACCTAGGATTTTTTTATGTATTTAAAAAAAAAATTGACATATTCGAATCTAGGTTTTACAAGAAACTGAGATGCTTTTTCAGAGCGAGATATCGGCGTGAGGAGCTCGTGGCTTAATAAGAACTGCCACTCGGGTCGATCTTTAGGTAAAGCTGTGCTTGCCTAGGTCGGTCTGTGGATGGGTGACCGCCCGACATACCGAGTTTCCTCCGTGCCTCGGAAAGCACGTTAAGCTGTTGGTCCCGGCTGCCATATATAGAGCTTTGGCAGTCGTTACAGGTAGTCAGTGACCTGAAATTCTGACATCCAGTCTCACCAAAGAGTATCGTATTACCTAGTATTAACTGGGTTGTGGAGGTCAGATAGGCAGTCGCTCCATGTAAAATACTGGTACTCAGCTGCATCCGGTTAGACTGGAAGCCGACCCCAACATAGTTGGGAAAAGGCTAGGCAGATGATGATACGACATTTTACTGACGTTGCCCTGGTGGCTGAGAGAATGTCATGCTCACTCAAATGTCTCGCTGATGGTGGCGCGTGTGTCGGATCATTTAGTTCCCTTCAAAATGGTTGAGTTGAATGGTGCTGATCCATGCGTCATGTTCGTGAACGGGCGCTGTCAGTGGAGACTGGTCATCTCTTAGTTGCCATGGTATAATTTTTTTTATTTGTTTATTGTACCCTTTTTACTCCGGACGCTCTTAACTTGCACGTCTTGCTACATAGTTCTCACATAATATACCATCCCAACATGAATGATGTAATGTACCAAGATTTTGTAACAATATTCTGATTTAAAAGAGTGTCCATGGAGTTTCTTGCCCGTTCTTCTCCATAGAGATCTACGCTAGGGAATGGGCAACTACAGTACTTTCACAAGTTATTATGCCTTGTGACTGTGACTGTAGCTTAGGAGTGCAATACGTCGTCCTGGGGGTTGCTGCGTCGGGTTGCGCGTCGCCGGATGTCTGCGGCGGCGAGTGCTGTGGGCGCGGGGGTGCGCGGCGGCGCGTGCCGTGGCGGTGGGTGCGCGGGGCTCCGGGTCGCGGGCGGCGGTTGCGCGTTGCGACGTGCATTCGTTGTTTCGTGATTTGGAGTCTCGTGCATTCGTTGTTGCGGTGTGCGTCGCTGCGTGCTTTCGTGCTCGCGGAGTTCGTTGTTGCGGGCATTCGGCGGCGTGTGGCTCGGCGTGGTGGCTTTCGGGATGACGTATTGCACTCGTAGTTTAGTTTTGTTTTATGAATTGTTCTTCTGACATTCAAAAGTGCCTGTAATGGTTTAATTGAAATAAATGCTTTGAGTTTGAGTTTTGAGTTTGAGTTTGATATCGGCGATAACGTGGTTTGCTGGCGCGGCCATGGGGTTTTAGTCTTACAACTCCTAAAATATAAACCTAGGATTTTTTTCTATATTTTTACAATTTTTTTACATATTCAATCTGTTATTTACGTAAAGGAGATGCTCATCTTTATATGATAATTGGTCCAATGGGAGTACCTGCGCTGGGTTCCTGACACTAATCTATGTCATTATTTATGCTCCTTAACCTTGATTATTCTAAAACGGAAAAAATTATAAATGTTTCACAATAATGCAGACCAGATCCAACATAATCAGAAATTGCGTACCTACACACCAAAAATACACATGTTACACCATTAACACACTCACAAAAGCACCTACAGACACTATCACACACTACACACGATACACTATCACACACTACACACACACTCTCACTCACTACATACTATCATACCCCACACCAAACACATTGTACATAATATACTCCCTTACTTAGATCCATAGTTAATTTATTCGCATACCTTTGTTTCTTTTATTATTTGTTTGTATAATGTCTTAAATCATAGTCTAATTACCACAAGCGTTGGAATTGTAATTTTCTCCATGTAATTTTGTCCATGGAAGTGAACTGACTTCCAAGATACAGGTACTATATCTAGTTTGGAAGTCAGGTATCTATTTAGTTTTCTGCAGCCTTTTTGTTTATAATCCCCGATGATGTAATTGTATTAGGCTATATTTTAGACCAATAAACGATTATTATTATTATTAAATTCATTATACTTAATATTTTTAGAATCTATCCTGGGGTTCTTATTTTTTTTGGTGATATTATTTTTTGAACATGGTGTTGTTGACACACTTACGATTTTACATCTTTTGTGACTAAATTTGTATAAATTATTGACGGTTTATGATACTGTAATTTTGACATAATATAAACATCGGTCGGTCGGTCATCGGTGTCGGTCTCGACACTTGGGGTCAAAAAAGGTTAAAAATGTTAAAATACCGTCAAAAAAAATATGTACCTACAAAAGATAATAATATCATCAAAATAAATCTATCATAAAAAAAGGAACCCCAGGATGGATTTAGTGTAATGACATAGATTAGTGCCAGGAACCCAGCACAGGTACCTACTCCCTTTCCTGCCAAAGTCGAGCAATCTCCTTTCAGGTCTCTGCAACGCTTAGTTTTATAGATCTCTGTGGCCGCGCGGCTCTCTGCGTTTCGATGGCGCGGCACGTTCAAACCCTTACAACTTTATAACCATAACTTTGACAAATTTATAATTTTGGGAATCAACTTTTACATAACCTTGGCATGGTTTATTTAAAAAAAAAAAACGCCGTGGCCGCGCCCCATCGAAACGCGCACGATGAAATGGGTGGGACTGGCTTAGATGTTTGTATTGACCTTCGCCCAGAGGAGTGGGACAAAGCAGGCTGTAAAACAAATTATATGTCCCAACTACACTACAATCAAAGTGTGCCTATGAGGCGCCTAGAAATGTTCATCATGCAAAAACGCAGGATATCTGGCACCTCTTACCCGGATAATTATATTATAGAAGAGTGCCAAATTCAATGCATACATACTCTGCTGCCAAAAATACTAAGATCATGGTGTCATAACTTCAAAGAACCTGATAGAATTGTCAAAAAGTTTCTTTGCACAGATCAATAGATGGCGCTACTTAAACATTAAAATATAAATATTTTTATCACACTGGTATTACTGGTTTTTTTTTTTGTTATGGCTACAACACACTATCGTTGTCATGTGTTTATTTCTTTTCACGCAGATGACGCAGACACGTATTTCTATTATCTTTGGCAGAAAAAAAAACTTCTCAAAGAAAAGCAGACAAAAAAAAATACTTTTAAATTTTGTAGTTTATTTACAAAAAATTGATAATAAAATAACTACTAATAACAGAAAATGTTAATTATTTATTGAAATAAATTTCAGTTACAGTGATTCATCTGGGAATGGAACGTGTTATTGACATTGACTGTTTGTTTTCCAATCCGTATTTACTTTTGAGGTGAATGGATTCTTTAAATTCTTTTCTTGTTTTGTAAATTTTTAATGACGATCCGGCTATACCGCTATCATCGACTGACCTGTGGCTAACAATTTGGACTCACTGTTTTGCTTTGTGAATTGAATTGTCGACCATGCCTATGAAAAGATGTTGTGCCTGCAGCAAAACACGTAAGTGCATTATTTTAATATTACAACCAATATAATATTATGATTAGTTAATTTTGGTCTTCTAAGTACATAATAAAATGACTGGATGATAAATTAAAAATATTTGTTACAGGTAAATTGAAGAGGACTACTTTGTATAATCGTGAGGTGGTTGCATTGAATAAGGAAATATAAAATCTTCAAAGTCGAAAGTGACAATGGCAGAAAAGTAAAAAATAAAACAGATTTTTGTATTATCTATTTCGTTTTATTTAATTTACAATCACAATGCCATTTTTTTAAAAATCGTACAAGTACTAAAAGTGCCTAGTGCGAAAGTACCTTGCACAAAGCACCAGATGGCGCCACACGCCATACATTCCGCAAAATGACATGAGTGACGACTCTATACCCTATATAAAAATGTACTCTGTGACTAAGATATTTTTTTCTTGAAGATATTACAATCATGGCGTAGTTCACAGTTTTTTTTGTTCTCTTTGCTGACTGTGTAATGAAATTATTACAGTGTCGGTATAAATTAAATCTTTCAGATCTTCGCGATTCTTGTGAATGGCCGCCGCCTACCTTTAGCTCCCAAAGTAAAAGTAACAATCGAACATCAATCAATTATTTTTCTTTCACTAGCAACACTAAATTTAAGTGTCAATGTCAAATTTCCCTCATTTTCAAAACAAGTTGTAACAGGTGTTGTTTTGTTTAACTTCCGTGTTATAAATGGTGTAAAAAAGATTTAAAATGCGGCGCAGCTTAGCGCCGAGCCAGGTTGGCTCAAGCGACAACGTCTTCAAAAGCCCACTGCTAGAATCCAAACGAAATAAACGACGGGAATGTACCAAGATTCCATTGACTCAAAAATCAGCTTCTCAAGCATTAACTGCTTCCGAACACGAGAATTTAATCAAGTCGATACTGAACAAACCTTTCAAGGTTCCCATACCAAACTATGTGTCCTCGTTTTGTGGTAAAAGCTTGGGTCTGAAGAGGACTCAGGTTAGGCGAGCCTTACACGATCCAGACGAACCGAATGCGTTGGTATTGTACCGTCCGCCTTACATTCCTGAACATGAAAAGATGAAGATGAGTCCTAATGACATCAGAGTGGCTGTGGTTGTGGACCCAGTGCTGGGGAACATATTAAGACCTCATCAGAGAGAAGGTGTGAAGTTTATGTACGACTGCGTCACAGGCAAACAGATAGAAAACGCCTTTGGCTGCATCATGGCTGACGAAATGGGTTTAGGAAAGACTTTACAGTGCATCACTCTGTTATGGACACTTTTGAGACAAGGGCCAGACTGTAAGCCTACAATCTGTAAGGCAATCATTGTTTGCCCAAGTAGTTTGGTCAAGAATTGGTACAATGAGATCCACAAGTGGTTAGGGCAGAGAATCAATGCTCTGGCTATGGATGGAGGGTCTAAAGCTGACATAACACTGAAGCTACAGCAGTACATGAACACGTTTACCACAACTCGAGTAGCCACCCCAGTACTAATCATCTCCTATGAAACATTTCGAATTTACTCCAATATTTTGCACTCTTCTGAAGTTGGATTAGTTTTATGTGATGAGGGACATAGATTGAAGAACTCTGAGAACCAGACATACCAAGCGTTAATGGGTTTGAAAGCTAAAAGACGAATTTTGATATCAGGAACACCAATCCAAAATGATTTGGCAGAATACTTCAGCTTAGTTCATTTTGTCAATGAAGGTATCCTAGGTACTGCTCATGAATTCAAGAAGAGATATGAAAATCCAATTTTAAGAGGCCAAGATGCTTTAGCTACTGCTTCAGAAAGAGAAAAGGCACAGGAATGTTTGTCAACTCTAACCTCCATTGTAAACAAATGTATGATCCGCAGAACAAGCAGTTTGCTCACTAAATATCTGCCAGTTAAGTTTGAACAGGTCATATGTGTGAAGATGACTCCCCTTCAGACCCAGTTGTATAAGAACTTCATCAACTCCGATGCTATCCGCAACAAGTTCAGCGGAACTGGAGAAAAGAATACCCTTAGTGCTCTATCAAGCATCACTACTCTGAAGAAACTCTGTAACCATCCAGACTTAGTTTATGACAAGATTCAAGAAAGGTCTGAAGGTTTCGAAAAAGCCTTGAGCCTGTTACCAAGCAATTATGATATAAAAGATGTGAAACCAGAATTGTCAGGAAAGCTTATGATTTTAGATTGCATTCTTGCTAACTTGAAGACCAATACCGATGACAAAATTGTGCTTGTTTCCAATTATACACAAACTCTAGATTTGTTTGAGAAATTATGTAGAAAGAGATCGTATTTATATGTGAGACTTGATGGCTCTATGACAATCAAGAAGAGAGCTAAAGTAGTTGAGAGTTTTAACAATAAGGAAAATAAAGAATGGATATTCATGCTTAGTTCAAAAGCTGGTGGTTGTGGTCTTAATCTTATTGGAGCAAACAGACTAATCATGTTTGACCCTGACTGGAACCCTGCCAATGATGACCAAGCCATGGCAAGAGTCTGGCGAGATGGACAGAAGAAACCTTGCTACATATACAGGCTCCTTGCAACAGGAACCATAGAGGAAAAGATATTCCAAAGACAAGCACACAAAAAGGCTCTGAGTGACACTGTTGTTGATCAAAATGAGGAATCTCTCAGGCACTTCACTTCTGATGACTTGAAAGATCTGTTTAGATTAGAAGAAAACACATTATCAGACACACATAGCAAGTTTAAATGCAAAAGATGTGTAAACAACATCCAAGTTAAGATTCCACCAGAAAATTCTGACTGCACATCAGACTTGTCAAACTGGTACCACTGTGCAGACAAGAAAAGTTTAGCAGATTTAGTTCTGAAGCAATGCTGGGACTTGGCAAAGACTATTTCTTTTGTTTTCCACCACAGATCTGCACAAGTTGAAGCCGAGAAGGCTATAGAAGCAGAAAAAGAGAACATTCCAGAACCAAAAAGAAGGAAGATAGAGATTGATGAAGATTACTCTGAACCTGATGATAGTGGTGATGAAGATTACAAATAAATATTTAATGCTGGTCATTTATACCAGGGAGGAAATTATGTTTATTATTGTAAATAAGTTTTTATTTAAGTTAAAAACCTACATTATGGAAAGAATATTAAATTGATTTCAGTATTTTTTTGTTTTTCGATTTTTATAAGAAACTACCCTCCTGGCTTTAGGCCATCTTTTCATCAATTGTCACCAAGAAATAATTCAATCTAATTGTCCTTTATTCTTTTGGGGTGAAATAAAACTACAAAAGTAACATAACAGCATATATTTTCGCAAATAAATTGGTACAAAAATAATAAATTCGATACTTAATAATAAACCTTGATCCTTATACTCATAAAACATAATATGACATCACGCCTGCAAACCGGAAGGGTTAGGCAGAGGTGTACCCAATAGTACACCCACTTTTCGCTGTTCACTCATAAAGTACCACCTTTTTCTAATACCTTTTCAAGGTATTGCTTACATCACAAACCTTTTGCAGGTCAGTATTAACCATCAACAAAACTTTAGCTTTAACCTCTGTTCTGAAGTGGGAGTGGGCAGGCCACGTAGCACGGATACACCCGGAGAGTTGGGCAAAGGTCGTCACACACTGGACGCCTAAGGAAGCACAGCGCCGACAAGGTCGACCGCGGCGAAGGTGGCGTGGCGATTTGATCATGGTTGCGGGGCTAACATGGCCAGAGATCGCACATGATAGAAAGGTATGGAAGGAGAAAGGGGAGGCCTCTGCACAGCAGTGGGACACAATGTAGGCTAACAAAAAAAAAACTGGTCTATATGCTGCAACAGCTACACACTGAAGATGCATTTGGAGTGAAATAGCCATCACGGAAATCCAATAGAAGCAATAATTAATTATATCAAGGCTTTGTAGAGCTACAAAGCTTTGATATAATTAAATATTTTTGCTTCTGATCAATCTATACCTAATTTGATAATATCATTTCATGAAACAGATATGTGCGTTAATAGAGAAGAAAAAAAGATGTTGCGCCAACCCCAAATTAATAAAATGTACATTGTCAATAATTTAGCTGGAACAGCTCAGCTTAAGTCCATAGGACCAGCTTGGTGGTTGTGCTGAATATCCTCGCTTGTCGGCTTCCTCGCTTACTTCATACGGATTTTTGAAGAGTTTCAGCAAAAATCGTACCTGAAAAAAACATTCAAATTATGATATGATGATAATTAAGCAATAGGTTTGTGCTCTTCTATTTTTTAATGTTATGTCCTGTATTGTATTTATTTGTGTGTACCTACCTACATAAATAAATCAAATCAAAATTTTCCATCCTGTATACAGATTTGACTGACAGACAGACTGTATACAGGTTGTAAATCAACCCATCTCACAGCCGTTAACCAAGCATTCTGTACATCAAACTAAGTACCCCTACGCAAAAAAATTTGCTGGGCAACGATTTTTTGTTGGGGCCAAAAATCACATTTTACGGTAAAACTCAATGTAGCACTCTTAAAACATTGTGCTATTGGATGCTTTGAATAGTAAATGGGTCATGGAGGTAATTTAAGTAAAGTTATAACCTGAAAAACTAGTATTTACGAAAACAGCTGTGAAAAATTTGGAACTTTGACCCCCAATATCTCCGTAACTAGGGGGTTCCCAATTTTTTTCTAGACCATAGTCTAGAACAAAAAAATTATCGCAGTGGTGGGGAGAACAAATGCCCTTAGTTTGCGATAAGGGTACTTTTACACCCTAAGTATATAGAAGGTTTTACAATAGGGTTGTTTACTTAAAAAAATCTAATTAGTCCGTCAGATGGATTTCCAAAAAATATTGGACACGTATTTTTTCTTTTTTCACGTAGACAAACAATGAAGACGATACAGTGCTTTGAAAACTCGTGTGGCGTCATATTCTAAGACATTAGTATGACATTCTTTACCGGTGAGTGACGTCACGACCCCCCACTCAAATCTTTGACGCGTTCTGTCTTCGTCAATTTTTAATGATTTTACAAAACAAAAAATACGTATCCAATATTATTTTTCGATAATCTAACAGACGGACAAATTTTTTCTTTTTTTTTTTTAAAAAACGTTGCCCCACACTAGGAATTTCTCCTGTATCGTGGGTGCGTTTACAAACATTCAAAGTCACATACACAAATACGCCCAGACCCGAAACAACTATCTGTAGGCCATACAAATATTTGTTCCGTGCGGGGATCGAACCCGCGACACGCAGCGCAGCAGTCCAATCTCTCAGCCACTGCGCCAACCGTGCCGTCGCGCAATTAGAGTCATGTTTTTTTCATGGTGACCACATTTTGTGTGAATTTGGGAACGCAAAGTTAGTGTTGAAAAACTGCCCCTCCAGAATAGTTGGAAACTATTTGTACGAACAACAATAATACCTTTTGAAAGTCATTGTTCTCAGCATCCTTGATAGCTTCTTCTAGGATCCAGTTTCTCGGCACATACACTGGATTCACTTTAAGCATACGCTCGATTCGCTCTTCCTCAGGCACTGTAATCATTTCAAAATAATCATTTTATTTTTCTAAGGACAAAAACAACATAAGGCGCGCCCACGGCGCGCCTGTTTCTCCTACTGTGTATGCAAGCAGCAACTTTTAAAAGTGATTTTAAACACGAAATTCCACCTGAATTTCCCCCAAAAAAAATATCATAAATGTCTATCGTTATTTTCATTTACTATTCCTGTATTTCAATGTAAAATAACATTGTCTGTACGCAGCACTCTATTTCATGTAAATAATACGGCAAAAATAAACTAACAATAGATGTTGAAATAGTCTAATGATCATCGAGATACATCAGCTGTTCTATTCCTGTCTAGCTACAGAGTTCATGGAACTCGTCGAAGTGCTTGCCGTTGGTGACGTTTTACCACGTTAATTATACATTGCATATGAAGAAGTAAAACAAATCAAATGTTTTGAATTCCCATAACGCTGCTGAAATAACTTCTTGTACCGGTCACATAACATAACATCACGCCTATATTCCTTGAAGGGTTAGGTAGAGGTGTACCTAATAGTACACCCACATTTCGCCAGTTATGTTTAAGTCCCATGTAATAGGGGGCGAGCCTATTGCCATCAACCGGGCACAAATCCAGACTTCGTGGCTGTTACTGATAATTTCCTGATGGAAAAAGCCAAAATCAGTTTGCCCGACCTGGGAATCGAACCCAGGACCTCATGCTCAGCAGTCGCGCTTGCGACCACTAGACCAACGAGGCAGTACCGGCGGTACCGGTCGGTCACCTTAGTAGGATATAGACACTGTATTCACCTCATCAGTCTGCGGCGGGCTATCAATTATACCATAAAAAGGTATTAAAAGAGTACAAAATGGGCTTACAATTCTCTTTGTCCAGTCTATCATTGTACGCTTGCACCCACTTCTTCCAATTCGGTGCTTCACCCAACTTACTGAGAGACCACTTCGTCTCTAGAACTGATTTATCTGTCAACGTATTTGGCGTTACCTGAAAGAAAAGGTAGATTTTAAAATAAACTTGATGTAGGAACATTAAAATCCATTCAATGACTATTTCATGAAAAAGTCATTCAATTATAATGAGGTTTTTATTGATAATTTTAACTCTGTAAAGCGGTAAAGCCATATCTGTTTCAGTTGCGAATCTGGGGGCACGGCAGTGCCCCCGCCAAGTCGAGCAATAAAGCGGTGCGGCTGTAACATCCTTTTCTCGAATTAGGAACTCCGTTATTGTAGAACAGCAAAACCCATCGAGTTTAGACTCGTTTGATTCGTCTTGACGAGTACTTTGTCGTTAGATGGTGTCCTGGGTCTGTTATAAAAAGACTTAACCCCGTCGAATTTGGACTCGTTTTATTCGGGTGTCGAGTACTTTAGCAGTTCTTTAAGTCGATGAATAAGACTGCTCCAAGTTCGAATAAACCTAATGTTATTGATTCATTATAAGTGTCCACAAAAAGAAATGAGAACCCACTAAAAACAAAACTTGTAAAAAAAACCAAGTCGTACCACTCTTTTCTTCTATCATAAAAAGTAGTGAGATCCATGTAATACCAAACCAGTTAATTTATTCAGTCCCTACTTAAGGGACCTTCTATCTTAAGTTATGACGTAATAAGCTAACCTAACTACATCTTGTATATACTGACCATATCAATATTAAAAATCTTTGATGTTTTAAATGAACAAGTTGACTTGGCCCACACTAGGAATTTGTCCTGTAGACATTTAAACTTACATACACAAATACCCAGACCGGAAACAACTATCTGTAGGCCATACAAATATTTGTTCCGTGGGGGGATCGAACCCCCGATACGTAGCGCAGCAGTCAACTGCTTGAGCCACTGCACCAACTGTGCCGTTGTTGAGTTTAGTATTTTTTCTTTTTTCTTTTATACCTCTTTCTCTCTCTTTTTTCTATTAACGGATAACTAATGTGACCAATTACCTCAGCGAGTTGTCTGAAAGTAGCTGTAAAGTCCGCCATTTTCAACTGCATCATTTCTAGCAGATCTTCCACGAGTTTATCATCACCATCTTTAATTTCTTTGAGTCCAAGCTTCAGTAGATAAGTTTTCCTGAAATTTAAGGTAGTAAATAAATAAATTAATGTAGACAATTGTGTTTATTTGCCATTAAACCAAAATACCTTTCCATTATACGAAACTAGTTTTTCCCTGCGGATTCGCTTTCGTATTGGTCGGAAGTTTTTCCACGGAAACGTTTTTTTAGTCTATGACACTCGGGGATAATAAAGTATCCCATTATTATTATTATGAGTCTATACTGTACCACTGCAGGGCAAAGGCCTCCCTTCCTTCCTTCCACTTTTCGCGATCCAGTGGGATAGTAGGCCAATCCTTAGAGAAAGAGTCCAGCTCATCCCGCCATCTTCTTTTCGGCCTGCCGCGTTGTCGTTTCCAGCTCTGTGGTATCCACTGAGTCCACACTTGGGGTCTGCCAACGAGCTATGGAGCGAAGTATACTAGGTGTCAATTGTACGGACCGCATCAGAAACACCATACTTCGCTCCAAAACCCAAATAGCTGATGCGGGCCTAACAGCTGCTAGGTTAAAATGGAACTGGGCTGGGCACATCTGCCGCATGTCGGAGGAGCAATGGGCAAGCATCCCATTAGTGAAAGAATTTTCAAAACCGGTTTAGTAGATACGAGATCCAGAGATACCCTCTTTGTAGGGGACAAAGGGGGTAATCTCTGGTTATACTAAACCTACAAACTTTACCTCCTTATAATATTAGTAGACTAGAGTGTAGACAAATAAGAGAGGAGAGGGGTTTATAATATGATGATTCCACATCCGTGATCGCTAAGTAACTTATGTTGTTTACAAAATAACACCCTATTACATATTCACATAAAGTTCATTTTACATAATACCTACAATACTTTAGTTTTGACGTAGGTTTCGAGAGTAGCTTGAATGTCTTTGATCTCTTGCTTCTGCTGCTCTGACAGAATAGGCTCCAGGGCTTGCGCTAATTTGTCCAGATTCCATAGAAGAATCTGCAAAGCGCAAAAACAATCACATTTTTATCGTAAGGTAGGTAAGTGGTCCCGTCGGGGCTGCGGGTTATTCGAAAGAGATACCGCGTCCTCGACAGGGCTAAGAAAGAACATGGGCAGTTTTTAGTCAGTAGAAGTCTGACACTCCCTACCGCTCTGCCTAGAGCGGGCAGTGACAATGACTCCTTCATTTGATGATTGGCCACCCTCCAAAAAAACAAATGTAAGTTAGTGGTGGATTATTTTAATCATATTCCAGTGAGCTGGGACACAGGCCTCCTCTCTATGAGAGGGAATGGGCTATAATCCACCACGGTGGCCCAGTGCGGGTAGGTAGATGTCGTCGCATGTCTTCAAATTTTTGGTTCTAGGACATGACGGTTTCCTCACGATGTTTTCCTTCACCGTTTTGAGGGCAGTGGTGATGAAATAAATTACACAAACTAATGATTCTATCTGGATCGAATTCACGACTTACTGCTTGTAAGTCGTGGCTGCCACCACCGGGCCAACGCTGCTCTCTACGCTATAAAAATAAGAGTAAACTGGACTAGCTTATCCTTTTCAAACTTACGTCTGGTTGCCTGGCGAACGCGTACCGACCCAAATCATCGGAAGTGTTGGGCACATAGTGCTGGGAGTAATGGTCTATGAAACCGTACGGACCGTAGTCTATGGTCAGGCCTAAGAGGCTCACATTGTCTGTGTTTAGCACGCCGTGAGTGAAGCCAAGACCTGGGAAAGAAAATTAGTATGGTTAACCTTAAAACTAACAAAACGCAAAGGGGTAAAAGGACCCTTTATGAAGCCGTATATCAAACTAAGTAAATCCACGCAAAATGTGGAAACAAGTTTATTTTTTGGTGTGAAAAGTTACGTTTTATGGTAGGACTCAATATTACGTTCTCAAAACATTGCACTGATGAATGCATTGAGTATAGTACAGGGTCATGGAGGTATTTAAATTTGTAACATTAAAAACTTGTATATTTTCTTCGCTGGTCGAGTGGCCCAGCGAGCCGCTTATTTAGCATGCCTATGTAAAAACTCTTCCTGAACTGGTTGATACTTTTAATATCTGTTTGGCTTAACTTAATTTCATATTATTCTGTTGTTTAACTAGCTGTTTAGGCGCATTATATTATTATAGTACATGGATGTAGTGCTCTTCTTTAAGAGATGGGGCACTTAAGACTTCATTTTGATATGTTTTCCTATGTCTATAACAGTGTACTCATTGCTGAAGAGCAATAAATCAAAAAAATAAAATTTGTTGTAGCATATACCTTTTGGAACGAAGTTCCTTATCGCGCGTTGTGAAAGGGGGCTAGACGGAAAAAAATCTTACGAAAAGTTGTCACAACACTTTTTGCTATAGTAAGCTATTGTAAGCTGTGCGGCTTCGCATGTTTCTCTGTCTCTCTCTCTCTCTCTCTCTTATAGAAAGCAAGCCAGATATTTTCATTTTTTTTTTTTTTTACATAATAAAAAATAATAACAATAACTTCGTTCCATCCGGGTGTTCCTTGACACCTCTCAAGTTTTTTTTTATTACAGTGACTGGGTTTTAACTTACCTTGCCAGGTCGCCACCATATCAAGATTCCTATGAGCCACTTCTGAATACCACTTCACATATTTGTCATCCCCAGATTTCTCAATCTCAGGGAAATGGTGCTGAAAAAAATAAAAATAAAAGATTACGATACCTGTTATGTTTTAAATTATTTATAATTTGGGTTACCATGACCCATTTTGCAATGTAGCAATTGAAACTTATAAACCAACGTTTTTAGTAGGTACAAAATAAATCATCATTGTTGAGGTGTAGCCTAATTTAAAAAATGAATAATGTCGATCGATCATCATCATCATCATTTCAGCCATAAGACATCCACTGCTGGACTTAGGCCTCCCCCAAAAGGGGGGGATTTGCGATAACCACCACGCTTGGCAGGCGGGTTGGCGATCGCAGTATGGTTGATACGAAGGCACAGAGAACGCTGCTGCCCATTCTCTGGTAAGTCCCTTAGTCTTAGTCTGCGTGTCGCGGGTTCGATCCCCACACGGAACAAATATTTGTATGGCCTGCAGATAGTTGTTTCGGGTCTGGGTATTTGTGTATGTGACTTTATATGTTTGTGAACGCACCCACGATACAGGAGAAATTCCTAGTGTGGGGCAACGTTTTTTTAAAAAAAAAAAAAAAAAAAAAAAAAAAAAAAAAAAAAAAAAAAAAGTGTGAACAATTGTTGGTAGGTATACTAAATAAAAAAAACAATTCTCTTGTCCTTACCCCAATTTATTTGGAGTCGGCGCACCATGTCTTCTACTTCCATACTCTCTATTAGGTACCTACTCGACATCTCAGCAGTAACCTCCCTTCTAATCATCGTTCACACAGTCCATCCATCGTTTCTCTGGTCGTTCTATACTCTTATAGCTATTTACATTCATACTCAACATTTTTTCCGCATCACATCATGTCCATACCACGATAACCGATTACCACACAACTTTTCAAGTAAAATACAATAACATTTATTTTACCATCCGCGTCCCAATCACAGCATTTGAACGAATAACGATTATATTACCGACGAGCTTTTCATTGCGGCTTCGCTCACGTTTTGATCGCAAATTATTTATCGGAAACGTTTTAAATATGTAGGTACTCGGGAATAATAAAGTTCTCCATTAGTAACAGAATTCTCAAAATTGGTTCAGTAGATACAGAGATTACCTACCCCCTACACTACAACAAGGGCGGATCCAGGGGGTGGCACGGGGGCACGTGGCCCCCCAAGAGGGTTACAGAGTTCCCATCACAGTACATACTTACAAATCAAACTTTGTTTGTTTCATTGACTTTTTTGCCACCGACTTCCGAAAGTAAAGTTATTCTAGACGATTTGTGTTTTCTTTTATTTGAATTTGGTTGATTTTTTTGCAAAAAGCTTTTTTTTAATGTTACTGTTGATTATTACCCCCAGAAAAAATCCTGGATCCGCCCTTGCCCTACAACCTCACTAGAAACTAACTTTACCTCTTTGTAAGTAATATTAGTATAGATGAAGAATCTACCTTTATAATAAAATCAGCCAACAACTTTAAAGTGTGAGGCTCCTTTCGTTTAACCAGTATCTCAAAGGATCCGATGCGGTACCACGCGTTGGCTAGACGCATCACTACGGCGGCACGTTCCTGCCTCGCTCGACCGCTGTAGGTTTTGTCTCGCCATACTTTGTGGTCGTCACTCACTGAGAAAGAAAAAGATATGTTGGGAAGTTAATAAGGCGGTAACAGTGCTAACTCGGATGCAATGAGAGTGTGAGCCTCAACACAGGATATACCACACTTCCTCTCTTGCCACTGCACTCTCCAGGGCTTGAATGAAGCAAACGACAGAGCTGTCCAGGTTGCTACAGTTCACGTCAAATAACTTTGCCCCTCTGAAGTTAGCCATTTGCAAAGATCGCGCAAGTGCAGTCACGTAGTAAATTATTTGAACAAAATAAATACATATTTTTAAAATAAAACATAGTTTTATGATGCCATAATGCCCGCCCCCATGACTCGCGCATGCGCAGTTGCAGTTTTGTTCGTAATTTTGAGCCACTCGTAGCCAACTTCAGAGGGGCACAGTTATTTGACGCGAACAGTACGTTATGGTAGGATAAAATCTGAGTCATCGATTCGAGAAGAGGAAGAAGTAAAGTGCTAACTGCCCACTTGCCCAGTATATTGCGGATGTTTGTCTATACATCTATACAAAGAAACAAAATGTAAGTGTCTAGTAAAGACTCTGTTTAATTAAAAGAATTTAACGTAGAAAACATCAAACTAAGGGGAGGCCTATACCCAGTAGTAGGTGATTCCAGGCTGATATTATGACGATGATGAAGTAACACTGGATTATTTATTTTTTTACCGGGAATCGTTTTTTTTTTGTGAGCGAAAAATTTCTATTTTCAATAGCACCAGATGCATTGAATAGTACGGGTGTCATGGTAGTTAAAGTCAAGTTTTAACATTTTTGAAGCTATAACTAGATACTAGAAGGAGCCCGAACAAATATAGCATTGCCGAGAAGAACAAGTACCTTTCAACTTCAGCAACATATAACCATCCATATGACCAATCCTAACACCTGTTAGAATAACTAAGCTAAAACCAAATATATAAGCAATCCACCTTACCCACCAAAGCTGCGGCCCTAGTAGTAGGGACCCCGAGGTAGTAGCAAGCCTCTGACGCGATCATCTCTCTGATTGAAGACCGCAGCACAGCCCGTCCGTCGCCAAAGCGAGAGTACGGAGTCTCACCCGAGCCTTTTAGTTGTGGCTGCCAGGACTCACCTTTGCTGTAGAAGAATTAGGCTGATAATCAGTACTTTTTGAACGTCAAATTTAACACGAGACTGTCCGCCAAAACGCCCACCCTTCGACACTTCCTAGTGTTTGAGTAGGGAAAAAAAAGTGGCGGAACAAACTCCTCAGCAATAGATCTGTCTGTTAGGTTTAGGAGAACCAGATTGTATACAATTGTATGAGTAAGATAATATTAGGTACGATTTACATACACAGATATATCAATAAAATAAAAAAAAAACTTTTTTGCAAAAAAAAAACCGACTTCAAAACACAAAGTAAAAAAAACAATATCACAAAAAAGTGAAAAATAAACTTCAGAAGAAAAATCAGCTTCTGAAGTCGGTGACATTTGTTTGTTTGATTTCGATTTTTTTGCCACCATATTTCTGCATCTCGTGTTGGAAGAGCACTTTTGGCCACGGGGAACGGTGTTCCATAGCTTCTGTGGGCAAGTACCACATGGATGCAGTGACTTAGTACTCTTGTGAAATGTTACTAAAATAGTTTTAAGGTTCTATTAACTAACACAAATAGTATTTTATCATGTTTATGTTAGTCTGTAAGGTAATATCTATGGGCCAAAGTTGCCTGAAAATAAATAAATGTTGTCTTTGTTAAAATAGCTGGAAGGATTTTTGTCCACCATTTATTTCATTTTCATAAAACCTACCTGTTCACATATTCTCCAAGGACATGAGCTCTTCCATCACCTAATTGATCAGCCCATTGGCCAAATTGGTAACCACCATATCTGAAAGATAATGCATTAATTATAAGTACATTAAGTACACCTCTGCAGTGATGTAATGTTGTATAACAAAATCAAAAACAAAGTAGATAAAATAACAGACTAGAGAATTTTAAAAATTGTGTGCTCAGCTCACACTTTCATGTGTGTGCGAGCAAATAGGACTAGTGTGAGAACAAAGAGAATTTTAAAGCATATTCTCAGTTTAAAGTACTATAGTAAACATTATTTTTTTAATTAGTTGGTAAGATAAGATTAGAAATTACATTATCTATTCATAATTTTAATTTGCAATGTATTTCTTAAGATAGGTACCTAATGAAAGTAAGTATTCTCCTACAATTTGATTTCATTCTTTTTTTACCCGACTGCAAGGGAAGGGTAATGTTTTTGAGATTTGACCCCTAATTTTGTTTATATTTAATAATACCATAATATTTTGACCAACCAAATGAGTCTAAGCCGACAACGGAATCTACTAACATAATATATGTATAATTGTACACTGAAAAATACTATATGAAACAGGTGAGTTTTTGATAATATACTACATAAGCATGCCTTGACCGCAACCTCGCCTTGAAGCGATAATGTAGCAAACACACTTGTCTAGAAAAAAATACGTATGCATGAATAGAGAACCTCCTCCTTTTTGGAAGTCGGTTAAAAACCCATTCAGTCAATTTATTGTCTTGGAAAGTTAACACTGAGTGCGGCTGATACACTTTCGGTTCCCATACCTGTGTGAAACAGTCAGGCCTCCTTCTGGCAGATAACCACCAGCAATAAAGTTGATGAATTCTTCAGTCTCGGCTACTGAAGGGTCCAAGTCCAGAATGTCTATGAGAGCATCATCGGAGGCACATACCAGGTGAAGCTTTCCAGTTAGAGGCTCTGTTGGCACCTGAAAATGCGAACACATAAAAGAAATGAGTGTCCATGAAGTTTCATGACTGTATTTCTCCATAGAGATCTACTTTTGGAAAAGGTGATTAGCTAAGACTTTCAGGCTAACAGACAGAGTCCTTGAACCTTCACAAGTGCCTGTAAATAGTTTAATTGAAATATTTATGTTGAGACTGGGAATAAAACTCGCACATAGGGTGATTTTTGAACACAATTTATTTATTAGAGACTGGTTAGAAAAGATTGACGGTCTTATAGTTTTTATGACACAAATGGTAAACAACAGCTGAATGATGATCAGAGTAGCTCAAAATCGATTTGAGAGAGCCATTATAGAGCTTTGGGTCAGTGGGTCGTCTTAGGAAACAATTAGTTTTCAACATACAAGTTTCCACTCTTACCTTAGAAAACACAGCGTCCTTCACAGCCATCGGCATATTATACTCCGGATTCTCATCAATAGGCAGCGCAGCGTAGTTAGGATTGTCCCTGAACTTCCACTCTTTAAAGTTAGTCACCGGTTTCATTTTTCCAACTAAACTAGGTTTCTGTTCGTTCATAAGAGCTGCTAGAACACAGAAAGCTCGCTTCATCGAGTGATTTTTTAAATTACCTTCACAATATCCTGTTTCGTATAATTATGACGAAATTGTAATCATCTCGTCTGTACCACAATATAAATATGGACAGTAGCGAAACTAAGCCTAGTTGATGCGATAACTACCTACGCTCCATTGAAGCCATAGGGTTGTCCCTTTTATGCACGGTTGCTGAAGTCCCATAACTTCTCAACATAACATTTTTATTCTGTTGTGATCAATCAATCGAATTAAAAAAACCTGGCTTACAAATACAATCTAAATACCGCGGCTCGCTCCCGCCAAGACTTGTAACAGGTTAAGCCGCGTGCGCCGTTATGACAAAGTTAAAGATCTATAGTTCTACAAGTTGTTGTGTACTAAACTGTTTTCCGTGTTTAAACTACATAAATGTCTTTTGTTGAGATTAACCGACGCCATAAGATAACTTGAAAGAATACAACCCCATAAGATTTTATTTAAGAATTATCCTCCAACTCCTAACCGTTAAGGAGTTATTCCTTCCATCATCAGCTCATCAACATGAAGTAATGACTGCCAGATGTAAATACTTAAATAGCATTAGAAAAAATACGAAACACGTAATACGTGCCTATAAAATTTGAGGGTTGCCCTCGATTTCGTTAAGATTCCATCACCAGATCCAGACATGGTAACAGTGGGACCATCTCGGGAGTATACTTTTTCGATTAAAATTTTTTTTTTTCAAATCGGTTCATAAATGAGGGAGTTATGCGGAAACAAATATGATACAAAAACAAAACCAAACCGACGAATTCAGAACCTCCCTCTTTTTGGAAGTCGATTAAAAATACTTTCTTCTGCTGATGAAGCCTAGTTGACACAGCCGTATACCGCGCAATACATTCGTTGCATTTAAAAAAAATATCGGGAGATATGAACTTATACGTCACCAACTGACCACTCGTCTCGGCGCGGCACGCACAACTGAGCGCACTGCGAAGACTTGCCAAGTGCCCCGTCGATGCGCATGTTTGTGTGAGTGTGCGGTTTCGAGCGTTTGTAGGTAGTTTCCGTACTGTCCATATTTATACTGTGTCTGTACTCTGTACTGTATTATTTTGTAAACATGTGTGTTGCTTAATATTTGGTGTAACTGATATGTAGCCTTATCACTTCACAAATAAAGTTGATTTTCTCAATGCCAATTTCGTGAAATATAAGATTTTTATCTGTCAATTTTTACAAGCCATCATGACAACGACAAGAGAACAGATGACATTGACATTTCGTGCGTACTGTTTACATGAGTTATTTTTCTCTCTTTTTGCTTTGGGGTGATCTTCTTGTGTAAATGAGCCGTAACGTGAGATTTGTAAAAAGATGATAGAAACATATTAAGGTAAATGCACACTCATCAGAATCGTAGGAAGCGAAGGAGTTAAAAGAATCGAAATAAAAAGTTTTTTATATAAAATCCTATGAAATCTCACACACTCATCCGTGTTGATTCTTGCCTTATCATCCTTTAGACAGCCCATCCATTCGTTTATGTGGTCTTCTGCTACTCTTATTACAGTCTCTCTTTCTATCAAGTTTTAACGAAGTAATGACTACTTGCGTTTCTTTGCACCATCTTATTCCATCTTAATCAAACCTAAATAGATGAACTCATAGAATAATCCTAGATATACTTAAAGATAAATAAAATGAGAAGCCAAAAGAATTAACAAATAAATAAATATTTATTTAAGAGAAGATCATTTAACTGGAGCAGCTAATCTTAAGAGCAAACGCCCATTGAGGTGGTTGTGCGGAAAAACCACGCTTTTCTGCCTCGGGCTGCACTTCGAACGGTTTCTTGAGCACTTCCAGAAGGAAACGTACCTAAAATAAAAATATCATAGTCAGATCAAGTCGACTCAGTCTCAATTATGTTACTCAAGATGCGTATCCGGAAACCTGGGGGTTTAAAATGGCCACTTTAGCAGATCCTAACATATGAATTGCGTTAAAAAGCGTAAAATGGACCTTTCATAATAGTAGCTGCGTCTGTTGCGTTTTAGACCCCCTGTGTCTACAAACCTCAAGTAATGAAAGGGACTAGAACAATGCAGTTCAATGGGGAGGTGAGTCTAAATCCAGACTGCTACAGAGACATTTCTTGTAGAAAAACTTAATAGGACCACTTCCAAAAACCAAGAGCATAATATCATTAAAACTCCTCAACCTTCTGATAGTCATCCTGCTCAGCATCCACAATGGCCTCATGCAGCAGCCAGTTCCTAGGCACGTAGACGGGGTTGACGCTCATCATGCGACGGCGGCGCTCGTCCTCGAACAGGCCTGGAGAGCTCGGATCTACTGCAGCTACTCCACAGTCACGACTGTTCACAGGAAGAACACCTAGGCCAAAAGAGACGGATGATGTCTAAACATCTAGTGAGTATATCCTGGCCTGGATAGAACGAAACTAAGTACTAAGAGATTTACAAAGTACTAGGGAATGCCAAATTATTTTGGTCCTGGCTCTCATCTGTAGATCTTTGGATCGTCGTAACAGATAGTCAGAAGACAGCAACCAATCTTACCAATATCAAGCGCTATGGGGTATCGTATTACCCATCTAGTGATTGGATTGTGGAGATTAGCTCAAGAGAAATAGTCAGGGTTCTAAGTAAAAATTAATATATTGCTATTGCTCACCGGCTTCTTTGCCAAGTCTCTCGCGGTACTGGTCCAACCAGCAGCCCCAAGACGCGTGAGATGACAAACGCTTCAATGACCATTTCTCCTGTAGTTTGATCTCGCTTACCATCTCACAAGGTTCCAGCTATATTGTACAAATCAAGAATGAGAATAAAATTATTTTGTTAATGGGTTAACTGTCTGACTACAGTGCCTGCGGAATATGTTCGGTGAGGGAGCGGTATGTTACGGGAGCTTAGTCATTCGCTCATTAATAGGCGTTTAGACATCTCCCGCACCGTGCAGCAACCTCGGGAACCACGGGACCATCTTAATTAAACAGTAGGCCTAAAACTCATTGCTTCCTCAAAAATAACCATGACCACATCACAAACCTCGCCAAGTTGTCTAAAGGTAGCAGTGAAGTCGGCGCCTGTCTGTTGCATCATGTCCAATAGCTTTTCTACCAATTGTTCGTCACCCCAAAGTTCTTCTTTCAGGCCTATCTTCATTTGGAACGTTTCCCTGTAGGACATTACAAAGATGTTTTTGTTTACTGCATTATCTCACAGTGTCATAAGCTACATTTTAAATGCTCCCGTGAGTTAATTTCCGTTCATAACGGAAGCGAAGCCGTGAAAGCTAGCGTACAGGCTAGTTATTCATACAAACAGTACTAATAGAACGAAGTACAGACATTAAAAAAAATACCAACAGTATCTTGTTCTTGCAATAAGTGTCCAAGGTTTTCAATATGTGCGACATATGAACTTGTTGTGAGGAAGACAGAAGAGGCTTCAGAGCATTTGCAAGCTGTCCTATGTTCCATACCACTACCTATAATACCGTAATTTAAATAAAAATCCATTATGCTTGCTAGTAGGTAGGTAGGTAGGTTGGTAGGTAGATATTTATTCATCAAATAACTAAAGCATCTCACATCAGGTTGCTTGGCAAGTGCATATCTTCCCTCTCCATCTGAGCAATTGGAAACAAATCCACCATCATATGAGTCCACGAAGCCGAAAGGACCAAAGTCCACAGTTAAGCCCAGGAGACTCATGTTGTCAGTGTTCAGGAGCCCGTGGGTGAAACCTAGACCTGTGTTAAAAATACTGTGTGTAAGTTTGAAAAGGCTGAGGCTGACACAAGAGCGTGGAGTTTGGCACAAGCAAAGAGAGGCATAGGCCTCTCTTTGCTTTGGGTATAGACCCAGCAGTGAGTGAAGTGGGACTGATTATGATGATGAAGTATGAAAAGTGTCGAAAAGTGAAGACTGATACGTTGATAGACAGATGAAGCTTACCTTGCCACTTAGCAACGAGGTCCAAGGTCTTATGAGCAATTTCCGAGAACATTCTAATGAAACGATTCTCATCAGTCAGCTGGATGTCAGGGAAATACTCCTAAAAGTCATAATATAAAAGCTGTAGTATACTGCAAAATAGTCGAGACTCCATAATCACACAATTGATCAGCCCATATCATTACGAATTTGATTGACTTACAGACACAGACAGCAGGCCTAGGAGTCTTCATAGGCGTCCTGTCTGTGTCAGGGAGTGGGCAGAAAATTATCACGCCACGCGGGCCCAAAGTGTATAATACCACATGCAACGATTCGAAAACTCCATCACTGCACGAGTGAGACTATTACTATACTCCTACTAGACGAACCTTAATGATAAAATCGGAGAGCTGTCTCAGAACAGCGATCTCTCCAGTCCTAGACAGGATCTCTAAGGACCCGAAGCGGAACCAATTCGGAGCCAAGCGGAGTACGACCGCTGCCCGCTCTCGACGAGGACATCCGTTGTAATATACATCCCTGACGATAGCTTCGTCGCTCACTGTAATTGTATGAATGAAATGAAAAAAAAGAATCTTCATAAGTTATTATGAAGATTCTTTTTGTCGACAAGAATCGCCGAGTTCCTTTTGGCTATTAGGCATAATGTCGAATTATTTAGGTGTGAGGTTTATTACAATGATGTTTTTTTCCGAACCCCATCCTTGCCTATCCTGTACCGGATACATTATGATAGTGTTCGATGTTTTATAGGTGCCTATGTAGGCCTATGTAAAATAAAATAGTTTCGACTTTGAATGATGATGCTTACACCAAAATGAAACAACGGTAAATGAGGTTCAGAATATAACAACGTGCAAAAGAAAACAGAATTCTTATACCCATAAGCCTTACACCAAAAAAAGGATTTTGTGGATTGGAAAGACGTTCAAGGGTCAACTTACCTACTAGTCCCACAGCTCTTGTAGTCGGTATGCCTAGAAAGTAACACGCTTCACTTGCAATCATCTCCCTGATGGCAGACCGCAATACAGCACGGCCGTCATGAACTCGTGCGTACGGTGTTTGTCCTGAACCCTTCAGTTGTATCTGCCATCTTTCACCACGCCTAAAAAACCATTTCCAGACCAATAAGACAGCTAGCATATAAGTAAAACCTTTATAAACAACAAAGACCCAGGGATGACTACCTACTTGACTTTCACAAATCGTCTTTTGCTCTTCAGAGCTGGCTTTTGCTTGTTGGTTAGGAACTGCACAGCTATGTAATTAACATAATACAAACGCAGCCCGAAGTATCTTACCTGTTCACGTATTCTCCAAGAATATGAGCTCTACCATCTCCTAGTTGTCCTACCCACAGTCCATACTGGTGTCCACCGTATCTGGAATAACATCATGCATGACATTTTTTTAAAGTGTTTTTTTATAATTGCGTCGTTAAAGGTACCTACTAATACACTTGAATATTTTCTTCTTTCTTTAATCGTGTGGTTAGAGCCTAATCTGGTGTAGGAGGTTTTATGGCACCTATGGATGGGCCTCTGGCTTGGTCTAACATGCTGTCGAGAAATAACTCTCAACTCTTGATAATATTTACCTATGTGCAACAGGCAAAGCTCCGTACGGCAGTTTCCGTCCTGCTATGAATTCCGCGAATTCCTCACGGTTTGCCATGTCAGGGTCCATGTCCAAGATATTGATCAAGGCATCTTGTGACGCGCAAACCAGTCGTATGTTCCGTTCCAGAGGCCGAGGAGTAACCTGAAAATCATCATTTTGTTTGTAATTAATTTTGAATTCTGAAAAGTTGACCTGACGTTCTAAAACAAAATAGTCGAAAAATCTTACAATCCTACAATGCAATCCTATCAGATTTGTTAGGCTATGCAGTAGACTTAGCGTTGCCACTGCTGATTAAATATTTACCTCGGAGAAAACAACGTTCTTTATGTTGGATCTAATTTGGTCATGATTTTCATCAATCGGCAATAAAATGTATTTTGGATATTGACTGAATCGCCACTCGGTCAAATTTCTCTTCAGTGGGAAACTTTCTCCCTCCATTTTCATATCGGACATATTATACTACTAATTGAGAAATAATTTAATAAATCATGAAAAAATACATTACAAATCTGAAAATATTAAATTAACCGCCATTTGTTAGTCTATGGCATAGACACTGAGAAGGGAATCGTTCACATCCTAAATAATATTCACACCATCGACCTAGAAAAAAAGGTTTACAGTGTTCCCATGCTAAAATTTTCTTTTCCCACCCACCGAGAAAATACAACTCTTTGATTGTTCTGAAAAATCGTGGCATGAATAGGGCGCTTTATAAACACTTTTTTTCTTGGATGGTATTCTCGTAACCAGACTGCACTACCAATTTGTTCTCAGTTTATTTTACAATTTTTAAAAATCAAGTCTCAATTTTTGAAAATAATTGGAATTAATGTAATAAAACATTCTACGTTTCTGGGTCAAGCAAGGTTTGTGGAGCATTCACTTCAATTGCTATAATTCTCCCGAGATAAAATCCGAAAGATGATCAGAAATAATGAGTATTTTCGAATACTTCGAATAAGTAGTAGTGGTCAAGGTCACGGCTAAGCTACAAATTTCAATACTCTCAGATTTCATGAAATATGACCAGCGAATGGATATGATCTAATTTTGTAGGTTTGGAAGGGAACTCGCTCGGTGTGAAATTCGTTAGTTCGGCGACCGCAATTTCACTTTCGTGAGGCGCTTTCTCGTTTTGTTTGTCACTTTCGAAAAAATTCATTACTTGTGTGAATCAAACCCGTTTCTGTTTGTAGTAAATTCCACCGAAGTGTTAAATAATTTCCGTGAACCGTGCATGGTATTTGTTTCACGTTAAATGGATTTTTATCAAAAAATATGGTGTATACAGAGGGATATTTGAAGGAGAAGCTGACCAAGGATTTGGACGCCGTTCACGTCGTAAGTAATCTGTCAAAAATTTATCGAACACCTGTGCCGCGTTGTAAACTTTTCATGTAATTTTTGAATGAAAATAAGTGTCCGTATCGAATTAATAACCTCATAATCGTGCACAATGACAAGGAGAGCCGACCCGGATAAATTTACTGTGACAAAACAGGCGTTACTTCCCGGCTTATTATTCTCTTTGCTTGTGAGATGGTGCGTGGCTGCTTATCCGTATTCCGGATACAAAAAACCTCCGATGTATGGCGATTACGAAGCGCAAAGACATTGGCAAGAAATAACAGTGCACACGCCTAGTAATAAATGGTATCATAATACGACGCAAAATGATCTTCAGTACTGGGGTTTGGACTATCCACCGCTCACAGCATACCATAGTCTGCTTATGGGGTTGGTGGCGGACTGGCTTGAGCCGGAATCGGTGCGTCTGTTTGCCTCAAGAGGTTACGAAAGTGACACCCATAAAGCCTTCATGAGGTGGACTGTGTTCCTAAGTGACATTTATTTGTATGTGACTGCAGTGCTGTGCATTTGTATAGATGCTGAAAGAGTGCTGGGAAAAGAACCCAAAGAACCGAAATGTGTTCTTAAAAGAACAGACATTTCAACTACTCTATTTTTATTGTACCCTGGTATCATATTGATTGACTATGGTCACTTTCAATACAATTGTGTGTCTCTTGGGTTCTTTTTATGGGCTACTTTCTTTATAATAGCCATTAGGAATGATACTTTGGCTACAATCTTTTTTGTTTGTGCTCTAAATTATAAACAAATGGAACTGTATCATGCTTTGCCATTTTTCTTTTATTTGTTCAGGAAATGTTTCATAGGCATGCCACATGGGAGAGGCAAGCTGTCTCACTTTGTTCACTGTTTCAACAAACTTGCGATTGCCGTTATTGCTTGCTTTGTTATCATTTGGTATCCATTCTTAAAAGGATGGGACAATGTATTCCAGGTTGTACTTAGATTGTTTCCATTTAATAGAGGAATCTTTGAAGATAAGGTTTCAAATGTGTGGTGTATGGTAAATGTTTTTATCAAACTTAAGACAATTTACAGTACCCAAGAAATGGCAAAAACATGTTTGTTGATTACAGCTATGGCTGGAGGGCCAGCTTGTGCAGATATTTTCTTTAGAATAAACATAAAGAAGTTTGTTCCATGCTTGATCAATGTGTCTCTGGCATTCTTCCTGTTTTCATTCCAAGTCCATGAGAAGAGTATTTTGTTAGCGGCTATACCTGTAGCCCTACATTTTCCTGAAGATCCTTTCATGTGTTTCTGGTTCTTGCTAGTATCCACATTTAGTATGCTTCCATTGTTACTAAAAGATGGTCTCCTTCTTCCTTTTATTGCTACCACTCTGATTTACACATCATTCTACAGCATTTGCTTGAAGTTGTCTCTGCCAAATTCTGGTTATTTCTCCATTTTTAATGCTAACCGTGTGGCTAAGATTCTGCAGCCTAATAAGAAAGATTCCTCTCCAGTTTTGACGTTTGTGAGTCTTGTTTTTGTAATATCTGTAGTTGGTATGGTCCTGTTGACTATTGGCACTGTGTTTGTGAAGCCACCTCCACAGTGGCCTGATATCTTCCCGCTACTGATAGCAGCATATTCCTGTGGGCATTTCCTCTTCTTTTTCTTCTATTTCTATTATACACAGTTTTCTCTACCAGTGTGCTTGCCATGTGTTGCTATTACTAAGCAAAAAAGAAAGTAGAAAACAAAATACATTGACTGTACTAAATTGTCTTAGTTAAGGGTTTTAAATCTTACCAGTTTTTAAACTTGCTACAATTTAAGACTTTTTACTTTTATATTCTGAACTTTTCATACACTTTTTAGAATTCCACAGTATGTTACTTAATTAGTGCTTAAAATTGATATTGTGCTGTCTTTGTTCTTAAGTGACCAAATATTGTGTGGTGCCCGATACTGTAAACTAGTAGTACAATTAATAAGAATTTCGAAATTGCATTCCAATAAAGATTTTAACTAATTAATAGATTGCACAAAACTGATTTTCTTTTACCCTACCTTTATAAATAAACATTATATTAAAGAGTGAACCTGCAAAACCACTTGACAAACAGATAAGGTCAGTACAAAATGTTCTAAGGGCCGTTAGATAAGTTAAGTAGGTAGCTACTAATTGGGACCATTGGCCAAGGTGTATGGCTTTCCAATCACTGCTGACCTACAACATGCTATGACGTCATAATACTACAGCAGTATTAGATAATATTGCTGTATGGATTGACTACAAAATAGGTGGATTCCAAATGGCTAAAAATCATTATCAAATAGAACAGTCTCATCATAGTGATAATATAGAATGAATTAAGAGTCATTATGTCAATAACACCATACAGCCCCAGTTTGATTTACCAAAAATTATTCAACTGGTAAACCATGGGGTTACTCTTCATAATATATGGGGTAAATTGGATGAAAAGAGACACAGTTGAATCGAGACAAAACTATTCAAAGGAATTGCAGCCAAACACAATCTGTTAAAAACAGTCTCTGTAGTGAAAACTCAATAACTCTGTCTGAACCTGGAATGGAACCAAGGAAGAACCCCATGCTAAGCTACTACAGTCGTCACAGCTAGGACTGCTAAACTAACTCAACAGGCTGATGCCGTCATAGGTCCTTATCAAGAGCCCTTACTCCCTCAGTAGTTAGCCTTCTGAATGTGCTACCTATTAATTTGGTGACTACATTGATAGCTATCGGCTTCTGACGAAATGGAAGCCGGATCTTTAAATGGATAGTCATGTTGCACTGTACACACGGCTACACATCAAGCTATACATTTCCAGTATAAGCTGGTCTCGCATTGTATAGGATTTCCGTACATTGCGAGATCAGCGTAAACTGGAAATGTATAGCTTGATGTGTAGCCGTGTGTACGTTCTCAGGAAACGCGTCATATACCTACTTCAATAGATTATAATATATTGTTACGAGCTGGGTATGGGATAAATAAAAACACTACCAATTAAACACACGAATTAACTTTATTAAGCACAAAACACTTAATACACAATCGCAAAACACTACTGAACACTTTATCGCACTAGATATCTCTTCGAACCTTCCGTTGTCTCGCTTTAAAAGTAGACTCACTGCTCCGACCTCTGTTGGTCCTTTTATACTCAAACACACAAAAGAAGTTCGAGAAAATTCCCTATTGTTAACTAAAAATGAATACAACATTCACAAAGAAAAATAACTAAAAAATAAACTTAAAGATAAAAGAACCAACAAGGAAGAAGTTACGTTACGCACTCGGCATACGGTCGAAATTACAATGGCGATTATGTCGCCGACGCCCGCCGTGCTGACCTTGTAAACATAATGGAATTATACCTACAGAATGTACTGGAGTGTTTTAGACACTACACAATTATAAGCGAGGTTTCTTGAAGATTCTAGATGACCGACGTAACACTGCCCCCTCCTTAGACATGCTCGTCCCGAGCATCATTAGTCCCGTAGTATCGCGCCAATCGGTCTACATGCACAATCTTAGGCGCACCTCGCGGACCCTTCTGTATTCGGTAGGTGACATCGTTGATCCTGGTCACAACTCGGTATGGTCCATCCCATTTTGCTTGCAATTTCGGAGACTTTCCCTTGCTCCGCACGGGGTTATGCAACCACACTAGCGAACTTTCATCGAAACCACTACTGTTTGCCTTCCGGTCATAACGAGTCTTCATCTTCTCAGACATCTGTTGTCCGGAATACCTGATATGCTCATACACATCATTTAACTTATTACGCAGGTCATTCGCGTAATCCGTTACACTGCGTGGGACATCAGGGGGAGTTCCAGTGATTAAATCTGCAGGCAATCGTAATTCCCTTCCAAAGTTTGCGAAAGCTGGAGTTACTGTCGTACTTTCGTGAACTGCACTCCGATAGGACAGAAGAAACGGCTGTATGTGCTTGTCCCAATCCCTTTGCCTGCTTTCCACAACTTTTGCCAGATATCTTTCCAACGTCTGGTTGAATCGTTCCACCATTCCATCAGATTGTGGGTGGTAAGAGGTGGTTCTGGTTTTGTGTGTACCCATCAATCGACAAGTCTCCTGGAAAACTTGCGATTCAAAATTCCTTCCTTGATCGCTGTGAATTTCTAAGGGTACTCCAAAACGACAGAAGACTTCTTGAACCAATTTATCTGCGACTGTTGTAGCTTCTTGGTTAGGAATGGCGAAGACTTCTGGCCACTTTGTGAAGTAGTCCATGACAACCATGAAGTACTTGTTTCCGCTATCACTTTCTGGAAATGGTCCCGCAACGTCCAGCGCTATTCGCTCCCAGGGGGCTCCAACGTTGTACACTTTTAATGCACCTCTGCTACGTGTGTGGGGTCCTTTCACAGCCGCACAACTGGTACATTTGCGACACCAGTCCTCCACATCATCTCGACAGTGGATCCAGTAGAAGCGCTCTCTGATCTTCAATAGAGTCCTTTTTACTCCCATATGTCCTCCTGAGCATCCATCATGGTAGAGCCGTAAAACATCCGGTACCTTAGCTTTAGGGACAACCATTTGTAGATGATAGCTGTCCCCTCGAGCGTTTTCCCATTTACGGCATAAGACTCCGTCCTGGATCTCCAAGCTGTTCCATTGTGCCCAATAACTCTTTGTGATGGAACTCATCGCAGCCACATCACTCCACTTGGGCTTCGGAGCACCAGCTTTGATCCACTCGAAGATCGGTTTGATGTCCGAGTCATTTTGCTGAGCCTGCTGTATGGTTTCCTTCCATTCGTCGCTGAGATCTGTTCTTAGCCTTCTCACAGACACAACTTCCTTAGTTTCTTGCCTGGAACTCTGCATACAATCTTCACGCCAAGGTCTTGACAGTGCGTCTTCCTTACTGCGAGTTCTCCACTGGTGCTGAGCAGTCATATCAGCAGCCTTTCTCTGCTGTGATTGATCATAATCATCTCTCGTCGTGCGTCGCTTTTCACAGTTTGACCGTAGATGACCACTTTCTCCACAAGTGTAGCACCTAGGGCTGTACTTTTGCGGACGCTGGCGTACAGGTGGTAACCCAACTTGCATCGGACAGCTTGAGCTAAAATGATCCTTTTCTTTACCGGTGTAGCAGCTGGGACTGTACACTCGCGGACGGTCGCGTGTAGGTGACGCTACAACTTCTCTGATGTAGTGTGTTCGATGGTCTTGTCTCACTGCTTCTACTTCTAGAGCATGGGCCAAGGCGTCTTTCAGCGTCTCATGATGCCCAAGTCGCACAGCGGCTCTCACTTCCAAGTCGCGTATTCCGTCGACGAAAGCCTGTACCAAATTTCCATCGATGAGTGCAGGGGCAGACCGGTATGCTTTCCGAACCAGCTTTTCAACTTCCAGGGCCCACTGCTGTAAGTTCTCGGCACTAAGTTGAACGCGATCCCTTAACTTAGCACGAAAAACGTGCTCCAGGTGCGCGTCACCATATCTGGACTCTAATGCCTCCAGCAGCTGTTCGTAGGTCACATCCTTACCGAGGGCCTCAAGAATGGTTAGGGCCTGGTCTCGGAGACCCAAAGTGAGCGCGGTCATGGCTTGCGCTTTGGTCCAACCGTTCACTTTCATAACGGCCTCAAATTGAATTTTATAGGCCGACCACGAAGATGTTCCGTCGAATGGCGGCACTTTAAACCCGCGCACCGAAGGTGCAGCAATCACTGAAGTCACAGCCCCGTCTCCAACCTTAATTTCACTCAAGGCCTTCTTCACATCGGCGATCTGAATTTCGGCCTTTGCGATACGGTTGTCGTGCTGCTGTACCTGCTCCTTCATCACGCTCAGCTCTTTGCCAACTGATGCGGTAAGATCTTTAATCAGGAGCATCTGTTCCTCTTGACGGCGAGCCTGCTCGTCTTTATCCCGTTGCAACTGTTCGTGCAACTGGCGAGCCTGTTCCTCTTGACGGCGAGCCTGTTCCTCTTGACGGCGAGCCTGTTCCTCTTGACGGCGAGCCTGTTCCTCTTGACGGCGAGCCTGTTCCTCCTTATCCCGTTGCAACTGTTCCTGCAACTGGCGAGCCTGTTCCTCTTGATGGCGAGCCTGCTCCTCCTTGTCCCGTTGCAACTGTTCCTGCAACTGGCGAGCCTGCTCCTCTTGACGGCGAGCCTGCTCCTCTTGACGGCGAGCCTGGTCCTGCAGCAGCGCCATTAAGGCAGACAAGTCAGGCGTCGCTAATGCTGGAGTAGCTCCAGATGGGCCAGCGACTGGCTCTGATGTAGGCTGGACACCGCCCGGTGTCTGTGTCGGGGAGTCTCCAAATCGCCTCTGGTCCATACCCTGCTGTCGCTGACTCCTCGTACGGATACTATCCGTGTCGTCCTTTGGTAGAATCGGCATTATTTATCCCTCACTTCTGACACCAAATTGTTACGAGCTGGGTATGGGATAAATAAAAATACTACCAATTAAACACACGAATTAACTTTATTAAGCACAAAACACTTAATACACAATCGCAAAACACTACTGAACACTTTATCGCACTAGATATCTCTTCGAACCTTCCGTTGTCTCGCTTTAAAAGTAGACTCACTGCTCCGACCTCTGTTGGTCCTTTTATACTCAAACACACAAAAGAAGTTCGAGAAAATTCCCTATTGTTAACTAAAAATGAATACAACATTCACAAAGAAAAATAACTAAAAAATAAACTTAAAGATAAAAGAACCAACAAGGAAGAAGTTACGTTACGCACTCGGCATACGGTCGAAATTACAATGGCGATTATGTCGCCGACGCCCGCCGTGCTGACCTTGTAAACATAATGGAATTATACCTACAGAATGTACTGGAGTGTTTTAGACACTACACAATTATAAGCGAGGTTTCTTGAAGATTCTAGATGACCGACGTAACAATATCTACGTTATATCTAGTGGCGCCTCGATTACTGTTACTATCCAATTTAAGATATCCTACATTACATTTGATTTATGCCTTTGATAACTTGCCTATCAAAAAGTGGTCATAGCTATATTTAATTTAATTCATTTTCATCACCTTCACTCTTGATAACCAAATGAATTTTATTTAAACTGATAGTTTTTAACACAGAATAATTATGCCTAGGTAGGCTTGCCTACTCATTTCTGTTTATGGCTACCTGGCAAGCTGTGAACAGGTAAGTCAATATAGGTAACTACACCGATCTGCTAACCAATCGAAATTGATATCAAAGGTTAGATATTTTAATTACAAAACCAATCATATAGGCTTGCCTGCAAAAAATAGGGAATAAAACAAATATGCTTTAAGCACTTTTTGATAGGTAAGTTATCATAGGCATATTTGAATATGAATTATATTTGATAAGAAATACGTCTCATCTGGTTATCAGAGCGGTGAAGGTCCATCTTTACCAGCTCTTAGACTAAGTTTCATTCACGATTCAAAATCAAGGGGTTCCCCGTCGGGGCTGCGGGTTGTTCGCAGATACCGCGGCCTCGACATGAAGGGCTAAGAAGGAACATGGGTGATTTTTAGTCAGTAGAAGTCTGACACTCCCTTTCGCTCTGCCCAAGAGTGGGAGGGGTTATTCGATGATTTTTCACCAGCCAAAAAAAAAGGACTGGTTGTCAGACTTTCAGGTCACTGACTACCTGTAACGACTGCCAAAGATCTATATATGGCAGCCGGGACCAACAGCTTAACGTGTTTTCCGAGGCACGGAGGAAACTCGGTATGTAATGGGCGGTCACACATCCACAGACCAACCTAAGCAAGTGCGGCTTAACTTAAAGAAGTTATTATTGACCCACGAGCTCCTCCTTATGTGGAGCACATTCATGTAGATAAATAGCAATGGTTTAGTGTACTTGAGACTCAAATATTAATAGCCATAAAAAGTTTGTATTGGCTTTATAACTGTGATCATTTACGATAGGTGGATTGCTGTATAATAGCCCGGGTACATTAAACATCACCGCGTATTCGTAATTGATGGGCAATATGATCATTAGTGTCGAGAAATTACGCATAACTTATCAGTACAAAGGTTAAGGTCATCATTATCATAATAATAGTAAGAAAACTGCTGATTTTATATCAGCTACAACACTGTTTTTAATGGCGCCAATTAAAGTTTTAATACTACAGGGAATACCCCGACTTGCTTTTCTTCCGTCTGCAAAAAAGGTTGGTAAAAGTGCTCAAAAAGTTGATAAATTGATAATGTTATTAACATTTAACCGGCGCCCTTTCCTTGTCTTGTCTGGTATTCTCGTAATTTGATAAAACCGTATATGGCTCGAATTAAAATGCCATTCATCCAAGTAAAAAGAATCTGATTTCCGAAATATTCAGGTGGGTAATGTGTGTTAGTAGATACTGTCTGTCTGCTATTAGCTAAACTCATTAATAAATTAATTGATTGAATTTAGTTTTTGTAATCATTCTTAGATCCGTTCTGTTACTTATATATTCTGCTGAATTTAATTAATTTTACCAATTCTATAAAAGAAAATCAACCTCCAGTTCAGATTTTGTAATTAAAAACGTCTACACAATACTCAACAAAATACAATTTTGTTGGTAGATTCATCATGTTTTATCTGTTGCTGAAATGCACGATCAAATTACTCGTTATAATTAGCTTGACGAGAAAGTTTGTTGAACTCATACTGATTAGAATTAGAAGCGAAAAAATGTGATGACCGAAAATGAGGCCAAGTTCACAATATACTCATTATGTAAAAAGAAAAGTGAGAACGAAAGTGTTGAATGTGCGCAAATGAGAATATTAGAAGTACCAACGAGGTACATAACTCGTAGTAGACTAGTTTAATGTTAAACAAAGTCACGCGACGGTTACTAAAGACTTCTATTTTGAGAGCAGTAATGTGATCTGAAAAGTGGAGCGAATGACCGACTTTTTATCGTAGACTATTGCCTACATATCGAGACCGTTAAATCCTTTATTATTGAAATCACTCATCACACCTGTTATGTAGTTCCCAAACGGTTAGGCAAAGGGGTTGTTAGAGCACCTCCAAATTTGGGGTGAGCTACTTCTAAGTTCTACTCGCTGAAACAGATTAATTCTTGATGGAAAAACCCAATATCTCCCAAAATCCAACCCTCTACCTGGTAATCCAACTCCGGTCTTCATGCCCAGCAGTAACGTTTTCTTGACCTTGTGGTTGGTGGTGTGCACACAAAATTTAAAAAATATTCACACAAATTGCAATAATAAAGTTGCAATACAGTTTGACTATTCCGCCAGTTATAACCAGATATAACGCAGGCAGTGCTTTCAGGGTACAATAGAATTAAACAGAAATGACTTATCGTGTTTTATATGAAAGTGAAGTAAAATAAAGGTCATCAGATTTTCAATTTCTACACGTAAAAGAAAGTAAGACAATGTGACCCAGATTACAATGAACATCGTATTCGTAACTATCAAAGAGACTTCCTTCTGTACTGGTTTAACTCATTTCTGGCTGGTACTTAATTATTTGAAACCAAAATTTTATGCTCGTTCGGCCTACTTTTCAAATTCTAAGTGTTTATTTAAATAAGGCTGTAAATTACCGTTTTTTGAACGGCTATTACACAAGACAGTCCCCTAAAAACGCCCTCCGCCATTTATTGGTGTTTTAACTAATTGGTGTTTAAAGAAGAAGAACTGTGATGAAGAACGGGCGGATCAAACTCTACGGGTTGGTTTTGGCCAGTATGCCACAGGGAATACTGTCACAAATCTAAACCACAAATGCTCGGTATGCGGTGTGCGTGCTGTTTTCACTGAGCGTTGCATAATTTGACGCATGATTTCACTGGGCATGCACGTGCGCGAACAGTGATGTGAATCGATTTACTTGCCCATTTGTCAATCGTTAGATAAGACAAAAAATTCTACGCGAGTAGTGTGATGTTATCTGGGAGATAGGTCTGAGTTTGGTTCAATGGCGCCATCGCATTCGCATTACATTACAGTCTGAAATTTTTAATTAAACGAGAAATGCTGTTGCACCAAAGAGCTTGAAATCTCATTAAGAATGTCATGATTCCCGTCCTCTATTAATCATTTTTTGTCTAGGAAAGGTTATGTCTTACGAGCATAAAAATTCTTTATCAACTGTCAAAACGATTCAACTAATACCTTCGTAGATATGCCATAAACATTCGCGCAGCGCAAGCTAATCCTTGAAAACCTCGAATTATGCAACAAGAAAAATACTTAAATCGCCGGAAATTGTTTAAAAATAACTCATACCATAAAGCCAATTTCTTTTCAAGTGCAATATACGACGGTTAAAAGGAAATAGGGTATAAGTGACAAATAAGGAAATGTTCAGGAGAGCCGTTTAAAGTTTTTAATTTTAGAATAACTGACGTATTTTTGTCATTTATTAAAATATCGTGAAAACTAAAACACTTATAAAATCAGAAAAAAATGTGGCAGTTACCGGTATTTTTAGTTTTAATCATTTGACGCTATTTAAAGTGGTTTTTGTCGCTTATAACAATTGCTTTTAATTTTTAATGAGGAAATATGGCATAAGATACAAATGACAAAATAAAATATTAAAGGATAAGAAGCCTAAGCGACATACCGATTTCTCAGATCGCAAGGTAAAAGGGTATAAGAGACTAGACAGTTCAATAAGTGTTATAGGAAAAGAAGGATAAGGTACTTTTCACAGTGGTTGTATAATAGTACATTATGGTATAAGTGTGTAACGTTGGTGATTACCGCTGAGGCGCCATTGAGACCCGAGCCGTTAGGTGAGGGTCTTAAGAGAGCCGAGGACGGTAATCATCAATACACACGTGTATCATACGACGTTTTTCAACACACTTGTGAAGAAAATAACACAAAAAAATCATTTTCAACAGTTAAAATGAGTTGTAAAAAAAGTTTCGAGCATCTAACAATGGCGATCGGCCATAGACTGAATGAGGTTTCTTTTTTTTTGCTTTTTGTGGATAGCGTTTTAGTCACGTACAAAATGAGGAATTTTTTTTTTTTATTAAATTGGTTTTGTTTATACACAAATACAGAGAAAACAAAAGTTTTATTTATTGAAAACGTATATACAAGTTGAAATTATCTATTTAAATTAATATGTTTTCCTGCGCGCGCATCTAACAATGGCGATCGGCTATAGAATAAAAAATTAAGTTTTTTTTTTTGCTTTTCGCGGACAGTGTTGCAGCCACGTACAAAACGGGGAATTCAAAGTTTTTTTTATTACAGAGAAAACAAAAGTTTTATGTATTAAAAACGTATATACAAGTTGAAATTATCTATTTAAATTCGAAGTTGCATGAAATGAGCAAGGAATAGGTTTACATTAATTTATTTTTAGTATTGAACACAATCTTTTTAGTATCGAAACTTTTTTAAGAACATAGCAACTCAACCAAAAAAATTAAAAAAAAACCTATAACTCACTTGTGAATAATGGTAATGAAAAATTCACAGTTTGATTACAGGTGTCATTATATGCCTAATTGCGGTGAAATAAGAGCCACTTTATGAGCAAGTGTGTTGAAAAAGATAATAGAGCACAAGAAACAGTCAGCTTTCAAAACAAGAAAGGTTAAAAGACATTAGTGACACACAATGTCGCTTGAAAGCAAAGGAAAAGAAGGATAATCAACATTTGGCATTGCGTGAGTCTACGGAAATATGGATGAAAAGACACCCCAAAAATAATGAAGACAACCAACCAATACGATCCTTCATCAGTATAGTAGGATGTTTTTGAATTAAAAAAGACATTTTTGTTAATAATATTTTTTAAGCAAGAAAAATCAAAGCTACTTAACCTCTCAAGTACCGCCATTAGTTACGTCAACCATCCGTCAAGCACCGCGGGCGGTCTCTTATCGTAAGCGAAATCTGACACTGGTCACAAAAACTGTTATCGCTCCGTTTCTGTTGCTTCTATTCACACACTCTAAACGGTGTCGGGTTGTTCAATGATGTGACTATGAAATACAATGTAAACAAGATTCTGATTAGAACTCAAGAAATAAACATATCCTATTGAAGTCGGAGTACTTGCCGAATATAGTTATGTTGCTGTATTATGTTGATTTCTGACTAAACTGTATGATCAATTTACACGAAATTTTGGGAACTGACTCATGAATAGACTGGTAATCTAAAGATAATGTTATTTTACGAGTTCTGTATCCGATTCCTGCAATGTTCAAACTTGACCTTCATAGCGCGCGGCGCAGTTTTCATGAATTTGCATTGTTCGATACACTACTTTGTAAAATGATCATCAGAGGTATAACAAACAGATGCCCTTTATAAATGTTTCTACAATACTACTTATATATTCATCGACTCATTACTAACAATAAATCGTTAAAATATGCCACTATAATTGTAAAACCTCAAAATAACATAGAGTAGGGAACAAATCTGATAACTTTTTTGTAGGATTTTTTTCACCAGGTAATATAAGCGTTTGAATTTGAATGTTACTTGAAAATGAACAAGAACAAAGTAGTCTACCGATTTCTACCCATACTTACCTTATCTTTCATAGAAAAAACCAAAATTGTCAACATCTGAAGTGGTCATAAAAATGTATGAAATTCTAACATTCCGTAGGGTTGGGACCACACCACTATAGTAACGATAAGTTTGACTGAGTTCAGGAAGGAAAATAAAAAAACAATTTAGATTGACATAGTACTTTTATTTACTTATTATGCATATTAGTTAAATAATAATAATACTATTTATTTATTTATTTACAAAATACTCGTAATAAAAATAAACAGTAATATCATAAATCTACGTATGTCTTTATCAAGAAGAATAGGTAAAAAGATTACTCTGGGTGAAATTCAAAAGGCGAAGGCTGAGCGCGCAGCGGGCTTGATCTGTAAAAAAAGATTTGCGTTATTCCTGATGTAACGCAAAAACAATTATTTTGATGAAAACGTGTTTTATTACTTACGCCTGAATGACTGCTGGCGCACTCGAGGAAGGGTGCGGCACACTCGAAGTTGAAATCGATGGATTTGCCCTATCAAAAAAGATTTTCGTTTTAAAAAAGACTCATAAACAACTTTACAAAAAAAAAACATTTTGATGATAACATTGACTTACATAAAGATAAGTGACGAAGCAGTCGGAGCCAGTAGAAATTCGACTCCCTCCTGGGTATATAACCCGAGGATAGTCGGTGGCGGCTCAACATACTGAAAAAAAAAACACATTTATAAACCTAACGCCTCACAAAAAATTGCAAGTTCAGATGAGTTTTTCATGCGAAGTTCACATTTACATGCAATTCCAGACCATCACCCTTCCCCATATAAAACGTGTAGACGAAAACACAAACAATACCCGCACCTGATTCAATCACATATAGTTACTACATACCTATGTATAAAATATTATCCATTCAGGTTGCTAAAAGACAAAAAGATATATTACTGAAAAAAAAAACAACAAGTGATTATTCATCATATACTTAGCCTCATCACACAGAGGAGCTCGTGGCTTAATAAGAACTGCCACTCGGGTCGATCTTTAGGTAAAGCTGTGCTTGCCTAGGTCGGTCTGTGGATGGGTGACCGCCCGACATACCGAGTTTCCTCCGTGCCTCGGAAAGCACGTTAAGCTGTTGGTCTCGGCTGCCATATATAGAGCTTTGGCAGTCGTTACAGGTAGTCAGTGACCTGAAATTCTGACATCCAGTCTCACCAAAGAGTATCGTATTACCTAGTATTAACTGGGTTGTGGAGGTCAGATAGGCAGTCGCTCCATGTAAAATACTGGTACTCAGCTGCATCTGTTAGACTGGAAGCCGACCCCAACATAGTTGGGAAAAGGCTAGGCAGATGATGATACTTAGCCTCATCACAACAAGGTGAGTGATTTATTCATTATTCATGAAAGAGAATAGAGGTACTCGGCTTCGCCCTCGTCCTCCGAGTCGGTGTCCCGGAGGAGCTCATCAAAGTCCTCCGGGGCATACTCGCGTCCAACGCACCAGTTTTGCCTCGCAGCCATCTCAAATCTATTAGAATACCGTACACATAATTTACAAAACAAAACATAAAAAACTAAAAGAAATTATTATAATTAAAAAAAACATCTACATTCAAACTACACTAAACGGAAATAAAACTATAAAATACGAAAAATAATACTTTCATTTTATTTATCCGAACAATTTTACAAAAACAATCGATAACTTTTATCGACATGACCCTAAGCACTAGCTGAGCTAAGAACCATTTTGACGTTTGACAGTTCAAAATTCAAATAGGATTTCGTTACCTACTAATGAAATTTTCATCATAATATGAATAAATTATTGAAATATGCATGGACTACGTGTAATTATGAATTATCAATAGATTTTACGTTATTTCTGCCATCACAAAGATGAAATTTCGTTGAATTATCTCAAAAAATCGTACAATAACAATAGCGAGTTCGACGAACCCAGAACGATGTAAATTTTGTTAGCTCAATAAAACAAGTTTTGTGGTATTATTTCATGCGAAAAACTATGTAAAAAGTTGCGAGAAACACTTATAAATGAATATTCATCCACTTACCGTACAAAATCAATGAAAAATCACGAAAACACACGAATTCACTAGCGCGCGACGTAATCACGAACACGAAATTTTTGTACTAACTTCACACTTTTTTTTTAAATGTTGCCTACAATATTTTTAGTTTCTATCTTTGTTTACGGTTGTAAAATATTATCTGTCATTGAGAACATTCATTCAGAAACGATTTTAAGACTTATCTATAATACAAATACAGTTTTAAATCGGTCGGGGTTTGGTGGCACAAATTTGTGCCAGCGGGGCTCAACGGTAATACTTGTTTACTGGCACGTTTTTGTGCCGCTGGGGCTCTAGAGGTTAAAAAGAGTGGGTAGGTATCAACCTGCTAATCATTTTTGGAAACAATAATACTGCAGCTAGTAGGTAGGTAACTTAAGAATGAATTACGAAAACTTGGTATGTACCCGTAATATTAAACATTGTAACAAACATTTTAAAAAATAATAAAAGCATCGAAACTTAAGACTTATTTGGCATTGTTAAACATAACATGGTATCTATGTCAAACAACAACGTTCAAAGAAACATAGGAATAAAGAAATAAAAAAAATAAAAAAATTAATGATTCGTTCCAAATAAAAAGACAAAGTCTCACTACAATACCTAAATAATCAGTCAAAAAGCGAATGAAGTGGAGACATAAGTATTAGTAGGTAATAACCTACTAGTACTTACAGTACGATGAGTATGATTGTAGAACGTGGAAATAGGTTATAATCGACACCATGATATCTAATTTAATTTAAGTAATAAGGTATTAGCGATAAAACTGTATTTATATTGTAAACGGAAGTAAGGTATAACCAACAGTGCAGTACAGGTATAACCAAATTTTCGTCGGTTACGAAAAAGAATACTAGGAAAATGTTTTTTTTTGCTAGGGCATAAACGCCAAAAAAGTCATCGTAGAGCCATGGGAGTAAGCGCATTCGAAAGAGCGGAAAATTTTACGTAGGATGGCATAAATAACTCATTTTTGACCAAAATGTCGCTTATGCCCTACTTCCTTTTTACCGTCGATATTAATATCATTTAAATCATATTCAAGGTACACCACTGAAACAAAATTCGCAGCAGTAGGCGTGCGTGTGAGACTAGCCACCATAACGGTGCGCTTGCGTCGCGGCGCGTTAGCTAGGCTAATGAGGGGCGGCCATGATGAGTAAATTGGAGATATTAGGACTGACGCTGTGGTTAGCTGTAGCCTTCGCTTCTTCATAATTAGGTAGAGAAATTAACTGACGGTCAGTGATCTTACTGATAATTTCCGTTCATTATCCACGATTTGTCTTTGCCTACTTCAGTTGTACAGCTATTGGTCTAAGAGCCGGTGAAGATGGACCTTCACCGCTCTGATAACCAGATGAGACGTTGTCTTATCAAATATAATTTATAAACAAATATGCCAATGATAACTTGCCTATCAAAAAGTGCTCATAAGCAATTTTTTTTAGCTATTTTTTGCAGGCAAGCCTATATGATTGGTTTTGTAATTAAAATATCTAACCTTTGATATCAATTTCGATTGGTTAGCAGATCGGTGTAGTTACCTATATTGACTTACCTGTTCACAGCTTGCCAGGACGTACTAGCCATACACAGAAATGTGGCAAGCCTACCTAGGCATATTCTGAGTTAAAAACTATCAGTTGAGACAAAAATTAATTAAATAAAAAATAGCTTAGAGCACTTTTTGATAGGCAAGTTATCAAAGGCATATTTGTTTATAAATTATATTTAGTAAGAAGTACGTCTCATCTGGTTATCAGAGCGGTGAAGGTCGATCTTCACCGTCTCCTCAACTATATTAAGTAGATGATCTCTCCATTGATGTAGAGAGTGGGAAAGAAATCCAAAAAAGTTGAATAGATTATGTGGAGGATGTCAAGAAAGAAAAATGAGTTAGTGATGGAGGTGACATCATCCCTAAGAAACACGGAATATTAAACATGTTGATGTTCCCTCTGCCTGGTTCGATGCATGCATCACTAATGTTTTCCGCATCATTTGCATAATCGCTGGCAACGATATATCAGTGAAGTTTGATCTCGGAAATCGTTGATTCTATTTCAATGGTGCTTCAGATAAGATACGAAGTAGCGCTCCCACTTTGGGTGAGGCATTCGGACGTCTCGAAGTTGGCTGTGATTGGCAGAGTATATGTAGAACTTTAACATTAGGGAAGGCTGTATAAGAATGACAAGAATAATGAAAACTAGGATATAAATTCTGCTCCTATATTCATACACTTAATTAAAATGTCGCTACTACAGTTATCTCAAATGCTAATCTTGGTTACATTGAACTATTTCTGCATTATAAACAGATAAACAAACAGGGCTTGACTATTTGAAGCGGTGATCTAGGTCAATTGAAATGAGAATCGGACGTAAATGTCATAGTAGAAACATTTGTAGACGCATATTCGAAATTTATGGCTAGATTCAAATCAAGCGTGGAGGAAGACATAAAAGAAACATATATTTCATAGGTTAATATTTACGTACCTTTAGCGTGTACACGCCCTAAAGTACCGGCAAAATGTAGATACATAGAGTGCCAGGCATTCCACAACACCGGAAAGAAAATTAATAAGCAATACCTACATACGATAGTAAAACAATATTTTTCGCACTTTTGAATTACTTTCTACCAAGAGTGCCAAGAGCAGCGGTGGCCTAGTGGTGGCGGCCCCGAGTTACGAACAGTAAGTCGTGGGTTCGAACCCAGGCAGGCGCATTGCATTGTGTAATTTATTTTATTACCACTGCTCTAAAAACGGTGAAGGAAAACATCGTGAGGAATCCGGCATGTCTTAGAACCAAAAAATTCGAAGACATGTGTCATCTTCCAACCCGCACTGGACCCGCGTGGTGGATTATAGCCCATCCATCTCCTAGAGAGGAGGCCTGAGTCCCTGCAGTGAGAACATTATAGGCTGATGATGAAGAGTGCCTGGTTGATGTAGCTAGTGGTTGCAGCGCACTGCTGAGCATGAGGTACCGGGTATGCACGACTTGTGAGCATGAGATCCCAGGATCCATTCCTAGGACAGGCAGTGTTATTGAGTTTTTTTCAACAAGGATTTCTCAGTAATGCAGCCAGTTTGAATTTGTGCCCGGTTGACGGCAGTAGAAGTTTTAGGCACACCTCTGCCTAACCCTTCGGAGATTGCCTGTGTGATGTTATATTTCTGACAACAAGCTTAATGATTAGCCATAAGTCGGAAATAAACGGGTTCATGAATTTGGAAATTCCAACGGTTACCAAGAATGGTATGACAATTTTGCGCATAAGTCCAACTAAAAGAACCACAGTACGTGATCAACATCTTAAATATCAGATGTGTCACTGCATATATGATACAGTTACAGCTAATAGTTACATCATGAGGAACACTTTGTCACTGCTGTCAAAATTTCCCAAAAAAAATTATTGAAGCATGCCGTTACGCCGTAGTAGGACACTGCCAAACTTGCGTCACCGAGTCTTACTAAGAAACAATATCGTGTGACTATCAATGATACAATGGGAATGATTTCTGGGACTCCCAGGAATGTTTGACTCACGATAGACGAATCGGCAACCAGAACAATGGAACCAATTTGTGTGTACGTGAGTGGGTTTATAAATAACCTGCTCCTTCCTCCTTTTTCGATCTAGTACGTCTTAAGAAAGGGATGGCCGATGCCGATACATCAATCGAATCGATACAAGTGATCCATTTATGTTTAAAACGATTAAGTCTCGATACTTGAAGTCTTTTGAAAGCTGTTTTATATTTTATTGTTGTCCCGAATCGTTATTCTTATTGCTCTTTTACATCTCTATAAGTGGCGTCCGACTGCGTCATTCAGTCATTCAAATTGTTGTTTGTATCAGAGTTACAATTTGATTGAACCAATTTGGTCCTGTTTTTATCGAAGATATAAATAGAGTAATTGGCTTTCTTGGTAGAATCTGTGCCAGTATGTTAGTAGAAATTAATTTATTTGATGGGTCGTCAAATTTTGAGCGGCACCGGTCACAGATATGGGATTTCCAACTTGAAATGCAAAGTGACGTGAAATGGCTGTACCTTCTGATCGTAATGGAATTTTATGATTATTGTCGTGGCCCGGCCAGGTTATTATAACACGTTCCACCAGTTTTGTTCCAGTGTATTTATTTAACAGAACATTTAACCTTTTCAAACATGACATTCCCTTTCCCGCTAGACACCTTTTGTACTTATTTACTTGAACATCGGCCTTTTTAACCTTGAAGAAATAATATCATTTTGTTTCAATGGTCGTTCATGGTTTCTCGAAAGGCTATTCGACAATGATTGTGCATTAATGCTCGGACGTACACCTACGCTACCTAATTCATCGATATTTCAATTAGATGAGTCATGAAAATTGGATTGATCAATATTGCAATATTCAAGATAATCATGCTCAATGTTGATACTCACTTTAATGTCGAAATATATGGTCTTGGAACTCTTGGAAAGGAAAATTAAGATCCATCCGTCAAAGGTTGCAATGTAAACAAATTATGTGATATCTTAAGAAGTTCATACGATTAAACATATTCAACGTTCACAGTATTTCCGTCCAATAACTCAGAAGTCTGAAACAGTGAAACCAGATGTTTTCGAGTAATTATCGAACAACACAAGGCATCAACAATAAACTGGGAAACAGATATAAATAGGGCTTTTAGTGAATCATTCCTTTTAATACTCGTACCTAAACCGCTATTATTTAACGCAGTCGCTTTAATTCGACCGAATTGACCGCAACGTGTAAATAATGTTTGAATAGCAATACCTATGTTACGCATTTTAAGTTATAAACGCTGAAACGAAATATAAAACTGACGTAATGCTATATTACGCATTTGGTACCAATCTTGTTGTGGGCCAAATATCGACTGGCTTTAGTTAAAGTTATGGTAAATCTTTTTACCCGACTGCGGCGAAGTCCAAAAGGAGGGTTAAAATATTATGTTTGTACGTATGTATGTTTGCATTCGTGTATGTACGATGTATGTATGTATGTCCGTTTCTTTGTTCCCACATATCTCCGGAACGGATGAATCGATTTGGATAAAATATGCGTCGTTAGATTTGTATTGGTGGCGCGAGTGTCACCGAATACATTAAAATGAACAAATAAAAACAATTTGACAAAAAATAAAACCGACTTCAACAAAAAATAAAACACATTAAAGTGAAAAATAAACTTTAGAAGAAAAATCAGTTTCTGAACTCGATGTTGAAGTCGGTTTTATTTTTTGTTAAAAAGTTTTTATTTGTCACTGTTTAGTAGTCCACAAGTGCTTACCCCTTCACAGCGCGCCGGCGTGATGTTATGTTATGAACTGGTGTAAACAATAGACCGACATGGGATTTCAGCAATCCCAGTTCATTTGCTATCATTCATTGAGGAGTTCCGTTGCTTATCTCCGAAGTTCTTCATCAGATCTTCACCAAATTGAAATGGGACCACCCCGAGAAAGTACTCTTCCAAAAACTTACTCAAATCACTTCAAGTGTGCCTATAAAATTTGAAGAGTTCTCTCTATTTCTCCAGGATTCCATCTTCAGATCCTGACTTGATGATCATGGGACCTGGGAAGTATACCCTTTCAAACAAAACAAAAAAAAGCTCCTCCTTTTTGAAGTCACTTAAAAAGCAAAGAAAAATTGTGAATTTTGGGGGCCACATCGTGGAGTTAAAATTTTTTTTTTCTTCCTTTACTATCGAGTAGGGTATCAAATGAAGGGTTTTAAAAGGAGATTACAAAAATATATGCAACTTACATATATTTAAAAGAAATTCAAAGTGACAAACCGTATAAATACCTACTTAAGTTAAATCGTCTGCGAGGCATTTTACCTGGGTGACAAACTAAAAAGCTGGAAATAAAAAAAGTACTTAAAAAACTAGAAAACCCGACTGAAAAACTGAAAAGCAAAAAATATACATTTTAAATTGAACATAAGTTGGAAGCAGGCGTGATCCAACACCTCATATTATATAACAAAGTCCTCTGCCGTGTCTGTCTGTACCGATTTTCATGCTGTTTTCACAAATGGATAGAGTGGTTCTCAAGAAAGGTTTTAGTATTTAATTTATCCCTGGATCCATCCCGTTCCCGTCCTGTGTGGGAACGGAATCAAAATTTCATGATTACTTTTGGTCGCGATAACGACATCCACGCGGGCGAAGCCGCGGGCATCAGCTAGTTTGATTATAAAATCATGTAAATAGAATGGGTTCCGCCTGCTTCCAACTTATGTTTAATTTAAGATGTGTTTTTTTTTTGCTTTTCAGTTTTTCAGTCGGGTTTTTTAGGATTTTAACTATTTAAAAAAAAAACATAGACAGCTTCTCTTTGTTTTGGAAAAAGAAATCTTTTTGAAAGTTGATTCGGTAATAAACATCTTGAGCCTCTTTTGGAGAGGATAACTATCACTTAGAAGCACCAACATGGATCTCCTATCTCCACTTTTCAGTTATGACATCTTAAAACAAGGATTGTTGTATTTATCTGTACCCGAAATGTGCCTATGGGAGACCCTTTAAGGTTGACTGTCTGTTCTTCCGTCAGTCATAAGTACTCATAAGGCTTTATCTTCAAAGCTGTTTGAACCATAATAACAAGACACTTTAGTCCTATATGTGTAATGCCATAAATACGTTATATTTTCGGTATTACTGGGCATTTCGCAGTTGTCTTGCATAAAACGACTTGATTTTCATTACTGCGAAAATGTGTAACAAAACCCCATCTCTGCAACTAGTCTATGTAAATCTTAAGACAATGACACCCATTATAATCAAACGAGAACTCAAAGCTGACATCACCAGCTGGTCTAAATTATTCACATCAGTGCCTTATGCATGAGGCGTACCGATGTACATGAGGAAAATCCTTACATAGAGTACTAAGCATTAGAGATATAGGTTTCTGTACTTAATGTGCGAACACACAGATTAGACTGTGACACTAAAGACAATTTATCACCTCTCTAAATTAGTTCGGGGACCCGCTGGGTGAGAGACGCACGGGACCGGTCAATGTGGCGACATTTGGGGGAGGTCTATGTCCACTAGTGGACGTCGTTCGGCTGAAATGATGATGATGAAATTAGTTCTAACCTGTGTGGGACAACTTGGGGACGCGGCTCTGGACAGCAGGCAAAGCCTACTGTTGCAAGATACTACTTATACTGAACCATTTGCTAGTATCCGATGTCAAAGCAGTAGGTCCGTAACAGTTTGGTGTATCCTAAATTCACAACGTGTCATTCTTTGGAAAAATTTGCATTTCAGCACTCCATTTCTCACAATTCGCTGACTTCATAATCTATTTCATATTATTATGTTTATGCAGATGGGACAAAACCCATGAGTTCTGATTACTAAGATGACATAAGATACTGAGTTAATAGCTTCCAAGAAATCTCAGCTAATTTCATTGTTTCGATGACTAACTACGCTCCGCGCTCCTGAAAACTTCACCAGTGCTAATTATTCATTCTCATAATTATGAATATTGACTTTCCTTATTTGCTTACGCTCTGTTTTGAGAACAAAGACGGTTTATCTGCCTTTGATGTTGGTTGATTGAAATTCTGGTGGTTCTCAAGGTATAAAAAAAACTGACATAAAAACTGTTGTTCGTAAAATAATATCCAGTAACATCGAAATTCGAGGAGTGAAAAGTAGGTCTCTGTTTGTGAAATGCCGCTTAATCCCGCAGTATTGCCAATAAAAAAAAAACCTGTAAAGGTTTTCTTTCGACACCATTCTTGAGTTGACTGACTAGGCGCGCGAAGGTTGCTGCCTTAAAAGGAACTGGTATTCTGCAAGGTGGTCAGGTCATCGGTCATTCCCTTCGTGACGAAAATGAAATATGATAATTTCAAAATTCCTACGCGTTAAGACACCATAATATTTTCAGTTTTTTTTGCAGAACCTTGTATTTGGCTTAATTATGTACCTTGCAAAAAAACTTTTTCAGTATTGTCATTTCGTAAATATGATTAATCGTTACAATTTGTCATGTAAATTGCTTCCATAGAATTTAATATTCTTGAATATTATATTCATTATTTATAATTATCATTATTGGTATTTTGCTATAAGTAATTTAATTTATTTATGTTTTACCTCACATGTTTAGGTAGAATCAGAAAACTTGATTTAGACTGTAAATTGTTTATATACATTTTATACATAAGTTAATTTCTGGCTCTCACACAAAACATTCGATTTCAAAATAAACAGTAGATCGTCTGGACTTCTTTTGCTCTCCGTTCATTATAAATGAAGAATACATCGATTACCTTTTTCTTTTTCTTTACAGTGCTAATATTTTTTCCTTAGCTGATTATCTCATAACTACTTTTAAGTCATAAACCGGGTTACGGTACAAGCTATCCATCACATTGTAGACTTGATTGCCTTACGCTCCATCAAGCCACACCGGTATATCTCGCCTAGATACTTCATAAAAATCTGCTGAATCCGCAAAGAAAACTGCAGGCGCAATAATATAATATGTTGCTCTACTTAGGCTAACCTTCAAGTGAATTGCACATGTGCCACCACATGCTTGCTACGCTCACAGTTATCCTAATGTGCACACATCGACGGCCATTACATTTGTCCAGAGACAATGGACGTCTTGCAACCAATTACGAAACAGTTTGCGGCTACCTGACGATTTAGATAGTAATATTAATATTTAAATGTTTTAGTCGTTTTTTCTACCACGTATAATGTCAGATTTACTCAGAGTTGCAGTTGCATCATCACATCAGACAGATTTTAGTACATTATGGTACAAGTGTATAATGTTGGTGATTACCGCTGAGGCGCCATTGAGACCCGAGCCGTTAGGTGAGGGTCTTAATAGAGCCCAGGACGGTAATCATCAATACACACGTGTAACATACGACGTTTTTCAACACACTTGTGAAGAAAATAACACAAAAAAATCATTTTCAACAGTTAAAATGAGTTGTGAAAAAAAATTCGCAATGGCTAGAAAAATTTATCAGTTTTCCTGCGCGCGCATCCTAACAATGGCGATCGGCCATAGACTAAAAGAAAGAGGTTTCTTTTTTTTTGGCTTTTCGCGGATAGCGTTTTACCACGTACAAAATGGGGAATTCAGTTTTTTTATTACAGTGAAAACAAAAGTTTTATTTATTAAAAAAGTATAAACAAGTTATCTATTTAAATTCGAAGTTGCATGAAATCAGCAAGCAATAGGTATATTAATTTATTTGTACTATTGAACACGATCTTTGTAGTAATTATCGAAATTTTTTAACAAAGCAACTCAATAAATTTAAAAAAAAAACCTATAACTCACTTGTGAATAATCGCAATGAAAAAGTCACAGTTTGATTACAGGTGTCATTCTGTGCCTAATTGCGGTGAAATTAGAGCCACTTTATGACCAAGTGTGTTGAAAATAATATTTATTGGAGTTAAAAAAATAACATGCAGTTGAAATACCTAGGTACTCGTTTGTGATGAAACAACGTTTTTTGCAAACTACACAAAAAGTTCTACCTTGTCAACATTGTTTTAGTTAATAAAAAGTGATTAAGTACCTACCTAAATAACGAAAGAGAGCGTCTCTGACATTGACCTCAAAATTACAATGTAGGTTTTCGCAACCGTGCAATTACCTATATTACTGAAGAAAGTTCAACCATACAATTTCTTCATAAAAAAAACCTACAAATCATATGGTTATTAAAAATTTGGTCATGCAGGATCTTGTGATTTTTAAGGTAAATGAAAATGGTGTCGAGTAAAGTCAATGAAAACGACGTACCTACCTATGTGGTAAATAATTATAAGATGACGTTAGTGCTATACCTATAGCCATTTATTTTAAATGCACATTTATATTTGCAAAAAGATCTACCTAAATATTTATTAGATATTTCCAAAACAAGGTTTTGTTTTTAAAAAAAACACGTATCCTTGATGAAATCAAAAAAGAAAGAGGTAATCGACGAAACCGATTGCGCAAAACACGCATCTCCATATCGATAACCGTCTATGTTTATAAAACGTAAGAAAGTAAAAACTTTCCTTTTCAATAGTCGCCGATTCTTTCCTTGAACTATGCCAAAGTTATATTCGAGTTCATTGGCTTTGATATCTCTCATTGGGCCAACCATGATCTAGGTCGTCAGCGATATCTACAAGGTCTTAGTAACTTGCGATATTGTCTTCCGTACTAACTTTCTTGTCGAGTTTCCCGCGCCCATCTTGATTTGCTAATAGCTCCCAGGCCTATCCGGTTCGTGAAGCTCTTAGATAGACCTAGCGAACTTAGATGTCGTGTTACATTCAACATTGAATTTGCCATTTGCAGTCTATCAAATTAGAATTCATTCATAGTGCGCATATTAAATGTCTAATTTAGCTAAATCAGTGTTGGCAGCCTTTGTAACTGCCTTGAATTGTAATTGGAAAATGTTGCGTTTCCTACGATGAAGTCTGATTGAATTACAACGTAGCTTTGTGATTTCAATGGTTTATATTGGTTCTCTTGTATTTTACTTATGCTCTATTAAAACTGATGTGAGCTTTGTTTTCGTTTGTTTAACTCGGCCATTGACCTTACTTTCATTTTACAGTTCTCGTTGAGTTATTGCATTTGCAGCAACATAAACATTGGCTAAAGTACTAGTAAATATTACAGCGTTTAACACAGTATCATAATATGCATTAAGCGTCTGTTCAATTTTGTTACTTGGTCTAAAGCAAGTAAGTAGCCATGAAATAATTTCATTACATTTTGGCAATTGAAAATGTTTGAACTTCTTGAATTCAGTCATTTGTCATAGCAAGCTTTCGATGTTCCGTACGTCGCGTCATGATGATGAACATTCTGAATGAAGTAATTCGTCATATCGTGACTTCTGACCTACGTCAGTCGTACTTTCAAACTATGTCATACGGTACATCGGTATTTTAACTTTGTAGTTCAAGTGTAAGACTGCCGGCCGGACCGTTCCCAACAATTCCAACTACATATGACATATTATAGATATGACTTAAAAAATAGTTTCCATCGAAATCACGTTAGCTGCCAGGCAAATGACATCACAGATAAATAATAAATACCTTTCTCACGTATCCACTTTCTTCCACATCTGTCAATAAAATTGATCTAACAAACTTGATGTTATTGAACGGGAAAACCAATGCGATGATCAGTCTGAATAGTTGACGTTGCATTGCTTGAGGAGAGAGTTAAATAAATTGAAACCTTATCATGACTTATCATTCCTACCGATAGTTTGGTTGAATCTGATGTAATAAAAAAAATAGATAGAAGTAGAAAGCAAGATGTTTTTGCCATCTCAGTTACTGTGCAACGTAGACAAAGTAATTACGCATTAAGAATTTGCCCCAAATCTCCTTTCACTGTGGGAAAAGGAGAGCGACATTCCTCCTCACTTTCACATGTTTTCATCTTTCTGTATGTAACATAAGTAACATTACAAAGTCCAGTCGTACAATCATAAATTAACTATAGCTATAAATATTGTAAAACCGCAAGGTAACGTGTAATCATTTCGTCAAGGTCAGAGATTGCCAAATTTTTGATAGAAACTTAGCCTTTAGATTAGTACCGACATTTTTTTCTGTTACATTAGTATCGCTTTCATCAATGAAAGTTCTGAAAGCACTGGAAACTAGTATTTGTGGAAAATCATTATGATGGATGAGGGAATATTGTTATGAGTGTAATCATCGCTGGTAGGTCTACTATGCCTAATATTCTATACCTGTTTTGATATTAACATACTTCTCCGGAATTTCTTAGAAGCAGTAGATCCTTCCGATCAAATCTGGCCGTGCTTTTGTTTTTATCGTTTTAAAAGGCAGTGGCACCATAACGGTCCGGGATAAATTATTTGGTTAGTAATTTTTATAAAGAACAATAGACAATGCAAATCCCACAACGGCATGCACTTCGAGCTCGTAGTTTCCAAGGTCTCTAAAAGTCTTATCAAAATTATTTGACTTATCATCTCAGCTGGATGTGAGAACAAAGCTTGAATCATCAACATCATTCGTGCCTTTTGTTACCTTTGTTCTGCATACTCTGCTTTTTCTGGTCTCTTAAATAACCTGTTGGCAACCTGGATTTGGTAAACATTGGTCTCGTGACGACGAAGGTATTTATGGCTTAGAGCCAAACATGTGAGATTTTCGGTCTCCATAAGAACAGTAAGACCGAATAATATGAGCTTATTTCACAGTGATAAAAAAAATAACAAACAATGCATTTTCACATCAGTATTTAATGAAGTAAAATGCAGAATCCAGTTTTTTGGATATAAGGTATTAAGTAATGTAATACGCAATTGTTTGACAAGTTATGTTAGTTATACTCGCTACAAAAACTGGAAATCGATCTATATAATTAACTACTATCTAGGTCAAGACATTAGGAATTCCTATCATACGTTTAAGTGCCCTTGTAATTTCAGCTTTGCTTCGAATATGAGTTCCGAAGCTTTAATCGGTAAAGCCGATACTAGTAGATCAGATACTAAGTGCAATCGTATCTGCAGTTGTAAATGACTAATATTAATGCTAATTAGGGTAACTGAAAGTCACTATGACAGTTATGACACTGACTTGCTATGAGTCAGGACTGCGTAAATTGTTTATTCTCAACCAACACACGTCTTTCTATGAAACATCATAGAAAATAAACATGTAAAAAGAATGATATATCGGCACAGATGCCAATGTCACGTTTATCTGGCGTTCTAAAGCAAACAAAACAGCTAAGCAGTAAAGTCAACATCAAGTGTATGCTAAAATACGCGTCTTTGCGTTGCGCAATATCAACAGCGGTATTGCGGCAAGGTCCCGGCAAATTATAACGTATTATGAAACCGCGCGACATCTTCCAAGTTAATGTGTTTGTTTTACAAATGAATTGGTTTTATGGTATGTGGTTTAACGACCATCAGGTAATAAATTGCGCAATTCCGTGGTGCAAGAAATACTGAAACATAATTGTTTTTGTTAGCATCACCGACAATTTGGACTAGAACGGAAGGTTCCATAATTTGATATGCATCCGCTTCATCTAATTCATGCCCTTGTACATAATGGTATGTTCGTAGTTCCCGGTAATCCTGAAATAGCCTTGGTTCACCTGCGCTGCGTGGTGTCAAGAACAGTATATTGAAAGCTGATTTACGTTGATACCTTGCAATTTGTTTTGAGAGACGTCCGTCGTTCTGGAGAACGTAAGATAGATTCCTACAACAGCGTAAACATCATCTAATAAATCGTAATTTAATGGAACTGTGTTTGAGCTTTTCCAGTTGATTTTGAACTAAACATTTGGAAGAGATCAGACAGACTGACAGAGATGAGATAATGATAATAATAAGAGAGCCATGACTTTATAACTGAACTGAATGTTGATAATGTTTTATCTAGCTTAAATATTTAACCTACTTAAGCCTGAAAACTCAAATATAATATCGTGTCTAAAATCGTCGGTAGTCAGCAATTTCGGGTTATTTACGTTATTAAACAAATCAAAGTAATCTAAGCGTTTTTCCACCGGCCCACAAATGAGGATGTTTGATTATTTTCCGTGCGTGCGAGCACACTTTCCTGTCAATGGTTTTGTGTTGCGTGCGTGCTACTAATGTTGATTTTGGTTCCATACACGGTAAGTTTAATGTACTCTTTACAGAATCCACATTGTTTGTAACAAGTTTTTTTGACGTAAGATATATTTTTGTACAGTTTTGTACCTTAAGTGCCGAAAGCCTATTGCTTTCGACAATTAAGGTAAGTACAAAAATTGAGAATGGTACGTCTTTTATCTTGCAGGGGGAAATGTCAAGGTGATGCAGAAGCTGAAGTAACGCACAGAACACGTCTTAAGAATTAATCTGTTCGTAGGATTTTTGTTAACCTAATCAATCATTATGCTCTCGAAATGACGTACGTTGTTCAAGTGCAAAATTATTGAGTAAAACACATGACGAGATCGTAACATTTGGGGTCCAGTCATTCGGTGCCCCGTAATAACCCAAGTCAGGCCTACTCGAAAACTAGACGGCTCGTCTTCGACGAAGCTGATGATTTACGAGCCAACAAGACGCCCACAATCACGTAGCCGGTCATTCAGCCGCATCCGCGAGTAGCGAGGGAAGTCAGTCGGTAGACGGGCCGCGATCGGTGCACGCCACTGCACGTATCCGAACGCGTTCTAAAAAACAAATAACTCGTACTATAGACAAAGTGATCCGTGATTTATGAGTGAAGTTATTTTTTTAAAGTGATAAAAATTAGGTACGTGCATTTTAAGATTGTTTTACGTGTCGTTAGCCTCAGTGTAATCTATGCTTATTTTTTTTTCTAATATATCGCTTGTTGTACGTTCAAGGTTTATTATCAATAACATTAGTAAGGCTGTGTTCAATATTTAAATTATTGGTAATTTAAGTATGATTGACGGTATATTTAGTCAACTATTGAGCAACGAAGTGTTATTTGATGACCTATGTCTGGAGCCCGGTAAATTCACATAACTTTAAAACAATCAATAACTCTGTAATCATTATAGCATTTATTTATTTATTCGTTTCTAAGCATTTTAGACTGAGGGAGAGAAAGAGACAGAGATATATAGGATTGCATAGTTACGAACAAGCCATTTCTAAATCGGTAACCAATATTAATAAGTAAAAGTTCCAAACTTAGCCTTTGACAGAGAAAATATAAATAAATACGTAATAGGTAATTATTCTAAAAACTGGTGTTTGATGATTTCTAAAGTCCGGCTTTCACTACGTGCACACGATCGATGCCTGCCGTACAAACTGCTAATACTTTAGATCTATGTTTACTTCGAAAGTTTATTTTCTAATGGGTAACATCCGTTTGAGTAGCTGTGACTTCATATTTAATTACTGAAAGTCTTCCAAGGAGTTTGAATGTTTCGTTTTTTTGTAATAACTAACAAGATCAAGTCATCCACATAACATGGTACTATTACATGCCAGTACGTATAGTAACTTGAAGTTATAACAATATGGATTGTCTTTGCACTAAATAAGCATTGAAGCGAGTATAAAACTCGAGTGTAAACATTACTATGAACTGTAAACATTTTTCTTCAACCTCACAATGTATTGTAGCGGTTACTCAAAGAAAGCATACAGTCCTGTCATTGTCGTTATACCTTTATTTTCGCCGTACAGTGATCTTTATCCTCATAGAAATAAGGTTTATGTCAAAGTTAAATATAACCGTGAAATGACTGTAGGTTAAACTTGGTCGAAGAGAAAGTATATATAAAACAATATCCTCCTTGGTAGATTCAATTGAAATTGTTTCTTGCGTGTATCATCTTCACGTTTAGTCGGTTCGAAAGTTTAGTAGGTCGACATTCGAAGATAGAGAACCATATAGGTTACATGTTAGTCATGTTCCCCTTCCGTAGTCGGTTGTTTCGTGACAGAATTGCCACTGCTAATGCGCTCTGTGGATCGTCTCAATCAATCTTTGTCAGCTTTCTGGAGCACTGCGCACGATCACATTTCATACTGTTGGAGAAGTCTCGTACAGATAGACTCTGTATTGAATATTTAAGTCAGACAGGCTGCATGTGCCCCTAGGTTTAAGCCGCTGTTTCTTAAGTTTTTAGCTCGGCTGCTCAGAAATGCAATACTTTTTTTTAATTCGACTGGTCGTTCCCGCGTTCAAACAAATAACCAGACATTCTTCAGCTGTACTACGTTTACGATTTATTTGGTTTGATGTAAATCACACTTTTCTCAATTTCACCAAATCCAAAACTAAGATAAACAGTCTGTACGTCTTCAAACATTCCATATTTCTTGTTTTTCTTCGGCATCCTTTTATAATGCACGCCGTAATTGTCTGTAAAATGATTTACGAGAAATGTGAGTTGAAAATAACGGCGTGAGCTTCACGTTTCATCTGTACCGGCTAATGGGCAAATTACACGGATTTTACTTGCAACTGGGCCACACGATTCCGGGACGAATTTGATGCGAGGTATTGTATTTTAGTTACCTGGATTATATTTCAATATAACAGAAAAGTAATTTTACACGATTTATTGTTCAGAATTATGCACAATACCGATGGGTTCCCTCTCTCCTCTTCTCCAACAACAAAAATCCATTAATTTTCAGGTAACAAAGACCCATAGATATATACCTTAACTCCTTACCTCGTTTAGGATTAACTGGGGTCACTTACTGGGGGGATAATACCTGATCCGCAATTCTTTATCAATTTTGAAGCCTATTGATTAATTAAAATTTCAAGTCTTCAATATTTTAATGATTTTAGTAAATTTAAATAAAGTCACCCAGAAAAAAGCCGTTGAAATAAAAATAACACTGAAATACATGTAGACCAGTGCGTCCGCATTGCTAGCGTAAATGCGTGAATTGAAAAAGTCAACAGGGAGATGAAACAGGCCACTATAGTGTATAGCCCACTTGAAACACAAGTTCATACAATTTGAAGTCCCCTTTTTCGTGACTTGAAATAAGAAACTTTTAATACAAGTTTAACAGTATATTATTTATAGAAAATCATTGCATTAGTAAACACTTAAAGCATTAGTATTTCATTTATGTCGAAGCATAACGATAAACTTAGGTCCGACCTTAGCGTAACCTAAGGTCCTTAGTTTAAGGGGAACACAGCAGTGGATGACTTTGACGATTTGACCTCTGTACTGGCTTTTGTTTATTTTTCGGCCCCTACCGGCAAACGACTGTACTACAGAAAAACGTACCAAAGAACAGAAATGTATCGCAGAGTGGTCATCGTATTTGCCTAACATATTTTGTTTCTCTTGGAGTACCTACATCATAATGTACGAATAAAATATTTAATAATAAATTATACACTTTGACTAATGAAGTAATAACCTAGCTTTCATTAGTTATTTCACTGAGCACAGGTACTCCTACGATACATTCTTAAGGTCTGATAAAGACCAGGTAACTGCTTATCGCTTCTCAGTCACGGAAATAGTCAGAATGCTCCAGCTTTCAGCTAACTGAGCACGAGCAATGCTACTACATGATACATTTTGAAGGTCTGACGATGACCACCTAAGTGCTTATCGGTTCTCAGTGACTGATGTAGTTAGAATGACCTAGCTTTCAAATTTTATCTATCTGAGCACGTATTCTACTACATGATACATTATGAAGGTCTGATGATGACCAGCTAAGTGATTATCGGTTCTCAGTGACGGATATAGTTAGAATGCTCCAGCTGTCAGCTTTTATCTTATTGAGCACGGATGCTACTACATGATACATTTTGAAGGTCTGATGATGACCAGCTAAGTGCTAATTGGTTCTCAGTGACGGATATAGCTAGAATGACCTAGCTTTCAGATTTTATCTTATTGAGCACGGATGCTACTACATGATACATTTTTAAGGGCTGATGATGACCAGCTAAGTGCTTATCGGTTCACAGTGACGGATATAGCTAGAATGACCACCATCAGGTAAATGGCACCATCAGTCTCCAAGGCCTCTTCGAGCTCTTTCAAATGAGTCCACACACGACGGTTCTACGTGGTGCCATCAATAAGATCCTATACTTACCTTCGGAGTCTACCATCAGGTAGCTAGTATCATCAGTCTCCAAGGCCTCCTCGAGCTCTTTCAAATAAGTCCAAACACGATGGTTCTACTCAGTGCCGTCAATGAGATCCTATACCCACCTTCGGAGTCCACCATTAGGTACGAGACATCATCAGTAATCCAGATCTCCATCTTCCATCAAACGAAATTCTCAAGACAAAATAATTAAAACGATAAAACAATTAACACCATTAAAACAATAACATACATTACATAACATCGCGCCTGTAATCCCCAAAGGGTTAGGCAGAGGTGTACCTAATAGTAGGCGTGATGTTATGATAAGTATGTTATTATTTTAATGATTTTAATTGTTTTATCGCTAAAAGCGATAAAACAATTGTAGCAAAAAACAATTGTAGTCGTTCTTGTAGCACGGATGCTACTACATGATACATTTTGAAGGTCTGATGATAACCAGCTAAGTGCTTATCGGTTCTCAGTGACGAACGTAGTTAGCATGACCTAGCTTTAAAATTTTATCGATTTGAGCACGGATGCTACTACATATTACATTCTAAAGGTCTGATGATGACCAGCTAAGTGCTAATTGGTTCTCAGTGACGGATATAGCTAGAATTACCTAGCTTTCAAATTTTATCGATCTGAGCACGGATACTACTACATGATACATTTTGAAGGTCTGATGATGATCAGCTAAGTGCTTATCGGTTCTCAGTGACGGATGTAGTTAGAATGATCTAGCTTTCAGATTTTATCTTATTGAGCACGGATGCTACTACATGATACATTTTGAAGGTCTGATGATGATCAGCTAAGGGCTTATCGGTTCTCATTGACGGATGTAGTTAGAATGACTTAGCTTTCAGATTTTATCTTATTGAGCACGGATGCTACTACATGATACATTTTGAATGTCTGATGATGACCAGCTAAGTGCTTATCGGTTCACAGTGACGGATATAGATAGAATGACCACCATCAGGTAAATGGCACCATCAGTCTCCAAGGCCTCCTCGAGCTCTTTCAAATGAGTCCAAACACGATGGTTCTACGCAGCGCTGTCAATGAGATCCTGTACCCACCATCAAAGTCCACCGTCAAGTAAATGGCATCATCAGTCTCTAAGGCCCCCTTGAGCTCTTTCAAATGAGTCCAAACACGACGATTCTACGCAGTGCCGTCAATGAGATCCTTTACTTACCTTTGGAGTCCACCATCAGGTAAATGACATTATCAGTCTCCAAGGCGTCCTCGAGGTCTCAACACCATTAAAATAATAAGATACATAACATAACATCACGCCTACTATTAGGTACACATCTGCCTAACCCTTCGGGGATTACAGGCGTGATGTTATGTAATGTATGTTATTATTTTAATGGTGTTAATTGTTTTATCGCTTTTAATTATTTTGTCTTGAGAATTTCGTTTGATGGAAGATGAAGATCTGGATGACTGATGATGTCTCGTACCTGATGGTAAACTCCGAAGGTGGGTATAGGATCTCATTGACGGCACTGAGTAGAACCATCGTGTTTGGACTCATTTGAAAGAGCTCGAGGGGGCCTTGGAGACTGATGATACCAGCTACCTGATGGTAGACTCCGAAGGTGGGTATAGGATCTCATTGACGGCACTGAGTAGAACCGTCGTGTGTGGACTCATTTGAAAGAGTAAATGTAAATGACATTATCAGTCTCCAAGGCGTCCTCGAAATCTCAACACCATTAAAATAATAACATACATAACATAACATCACGCCTACTATTAGGTACACCTCTGCCTAACCCTTCGGGGATTACAGGCGTGATGTTATGTAATGTTTTTATTATTTTAATGGTGTTAATTGTTTTATCGCTTTTAATTATTTTGTCTTGAGAATTTCGTTTGATGGAAGATGGAGATCTGGATGACTGATGATGTCTCGTACCTGATGGTGGACTCCGAAGGTTATAGGATCTCATTGACGGCACTGAGTAGAATCATCGTGTTTGGACTCATTTGATAGAGCTCGAGGAGGCCTTGGAGACTGATGGTGCCATTTACCTGATGGTGGTCATTCTAGCTATATCCGTCACTGAGAACCGATAAGCACTTAGCTGGTCATCATCAGACCTTCAAAGTGTATCATGTAGTAGCATCCGTGCTCAGATCAATAAAATTTGAAAGCTAGGTCATTCTAGCTATATCCGTCACTGAGAACCAATTAGCACTTAGCTGGTCATCATCAGACCTTCAGAATGTATTATGTAGTAGCATCCGTGCTCAGATTGATAAAATTTGAAAGCTAGGTCATTCTAACTACATCCGTCACTGAGAACCGGTAAGCACTTAGCTGGTCATCATCAGACCTTCAAAATGTATCATGTTATTAGCATCCGTGCTCAATTAGATAAAAGCTGAAAGCTGGAGCATTCTGACTATTTCCGTGACTGAAAACCGATAAGCAGTTACCTGGTCTTCATCAGACCTTCAAAATGTATCATGTAGTATGAGAGTCCATCATTAGGTACGAGACATCATCAGTCATCCAGATTTCCATCTTCCATCAAACGAAATTCTCAAGACAAAATAGTTAAAAGCGATAAAACAATAAACACCAGTAGAAAACATAACATCTCGCCTGTAATCCCCGAAGGGTTAGGCAGAGGTGTTTTTGTTGAATTGTTTTATCGCTAAAAGCGATAAACAATTAAAGTCATTAAAATAATACCATACATAACATAACATCACGCCTACTAGTAGGTACACCTCTGCCTAACGCTTTGGGGATTACAGGCGTGATGTTATGTAATGTATGTTATTGTTTTAATGGTGTTAATTGTTTTATCGTTTTAATTATATTGTCTTGAGAATTTCGTTTGATGGAAGATGGAGATCTGGATGACTGATGATGTCTCGTACCTGATGGTGGACTCCGAAGGTGGGTATAGGATCTCATTGACGGCACTGAGTAGAACCATCGTGTTTGGACTCATTTGAAAGAGCTCAAGGAGGCCTTGGAGACTGATGATACCAGCTACCTGATGGTAGACTCCGAAGGTAAGTATAGGATTTCATTGATGGCACCACGTAGAACCGTCGCGTGTGGACTTTGAAAGAGCTTGAAGAGGCCTTGGAGACTGATGGTGCCATTTACCTGATGGTGGTCATTCCAGCTATATCCGTCACTGTGAACCGATAAGCACTTAGCTGGTCATCATCAGACCTTCAAAATGTATCATGTAGTAGCATCCGTGCTCAATAAGATAAAATCTGAAAGCTAGGTCATTCTAACTACATCCGTCACTGAGAACCGATAAGCACTTAGCTGGTCAGCATCAGGCCTTCAAAATGTATTATGTAGTAGCATCCGTGCTCAATAAGATAAAAGCAGAAAGCTGTAGCATCATAACTGTATCCGTCACTGAGAACCGATATGCACTTAGCTGGTCATCATCAGACCTTCAAAGTATATCATGTAGTAGCATCCGTGCTCAGACCAATAAAATTTGAAAGCTAGGTCATTCTAGCTACATCCGTCACTGAGAACCTTGTAGCACTTAGCTGGTCATCATCTGACCTTCAGAATGTATTATGTAGTAGCATCCGTGCTCAGATTGATAAAATTTGAAAGCTAGGTCATTCTAACTACATCCGTCACTGAGAACCGGTGAGCACTTAGCTGGTCATCATCAGACCTTCAAAATGTATCATGTTATTAGCATCCGTGCTCAATTAGATAAAAGCTGAAAGCTGGAGCATTCTGACTATTTCCGTGACTGAAAACCGATAAGCAGTTACCTGGTCTTCATCAGACCTTCAAAATGTATCATGTAGTATGAGAGTCCATCATTAGGTACGAGACATCATCAGTCATCCAGATTTCCATCTTCCATCAAACGAAATTCTCAAGACAAAATAGTTAAAAACGATAAAACAATAAACACCAGTAGAAAACATAACATCTCGCCTGTAATCCCCGAAGGGTTAGGCAGAGGTGTACCTAATAGTACACCCACATTTCGCCAGTTATGTTTAAGTCCCATATAATAGGGGCGAGCCTATTGCCATCAACCGGGCACAAATCCAGACTCCGTGGCTGTTACTTATAATTTCCTGATGGAAAAACCCAATAACACTTTGCCCGACCCTGGAATCGAACCCAGGACCTCATGCTCAGCATCGTGCTTACGACCACTAGACCAACGAGGCAGTCCAAAATTAAAATAATATCATAGATATATTTATATAGCAAAATATCTACTAAGAAACGTAGGTAATTTACCAATAGTTTTTGAGAGCTCGGCCACGCGTCACTTTACGTTTATTAGGCACAGTCAGCTTAGTCTATGATAGGTGCAAACAACAAAACGAAATTACAAACTACTTTAAATATATTTACAAACTTATTTTCTGTTCTTATTTCACGAAATATTGATAACTATACAATTTACAATATGTTTTAATTCAGAAAACATTAAAAACGTGAACTTTTGAATTTTATTTGTGAAGTAATGACATGCGTGCAGTCCACCCGTGACAACAGTCATCGAGACACTGGCGCAGCGCGTTCCAAGTATGCGCGACGGGTCTCGCGCCGCATTTGCCTCAAAATGTCGGGGATTAATTTATTATTTTAAAATTTTATTACAAATCAGAGAAAGTAAACAATACGGATTGTTAAATACATCACTACGTATTTTTGGGTATAAAATTCATACCGAACTATTCAGCCGTTACAGAGACAAAATTCGATTTAGGTTAAGACATACTACGATTTTTTATTAAATAATGTGAAGGTTTATTAAAATTTTAAACAATACGAATTATTTGTGATGACTTTAAGTATAACATATATTTTTTATATGGAAATCGTACGGAAGGATTCCTCAACAAATTTCTTTAAACATACGTCGTTTTTGGGATTTGACCATTGCAACGGCCTTAACGGCCCACGTTTATTTTTTATCAAGCAGGTAACTTAAATTCTTTAAAAAAAAGTTTAAAAAAATTTAGTCCTTGTTGGTTTCCTTGCTCTTTCCAAACCAACAACCAATGAATCCAATTTCTTTGTTATTGTCTCACGGTAAAACTTCGCGTGATGCAGGGGGGTCGCGCTTAGGACTAAGCAATTATTGTGAAACCGTGGCGACATCTTGAATTCTGTACCAAAAAGTTATGCAGCTAAAAAACGTTGCTGCTAATAATATTAGATATAAATACGAATTATAGGGTTCCTAGTAGTACGTAGTACTGGTAGTACAGAATGATAGATGTCGCCATTATTCAATTTTCAATCAATCAAATTATTCTGCGAGCCGGGCCCTAAGTATTCTACTCTTTGGCGTGATGCAAGTGTATATTATTCTGATTAATCCTCCTAATTATACTAATGGGCAGGTTAGGTGAGTAGATTCTCCATATTAGTTGAATGAGGTTGAGTACGACCTTCCTTAATGGGGTCATAATTATTATATGCATGTAATATTACTTAGGTTAATTGTTTTGGCAATAAATAACATTCTTCTTGATTTGTTTGTGGTTATCTAATATCATTCATGCAATTATTTTTAATGACTGCGAATTTTAAAGAACTTGTTTATAAATTGAAAGGATAGACTTGTGATATCAGTATTTAGAACGGTTCAGGTTTTGCATACGAATATTTAACAACGCAGTATTACTGGTTGCATTGCTGTGTGGATTTGAAATGAAACTTCTTGTTTCTTTTTTCATTTACACATCGATTTGTTCCGTTCCATTTGATCCAAGCTCTGCAATATTTTCATGCAACATAAGATCACGCACGCATATTTCCGTAGGGCTAGGCAAAGTACTTTTGTCGGAGGTGAAATGTGTTGTTTTCCAAAATTATTCAAGTGTTTTTATTTGTATACTACATAAATTTTATAAATGTACGTTATGTAAGTTACTGTGATTTATTCACCCGAGAATTGGATACTTCTTTAATGTAAAATGAGATGAGGCAAAAACTTAATCACCATATTATGTACAATGAGATAATAGGCTAGTTGACTAACTAAAAAATATGATTATGTTTAGTCCGTCTGTTAGATTATCGAAAAATATTGGATAAGTACGTGTTTTTTGTTTTATCAAATTAATAAAAATTTACGAAAATAAAACGTGTCAAAGATCGTGAGTGGGGGCTGGTGACGTCACTTTCTGGTAAAAAATGTGCCAAACTGTGACGTCGCGCGACTTTTCGAAGCACTGTATCGTCTTCATTTATTGTTACGTGAAAAAAGAAAAAATACGTGTCCAATATTTTTTAGAAATCTATCTGACGGACATTTTTTTAGTCAACTACCCTATTATTATGTCAGTTCTGTACTAGTTTTATTGTGCAGTCGCTTCATGTAAAATACTGGTATTTAGCTGGTTAGACTGGAACCGACCCCAACATAGTTAGCAATATGCAGGCAGATGATGATAATGATTTTTGTAAGAGGCGGAAAAACTACTCGTTATTCCGGAGGCTGCACATACATAGATTTGTTTATTTTTCTTGAATCGTTTCCCATGTTTTTTGTTCAATCGTTTTATCAAACAAGGTTTAAAATTATCTAATTTCAAAGACTTCATGTAAACATTTAAAGTAAGTCTTTACTTGCATATAAAATTGCGTGATTATGATGTATGATCATTTCGGTCAAGAGCGTATCCGTTGAATTCAAATGCATCATAATGATATGCTACTGTAATCTTTGTTCACCTAAATATTGTTCAAGGTTAAGTCGAAAGAACGATTAACCTTACAGCTGTATGGTCAATATGAAATAACTTCGATCGGCGTTATGAGAGACCAATGTCGCAGAATGAAGGTTATATTTGATTTAATTTGAACCTGTCAAACTATCGAAAAATGTCACCTTGTTCATTATAAAACGAGTTGAGTAATTATGAATAATGATGTTTGGTGTGTCTTGGTTAGACAATTTCATACCCGGTTTTTACAGTATAACATGACATCATGTCTGCAACCCCCGAAGGCCTGATCCATGAATGATATGTTGTAACTAATGGAAGTACCTAATAGTACACCTACATTTTACCAGTTATGTTTATGTCCCATGTAATAGGGGCAAGCTTATTGATCTGTTCCTCAAAGATAACGATATGGACAGTATTATTTCAGCAAGAATAGATTAAGATGCTCATTGGCCACCTGTTATGATAATTCTAAGCAATACTGGCCAGAACATTTAGATTGCGATCGAAAAACGCTGAGAAAAGTAATGGTGAAGGTCTGTCTAATATTAAACCATAAATTGCCATTCCTTTTAATTCGCATATATTCTATGTAGGTTCGTGGGTGGATGCAGTTTATAAAACAGTGATTCGTTCACGAGCTACTTTGCACTATATCTGTCTCAATAGATAGTTTTAGCGTGGGACGGCAGACACTATCTGTTTTTTCTTAATTCGCACATGGGGATAGTAGCCGGAATAAGTATAAAACAAAACGATAAATAGATAATCGACAGGCGTGCCTGCCACGTGCCAAAGTCATGACCTGGCCAACTCTTAACTACTGATAAAATATTTTGTAATCTTGCAGTTGGTGAGGATATCGTTTTCGAAAACTTGCATTTACTTTTTTAAACTTATATGCTTGAACCGTCGGAGAGTATTTAAGTCATTGCCTAGGAAAATAAGCTCAGTAGGTTCCTATTGAGATTGTTTATTTTATGAAAAACTCACAAACAAGCATACATACATACATACATGAATGCTAAAAACATAACACTCTTTTTTTGGGGCAGTCGTGTAAAAAAGCAGCTAGCTAGCAGTAGCTTATGGAAACATTAGAGATGGTTTAACAAACACAACGTCAGATTATCATCAAAATGTTACAACAGGTCACAACAGTGCCAGAAACAAAAAATCTAATAGGTACTAATCAAGTTTCATCTTCCACAAATATTAGAGCTTCTTGGATTATTCCTGGAAACAATACTGGTACCTAACCATAATAAGACTTCAAATCAGTCTGCACGGTGTCCTGATTATTTGCATCTGCCCGGAAAACACGCGTCGTTTCATATTTACACGAAAGTTTGTAACCTTAAGAGACCGGATAAAGAAAAGCAGATGGCGAGAATATTTCCGGCCATGCTATTACGCATAAACAAGATTTGATACCGAAACCAGTCTGGGTTGTTTGAAACACTTTTGGATCATCAATCTGCGTAATTGTAATTGTGAAATATTATTACAATTATAGGATATAAATTAACCTTTACGTGTTAGATTTGATGTGTAATCTTGTAATAGATTTGTTAGTTGATTTATGGGTGTTTAGAGTATGTTGTGTTATAGGAATTCTTTTATTTATGGATGTATAATAGGTTTGATCTAAATTGGTTAAATCTGATACAAATCTATGATTTATCGGTTCATTAATCTTCCGATCTGAATTTTGTCTTGGTTTGAGTCCCAAATATACTTAGTCTTTGACAAGAAAAAGCCTCCCAAAGTCAAGTCAAGTGTCATGTTTCTCATTGGTTCTATCATGGTTCAATCCTCAGTTGCCAGTGTTACTACCCTGTCAACGAGTAGGTACAATAACATCGTCTTTATCCTCCATGCAGTCACGTTTCATAAATTATTTTAAATTAAAAGCTTTCAATGATCACAGACCTTTCATTTAGCTGATTGACTCTAGGTGTAACTAACAGTACTACTTGAAGTTCGATCTACATTTGCTCCAATTACCAGTATATCCTTGAGGAAGTCACACTCTTCCAGGGCAATTGTGGCCAATTCGCATCAATTTCTCTTGCCTCGGCGCCAATCAATGTCAGGGCCTCCGTAATGTATACTATGCTCTAGAAATATCTAACTGCTGTAAGTCTAGGCAGTGACCGTTGAAATGAAACGTAAGTCAGCTGGTAAAACATAAATCTTTGTATAATTTTACGCGTCCTCTGCGGAGGGCGTCTTGTTGTTAAGAGGTTTTGTTGGCGTAAAAAAGTCTTTTGTATTATTTCAATATCGTGTATTGACAACCTCATTAGTAACGCTATTATGTCCCTTATTTGGGGGGGTTCGATACCCGAGCGAGATACCTTTTGCGCCTACATACAATCACAGTTTTTTGAGTTTGTAAGACAATGCACCTCTTTTTTTTTTGGCGTGTGGAAAATCATCAAATAACCCCTCCCTCTCTTGGGTTGAGCGAAAGGCAGTGTCAGACTTCTACTGACTAAAAACCACCCATGTTCCTTCCTAGCCCTTCATGTCAAGGCCGCGATATCTCTTGCGAACAACCCGCACACCCGACTGGAAAACAAGCACCCCTCAAAATGATTATGCCAATCGCATGTTTGTTCCTATTCCATTAATGTGGGCGTAATGGCACCCAAGATTACACAAGGAATCCACGTGTGGTATATGCCTGTCTACCGTTTCTGTTGAATAATTCTATAATTGACGTAGGTAGGTAAATATTTCACAAGTATGACCATATTATGGCGACGGGTCTAGCCCGTTTTCCCGCGCAACCTAACTCGTTCCCCCCTTTATGAGTTGCGTGGGAAGATACGCCAAACAAATAGCATGTAGGTGCGGTTTTATTTAGTATCCTCATAGAAATAATAGAAAACAGCTCAATTTACATGCTATGAATACGACAGCTTAACCGCTTCTCTTGGAAATTATTATGAAAGCAAGCTATTCATGCGAGATATTTGCCGTATCTTATAAACAAAGTTGGCGCCGCTCGTATTATCCAACGTGTTGTAAAATGAGTCGCTATTTTCCGTGTGTGACCTGATTTTTCATTGATGACATTCTCTTGACTCCTGCTAGCGCATTGATGACATTGTCTTGGCTCCTGCTGCCGCTGACATAGTGAGATCCATCGCGAAGCGAGTTGCTTTATGCGAATTTCTGGTGTGAGGTTTCCATTCGATTTTAACATAACTTCCAAAGTACAGCACTGGAGACACAAAAAAGCAGTTTGTACTCGATATAACAGAAGACCCCGGATGAGTCCTTTCACAAAACAGCGGTCAATACCTCCTACTAAATCGTGCTACAAGATGACTATCGACCAATTAACTAATAACCGTCTGATGAACAAATCGTGTAACGTCTAAAGGCCAATGACGCAAGGTATTGTGAGTGACATAATGCTAACGTTCTGTCCCTTTGCCAACAGGAGGTGACGGATGATAGCGACGGGTGTGGGGCGAAGTTCTCTGTGCTCATCGTGTCTGATAAGTTCCAGGGAAAGCCGCTGTTGGCTAGGCATAGGTGAGTCCCGAATGTTGTTCCTATAATTTGTTAGAACATTTTGACGTTAGGTATTCCTGTTTTCATGACTTTTCACCCAAACATTGAGATCTGCCCAAACCATTCTGTCAACTCTTTCAAGATCTTTGACTTTTTATCCAAATAATTAAGGAATTTTTCAGTCGTGAGTTTCAGTTGCAAATGTCTACTGTGCGGGGTTTCTGAACATGACCCGCCCTAATTTATGGGATCTATTGTTACGCATAAACACCGGTTTACGTGTAACAGTCGATAATATCGTTACTTTTTGTAATTGGTAATGTTTATACCGATAAACACTTGATTTTACGCTATTTGAAACAAAACAGTTGAATTAATTATTTCGGGATATATAAAACACATCTGATGCTAGACTACTCCACGTTTACAGCGATAAATAAAACCGATAACAAACAAGCGAAAGTCACGTGTGAACGATAATTGACCCTATAAAATGTCAGCAAAGCACTAATGAAACGATCTCTCTGAAGTGCAGAGACCATGAACGCAAATTAAAACTCAATGGCACTGCACTGATTGTAATATAAACACCGAGATCAAATCATTTAATCAGTTGTTTGTTCCCTTTTGAACGAAACTGCGAAGCTATAAACAGTGACTACATCGGGAATTTTGATCCATGTACACATCTAGCTTAAAATTAGCAAACAGTATGTAATTAAACTACGTTGGCAGGTTGGCATCCGTTGTCGAAGCCATTAACTGTTAATTTGGAAGTCCATTTCCCCAAGACGATTCATAAAAGCGTTACAATGGGTCTTTGGTAGATCAATTCGCACATTATGTGTTTTTTGGAAAGACCGGTCATCAATGTTTTGCTCCTAACTCAGCTGCTCATCATTTCAATAAAATCCTAATCACCTTTGAATCACCAGGGGCTCCATGAGGTACCTGAAATGCAAACCCATAAGTAGGTACTTTACAAATAATTGTATTTTGTTCGAATTTCATAGATGAAGCAATTGTATTTGCAGTTTTGCTATTACAGATTTTGAACACGGAGTTACTAATGTTACTATGTAGGTACCTATAATTCTAGATTGAAAAATTTATTGCATTGATTAATTTTCTCTTGTGTGTAATTTATTATAACTACTAAGACTACATTACTAATGAAACATTTATTATTATTGTATAAGAAAAAGGTTATAATTTCGTCGCCTATTAAAGATATCATGTGTGGGATGCACAGGACACAATATCTTTAATGCATATTATCACATAAGTTTCCTGGTACTATAAATTCGATGATAACACTGGTATTCCCAAGAAGCATAATAACACCCCGGCTACTTGTCTCGAGTCATTTATAATCTAACAATATCGCATAATAGTGCCATTGTTACCGATATTGAGTCGTAATGAGACCATGAGAAGGTCATTGTGCATACTATGTGCGTGCAAAAGTTGCAATAAAAACTATGGCGGAGTGCCAAGAGTTGACAAAACGGTGACAATGTATGCATGTGTGATAGCAACTGTTTATACGCAATCGTAGTACGGGTTATTGGATCGGGGATTGTTGGAATAGTTACCACGAAAGCTATAGCCCCTTACCGATTTTATGTTGAAAAATAATCTTTTGCCAAAATTGAATAACGTTAACGTACAAATTTTCATAAAACTGCACAATGCCTTACTAGCTCTGTTCTTAGTCTAAAAATAGGTAATAATATTTTCAAATTATGCAACCTTTATTTATTTCCTTTCCAAATAATGAATAAACTAAACTTTTTCCTGTTGTATATCAATCAGCATCGATCCATTTATAAATACTTCCTCTAAGCTAAACCGTTTAAGGAAAAACTAGCGCAAAAAATGCAAAGGTAATCTTGCTAAAAATAAATTCAAAAAAATAAATAATTAAAATATTAAAAAACACGCCTGCCATGACAAAAAGTACCTAAACTAAAAAATAAAAAACAAGTCAAACGAATTCAGCGATGAATGGGAGCAAACTGAAAATGGGTGGGAGCAAACTGAAAACTTAAACTTTTATTGCAGTCGGGGGACAGTTCGGTGGAACAATTCTTTACAGGTCCCCCGACTGCAATAAAAGTTTAAGTTTTCAGTTTGCTCCCACCCATTTTCAGTTTGCTCCCATTCATCGCTGAATTCGTTTGACTTGTTTTTTATTTTTTAGTTTAGGTACTTTTTGTCATGGCAGGCGTGTTTTTTAATATTTTAATTATTTATTTTTTATTTCATATCTTTTAGTGATATATCGGTATTTTGACCTATAACCAATCATTTAAGCCATAAGACGTCCACTGCTGGACATAGGCCTCCACCAGAAGGGGGAAAATGTGTTTTTTTTCATTTCTCAGGATTCCGGTCGGCAAAATCGGAACCCTAATAATATGTACATTTTGTTTTCCGTCTGTCTGTCCGTATGCCTATCCGTCAATCAAGACCCTGTTCCTCAGGAACGTGTGAAATGATCTGAATGACTTAATTGCGTAATTTATACCTACAAACATTTTTCATTTCATGTAGGTATCTATTTGTAAACAATTTACGCTGAATTTAATATATACATGCAATTTACATACAATGATAAGAACTTTGAATATTTTGTTAACATTCTAAGAAATTCAAGTGTAGTGCCAAACAGTTTTAAGTATAGTAGGTACCAAAAAACTTTTACAGATCCCTTGGTGCGTGGGTTCAACTCGCACGGTTTTTTTAAACTATTGTTTTATAACACACGTCATGATTTATTCATTTGTGTTAGTAATGAATTTCAAGTTGAATCTCGCAGTCAGATTTGTCCATACCAAAATCTACCCTGATCTTCTTTTTCTACCCTTTAAGGGGTGATTTTGAAAATTCTATTATTGCAAATATTATTATTTCTTTAAATTAATATTTTTGCCATGTTTCAAGTAAATTGATTCACGCATACTGACTTTTCATACAAACTTAAAAACCATTTAGGTGCCGTCGTAGATGGATTTGGGAGTTGTAACCTAGCCAGTTTTATTTCTTTCATTACAGAGAATCTATTGATATGTAGCTTATTCGTATCGGATCCCGGGTTTAAAATGTCACTATATCATTTGTTGAGTAGTATTACTAGTAAACAATAGATATTGAATACTACTGTGGTATATTTTTGTAATCTACTTAATAAGTTCTAGACGATGATTATATTTTTCATTGAAATTTCAATAAAAAAAAATTAAAAGTTCTTTTTTTTTCTAAACCATGGCCACCCTATTTTTTTTTTTGATATTTTATCTAGCCTATGTTACCCGGGGTGACGCAATGAATCTAACGATACCACATACATCAAAATCGGTTCAGGCGTTTAGAAGTTATGGTGGAATAAAGAAACTCACAAACAAACATACATACATACATACATACATACATACATACATACATACATGAACGCTAAAAACATAACACTCTTTTTTTTGGGGCAGTCGTGTAAAAAGAATGCAAATAAGGCCCTATCATCACTACACGTGCAGTTTTAGACAAAGAACTTGACATAAAAATTCAGAGCACATCTCTTTAACATTCAAATAACTTAGAACTAACAATACGTAACCCTTGGCTGATGACGTAGGACTGACGCTTGCAACTGAAACTGCACAAAAAAACGGAGGGTTGAAAAGTCAATGAGATGCGCCAAAAACCATTCGTAAAATCTAACACTCGAACGATAAGATGACAAAGACCGTTTTGTATTCACCAAGATTGGTATCTCCAAGTAACACGTTCAAACGTTGCCATTAGAATAACAATCGATCTATTATACTTATTAAAGTATAATAATTCGCTCCACAGATTGGTGAACGCAGTGCTTCAAGAGGAACTGAAGAGTATACACGCATTCACGCAAAAGACTCTAACGGTCGAACAGTGGAACGCGCAAAAGTCTTGAAATGTAATTTGGAAATAATAATGAAGTAGAACAAAATATAATTGTTGTTTTTATTGGTTCCTTGCTGTTAGAAAGAAGTTAAAAGACTATTGTTAAAAATGTTGAACGGAATAGAGAATTTGTACACAGTAAGTGTGTCTGCTCCCGGTAAAGTGATCCTGCATGGGGAGCATTCGGTTGTGTATGGGAAGACTGCGGTGGCTGTCAGTCTTGGACTCAGGAGCTCAATTGTTATTAAGGTAACCATTTTATTTATTTATTATTTTAGATTTCTTTTTGTTTGAGTTGTTGCTGTATTTTATTTATTTGTGTTTTTCATGCGTTGTGTATGAGATTTTTTTTTTAATTTAAATTTTTGCTCATTTTATTTATGGGGTTAGTTGTGTGTGAAGCATGTGTTGATGTTGGGGTTTGGTTTGTTTACACCCTGTATACATTGTCCTCTACTCCTGCGCAAAGGCATCTCCCATTCAATACACTTCTCAGGATATATGCTTATTTTGAAAATTTTAGTAAACCAGCATTTTAGAATTTTTTGGGAAGACCATTTTTAAAACATAGCTTCGTATTTAGAAGGTGCAGCCAGAGCCAAAACAAGATAGTTACTTTTGAAGATATAAAGGAAGTTTCAAACATTTCCGTAAACGGACGGTAGACTAACATCCGCTTATGTGTAGTAATAAGATAACTAGTCTTGTGTAAGGTGTCCCTATATGGCATTTACATATTACCAACGTATTGGCTCGTATATGTTAGAGGCATAGCCTACATCGTTGCTTAGAAAGCTGACTTTGGCAATAGGTAGGTAACGGATTACCTTACATAGGTGCTCCGTTACTGAAAGTAAAGGAAACTGTACAGATAAAAAAATTTCAAAGTAAAAATTAATAATTTTATGATTGATTGTTAGCAGTCTTCAATAAGTTATAAATAAAAGTTATGAAATACTCAAAATTATAATTATTTATGAAATAATTATAATTATTTTATGAAATAATTATAATTTTACCAACGAATGTTAAGAATAGGATTAATAAAATACCAAAGTAGTAATTTCCTCATCTTAACAATAATTTATTCTCACCTCCTAATAGCTTCATACATGAACGGTTAATATTAATAGCTATGTAGTATATTTAATAACTTCAGAAGCTATTTATTTAACGTAAACAATTCATTTTGTTTAAATATAAGGCACTTACTCAAATAAATTGATGGTAATTTTTACTAAATATCCCTATTAATATTAAAATATGATGATGTACGGAAGCAAATAGCTAGAAAAATTATGTGTTTTGAAATTGTTAAATATTAGAGAAATAATGACCTATTATTACGTGAAATAATATAATGGTAGAGGTAGCTTTCTTCGACAGTATCAGTAGTAGTTTCAGAAAAATCATATAAAGGTAATACATAAAATATAATTTTCTGTTTCATAAGATCATGCTGAAGTGAAAAAAAGTCACAAAGCCCCCAACCGATATTTTAAAACCAATTTAATTTATCGAAAACGCTTTGTAAAATTAAACCACAATTCTCCTCCTTTACAGGAAGTAAATTACCACGTGGAACCCACGATACGGATCCACCTACCATGCGTCGGACTAGAAGAAACTCTGCCTTTGGAACCCACAGTCAAGAGCCTCTTCCATCCGAAGTTAGCTCCAGGCATCACAGGCAAATTCTCCTGGAGATTACCGGACAAACTGGACCATGACAACCACTTGCGAAGAGTTGACGAGTTCCTGCACCTCATCAAGCCAAACTTCGACGCATTACAGAATAACCAGAAGAATTCCTTACGCAGTTTCCTATACGTATATTCAGGGATATTCGGAAGCACCAGCCTCCCCGTCAGATCTTTGGAGATCTCATTAGGTTCTGAGCTAACTATTGGAGCAGGAACTGGCAGTTCGGCGTCTTTTGCCGTGTGTTTAGCGGGTGCCCTTATCCAGCTCCTCAAATTGAAAAGTTCGACGTCATTTGACGCGTTCTACGATCAGACCAGTGAAGACTTTAGTATGACTGAGAGAGAGATCATTTCGGAATGGGCGTATAACTGCGAAAGGATAATGCACGGGTCTCCATCTGGTGAGTTACATTTACCTCATCTACCTTTTCTTATTATGTGTTTCTAAAATAAACCTTCCTATTTGTAAAATTGGCTCAAGGAAAATTAACCAGGCTTTTATCCTAGTCTTATCGCAGTGAGCTTCGACTTTCTATAAATAGCATTCATTTTTTTATAACAAAACTGCTCGATACGCCCGCAAGCTCTCACCTCTCACATAAGTAACATACAATTTCTTTCTGTATTAACCTTTGTCGACCTCAATTCTAAATCGAACCCTCATTATAAAATCTTCCATTTATTTGCATGTACTATAGTATTTCTGTAGTAAAACGTAAATTAAGCTGTCTAAATCTAAATGTGTTGATCGTTTAGTCCATCTGGTAAATAAAACTTGGAAATCATTGGTAAATCTTTCATCTCCGGTGTTTTGGTTTCACTGTATGCCTCGATATTAGTTTGTTCTACAGTTTAAACAAAGTTGTGTTTGACGTCAAAGGGGCTATCGGAAACCCCGGTTACTTTGTAGGCGATATAATTCATTACTCGATTTCCTTTAGACATTAAAATGACACTTCATTTTAATGTATAAAGGAAATCGAGTAATGAATTCTATCACCATATTAGGTAGTTTCGCCAAGTTCAGGGGCCGATTTTGTCCCGTTGATAAGGTTTTTCAAAGAAATCTCTCTAATTTTCAAAAAAAAACTTATCGTGTGTACCGTTGAAAACTTTGAACTTATCGCCGTAGTTAAAAATTAATCTATATCCTATTGCTTAAACGCTTTTTACGAATAGCATTTCACAAATTTTTAGCTCGTGCTTATATTTTAATTCCGTTTGAATGCCACAGACCATTTTTTGTCTCGGAATATGCCATTAATGTTTCTCAATAACAAATTATCTTCGCATCCAAAATTTCGCAATAGACCACTTTGCACTTGATAAAACTTTGGTCTTTTGAGAAAATACATACATTTTTTTGCGTATAAAAAGAACAAGACCTTTGGCTGTTTTTTTATTCCAAGAGACATTATCTTTTGCTACTCTAAAACCAATGACCTTGACTTTGGCAAAAATTGGACGAGCAAGGTCATAACTATCCCAAAGAATCAACTCCAAAGTCCAAAGAAGAATGAATATGCTCCGATGGAATTGCCGAAACATTATATAAGAGCAAATTGTCAGTAATTGTATTGTTTGATGTTAGAACACCTTGACCGCTCGAGATGCGCCTTGGCCACATATCTGCTAGGTTATACACTTCGTCTGCAATGACCTCAAAAAAGATGTAAAGTTATAAATTTGAGCTCCTTGACTTGATAAATGCCAAGTGCGGCGAATTTTGAACGATTTATTTCTACCTACAAATTTTAAAGTTTAATTAATTCCTTTTTCCTATACGTACATACATAAATTCACACTTTTTTCGCATGGGGGCAGTCATAAACCACAAAACGCCACCTGCTATTCCTTTTGTCTCGTCCACGTTCATACATCATGTCTATTTTCCTTTTATTTTTGGCTTTCAAATGTCGCATATATTTGAATGAGGTGTTGATTCCATTATTTCCATTTTCCAAGTCATTGTAAGAAGTCAATGTAACAAACTTTTTTTTTCAACTCATTTAGTTCAGTCTCTCAAGATTTCTTAAAATACGAGACTTTATAGCGTAAATTTTCACTAATAAATGTATAAACAGTCAATCGTATCAGACACCTCACACACACACACAATCAAAACTTTCGTCTACAAATATTCCTGTTTATCAACCGAAGTCTTTACCCTCAAGTCCCAACTCCCAATTGAAGGTCTCGAATTCACAATTCAAGAATCAACTGGATCTATTAAGTGAAGTAGAGCAAGTTCGCGGCTTGGGCAGCATCGTATCCCTCTATACAGTAGCGATAGAAAGCGACTCAGACCTTGGCACAGTTAAGGACCACTGACCAATATGTGGTCGTCGCATTAGCACGCACAAGTGGCAGACTAGACTGTTGAATCTAAAATGAAGATGTTTTAGTCACCTTAAGAATAAATGTTGCTGGAGAGTTTGTTTCGTCACTTCTTCTTCCCAGCTAAAACCCTAGGAAGAGGCGAAGGACTGGCGTTTTGCGAATTGTGTTAAATTCTCAGCATAATTTGAGTTAGTGATTTGATTAATTTGGCTACATACAAATTGTAAGCCTTCGTCAAATTCTAAACGCGACTCTTAAGATCAAATGGTACACTATGACAAAATAACTTACCTATGTTACATGGGGCAGGTTACGGCAGGTAATCTAAAAATCAGAATGAATATAAAATATTATAAAACATCAAACATCTTGTCATAAGTGCGATGTGATATTCGGATATCACATCGCACTCGCATGTTTGTGCATGTGATGCGCTTCTGAAAGTTATTTTGTACATTGTAAGTGTCGTTTTTGGAAGTCGAATTTAATTAAGTTTGTTAGTTTCTAAATTTAAAAAATGCAGAAGCAATTCCATCATGTTTTGAAAGACACGTGTTGTTAGAAATTCAACGATGAAAAGTGGTCCTTTATCTATTGCGACAAAATCGTTAAGTCTTTCCTTTGTACACTATTATTATCTATTTTCCAATCCGTTCATTACTCCCACTTATAACAAAGGTCTCTGGGCCTTCAACAAATATTGATCTACCTTTGCGTGTTCCGTTCGCGGTCCCTACATTGTTTAATGAAGCAAGATAAACATTGCTAAGTGGTCCATCCTCAAGGCAGCCCTTGACTTATTATCTCTATTATTAGCTAATGCTTGTGGCGTGTTTTTATCTTAAACTGGGGTTTAAAATAGATCAGCCGAAACAGGAGTTCCCCAAACACATTTTCGGCAAAGATATTGTTTGGTTTATTGTTTTTACCCGGTTGATGGCAATGGGCTCACCTATACATAGGACTTAAATATAACTGGCGAAATCTGAGTACCTCCGCCTTACCCTTTCGATATTACAGGCGTGAAGTTATGTTATATTGTTTGGAATCCGAATTTCCGCGTAGATGAACGTTTAGACTTGTAAATCCACACATGAATGAAGTTTAAAGTGTGAAATTAATTTACGTCTTTCATACATTATTCATAATATTGATACGTATTATATAGCACGGCGGCATGGCAACCTTCTAACATTGAAATTACACATTTCAAATATTGACTAACTCCAAACACGTTAAATAATTATAATTAAAACAGAACCAATAACATTAATATGACACCGGATCCCTTTTAATTATGATTTTAGTTCGTGTAATTTCCACATTTTATTTATTATACAAATATATCGTGGTTTTGCGACGTACGTCACTACATGCATAAATATTGGCTAAAATAAAATATTGTAAAATCCTCTATCATAATATTCATAATGATGCATCTCTTCAACGTTATTATGCTAATAACTTTGTTTCAATATTGCTTGACAAATGACTTAAGTGGGTGGGCGTGTAAAACCGTCATAGCTAATTAAATACAATGACTTGATGAGAAGAAATAAGTTTATACCTAAGTAGGTACCTATCCTTATGTAATATATTTTTCTCTTGAACATCCGCTCAGTTTTCCCAAGAAATCATTAGGTATCATAAATGATCACTTCAGTCATTCATTAACAAGTTTTCCGTTCTCATGTTTACCTAAGAATCCCCTTCAGACAAATATTTCAACACGATCAAACCAATATGACGTAGCCAACTTCAGATTTGTTTATCCACAACGCTACCATATGTACTAACTGCTAATTGAACGAGTACACAAAAAAACCAGATGTTTCGTGAATTTCCCACTCTTTCGTACTTCGTTTGTTGTTGAGTTTTTTTTTCTTGATATCTGAAGTAGAACTAGAGTCTATACTCTTGAGGCTCGGTAATTCTGTGGCTAATTCCCAGGACGTACCTACAGACTCAATAGCACATCACGTACAGACTCATAACAAGATTCTTTGTTTAAAAAAAACCTTCATGACCTTGAATCTTTTTTTAATGGCTATTTTCTTACAATTTACTAGAGCAGTTTTAGTTTCCGGCAATCCAAATGATTACAATTTCATTCATAAGTACAGTGTACTTTAAAAGTAAACTCTTACAAAAAAAACTATTTTTCATCATAGACTCATTCAACCTTTTTTTATCTCCACAGGCATAGACAACGCTACCTGTACCTTCGGCTCTCTAGTTTCCTTCAAGAAAGGCAGCAAGCCTCGTCACCTAGACATAAAGATGGACCTCCGAGTCCTCCTCGTGGACTCTCGCGTCTCCAGGGAGACCAAGGCCTTGGTGGTGAAGGTCGCAGCCTTGAGGCAGAGGAACACAGCGGCAGTGGACCATATATTCGACGCTTGTGATCATATTGCTCATACAGCCACCCAGGTTGGTTTCGTTAAGATTTATTTATTTAGTTTAGCGTTTTAATTTTTAAATAAACGCCAATCGTAGCATACAGGCACATGTTGCAAATGCATTTTTTTTAAGTTAGAGGAGCCTTATTCCCCCAAAAATAATATGCGGTCATCACTCCAGTAGTCGTCGCCACCATTGATTTGCGAGCAAGGGCACATTGCTAGCAAATCAACCATCCTTCCCTTATTCAGCTGCGAAGAATTGGCAATCCATCTTTCAACACATGTCCATGACACGCCGTTATACAATAAACGTTGAGTTTAATTATCTTGTCATTACAGGCTAGGCGGTCTGAAATGGCCACTTTAGCCGATCATAATAGGGTCATAATATGAATTGCGTTAAAATTCGTAAAATGGACTATTCATTATAGTAACCATTTTACTTGCAATGCTAAAGAAGTGTATAACACGTGTATAAAAGATGGTATACCTCGAATATAAATCGTATATTTTATACCAACCTCGTGTCCAAATGTCTATATCTATTAGTCAAAATGACGGCTAGTAATTCTGTGATAAATAAATACCTAACTATTGCATTGCACGGTTGCTTACCTCGTGGACAACTTGTGCCATTCGGTTGGATACAACTTGCGTAGTATCGCGAACATTGACACACTCTTGAGCTATTTTAATCCTAGGACCAGATTGTTAGGTTCTATAGTTTACTATCCGTAGTACGTAGAACCTTATTTGTGTTAGTTGAATTTTGATTAGAAAGATTGTCCATAGAGTTTCTTGCCGATTCTTTTCCATAGAGATCTGCGCTTTGGAATAGGCATCACAAGTTATTATGCCAGTTGCTGTTTTTTTTTGTTTTTGACATTCAAGAGTACCTGTAAAGATCTTAAATAAATGCTTTGAGTTAGCACCTAATATAAACTTAACTTTGATAGGTATTATTAAATAAATAGGTTTATAAATACGAGCCTTATTTATGAACTTATTTAACTCAATACATATTTGATTACTTATCTGAAATTATGAACAATGGTCCTGTATATCGGAATAATCTCCAATTTATGAACCTCCTTACTAGAATCTTCATCAATCAGTGTTTTATAATAAATTGTGTTCTTATTTATTTCTAGGTTTTGGAAAAACTCTCCAGTGGCAAGTGTGAAATTGATTCTGAGGCAGAATATCAGCATTTAGCAGTAAGTACCTTTGATATCCATTATCTTTCTTACCATTAACGATAGTTTTGAATACCCATTTGACTGCAAAAGCATGAAAAGTAAGTACATATTTTCAAAGAAGTTTACCCCTGGATTCAATTACTTCTAATGGACAAATTAAAAAAGTCATTTAACTCAATGATATTTCTTCTGAAGTAATAACTACCAATTTATTGAACGAGCCTCATTTTAAACATCAGGTACTAGGTGCCGAGTTCAGAACACTGTCTGCCACTTTTCACCCTTAAGTCCCGGCGATAAATATTGCACATCGACCTTTGGAAAGAGACAATCGGCTAATTTCGGCTTCGTAGAGCGTTATCTCTGTCGCACGAAATACAAACAGTCCGGCCGGCATCTATTAGGAGCTGTTAAAACAATTATGATTTGCTTCTTTTGATAATTATTTTTATTCTTTGTATAAAATACACCGATTTCCAAAGGTCGATGTGCAATATTTATCGCCGGGTACTGTAATAAGGTTGAAAAGTGGTCGAACGTTAGTGAACTTGGTAGTACAGACGCCAGCACATCAAGCTACCCGAAACTTAAAATTTTCCCAGTCAACCTTGAACCTAAAACCTTTAGCGATAACATTCAAAATTAAAGAAATTTGACGGATCGTAGTAGCTAGTAGGGACTGCAGGGACTCAGACCTCCTCTCTAGAAGAGGGAGATAGTCTATAATCAAGCACGCGGGCCCAATGCGGGTTGGTACATGTCACACACATGTCTTCAAATATTTTGGTTCTAAGGCATGCCGGTTTTAACCTTTTGAACGCCAGAAGTGTAAACGCATCGCGCCCCACCCACGCCAAGGCACAAAAATCTACAAAATTGTTATTTTATCTTATTTGACAATATTTTGTATAAAAAAGCAGATACAGAGTTTAAAAAAATTATGTTTTTTGTCGGCTGTAGCCGACGGTGGCGTGTTGAGCACGTATTCGTTTGTCGGCTATACCCGACCGTGGCGTTCAATAGGTTAAGCTCACCGTCCGTCCGTCTTATGACGACGACAGGCCGTGTCGAACGGCGCGTTCGTGTTCCACGCGCGCCTCAAAGAGATGTCAGCAACATGGAAGGGGCCCGCAAGGGCCGACGCCTGTCGGGGCTGCGGGTTATTCGCAGATACCGCGGCCTCGACATGAAGGGCTAAGAAGGAACACGGGTGGTTTTTAGTCAGTAAAAGTCTGACACTCCCTTTCGCTCTGCCCAAGAGCGGGAGGGGTTATTTGATGATTTCCCACCCCACCAAAAAAAAAAAAAAGGCATGCCGGTTTCCTCACGATGTTTTCCTTCACCGTTTTGAGAGCATCGTATGAATCTATGAATCATAGCAATTTCTCACAAAAACGTGCTCTAAGTCTAAAGTACTATAAGAATTTTCCATAACACTTTTATGAGTCGATAGCAGGATGACGAAATGTGCTGTTATAGCTATTTTTACAACTTGAAGTAAATACATATTATATACCTAGTAGGTATGTAGTGACGTCCGTCGTACTAGCACATTTTTGTTGTGAAATACAGTGTGTTATAAAAATATTTGACGACGCATCAATAAACGTACGTCGAACATGTACGATAGTACGTCATATTTTATTACACGACATTTTGACGAGTACCTCGTTGGTCAAGTTTCATGGGATCGATTCCCGGGTCGAGCAAAGTGATATTGGGTTTGTACTAATGGGTGCACCTGCCTTACCCTTCGGGGAGTACATGCGTGATGATGATGCATCATAATAATAAACGTATTTCAAACATGCACGTCATATTTTTCTATTACGATTTTTTTGTGCCTAAAGTTTGTGGGTGCGTAAGCGCTTAGTATAGGAACAACTAAAAATAACTGATGTTGTTTTAGAATTATGACAAATTCTTTGCTATTTTCCGCGTTGTGCAGAATTCTTGTTACTTATAGGAACTAACTGCCTGCTCTGAATTTTAAATAAATATAAGAGTCATCGTCATTCATTGTATTTATTGACGGAAAAGCAAGCAATTCGAGCAATTCTTCACATTTAATGTTAGATGGTAGCATACGTTCTCACGTCCTTGTTCTATAGACTTTATTAAGTTTCCGTGTTGTTTGGGTTATATTAAATGTGGGTAGGTATGACATTAATTTTCCCCCATTAATTTTTAAAGTATATTTCTTACTCCATGGAATGTCCTGCGTGTTCTGTCATTTGTTCACTACAGGAACTGATGGACGCTACCAAAAGTGCTAATTAGTAGCCCAGTTCTAAGCCGACACAATTTAAATAGCCATCGACACTCTAAGCAGAAGACCTTTTACGAGTGATTTTTATTGAGAGTTGATTTTAAACGCAGAGTTGAAAATCGAGTAATGGGATTTTTTGACGCGCTAGGATACGGTGTTAAGCTGCGCTTACAAGCTTCGAACGAGCGCGCTGCGTGCATTTCGTTCGTACTCGCCTGTGCTCCGCCAATTGTCGTTATTTTGGCGAACACTAAGGGATTTGACTACGTTCGAGGACAGTGATCGTTGTAGGTTCGTTGTACGTCCACACTTACGCCGCGAACGACGAAGACGAGAACGGCTCCGCTCGTGCTCGGCTCATGCTCGGCTCGCCTAGCGTAGACAGCGTAGACGTAGACGTAACAGTTCAAATGCTAGTGCATTAACTATAATCACATAAAAATACGTCCGACACTTTTATCATCCACGCAGATTTAGAAACTTTACCCTATATTTGTTGATTCTTTGTTTCAGGAACTATGGGAAATGAACCACTGCCTACTGGCAGCACTGGGGGTGTCTCACCCCGCACTCGAGGTCATCCGGGCTGCCGCACGCGCTAAGGGACTCGCCTGCAAGCTCACAGGCGCCGGCGGGGGCGGGTAAGATATACTACTTTACTTACTTTACTTTACTTAAACATAGTCCGCATGTGAACCAAGGTTACCGATGTAGCCCGAAGAATTGCCAGACTTAAGTGGCAATGTGCAGGGCACATTGCTTGCAGAACGGATGGCCAATGGGACCGAAAAGTTCTGGAGTGGCGACCGCGAAACGAAAGACTTTGCGTTGGGTTGGAAGGTCTCCCACTTATAGGTGGACCTATAACCTGGTGAAGGTTGCGGGGATCCACTGGATGCGAGACGCATGGGACCGGTCAATGTGGTGTCACTTGGGGGAGGCCTATGTCCAGCAGTGGACGTTAATGGTTGAAATGATGATCAATAACATAGTGTACAATATAATACATATTAATAGACTGCCTCGTTGGTTGAGAAATCGCAAACGCTCATGGTGATCATGGGGGTTAAAATCCCAGGTCGGAAAAGTTTAAATTTTTCCTCAAGGGTTATCTCAGTAGGAGCACATTAGGGATCGTGAAAGGTGCACTAGTTCCCATGATAGGGATCAGTAGTGGCAAGATAACACCGGTGTGTTAGTCAATAAGAGTCTGACAGACCCTTCGCTCGCTCCATGGCGGAGGACATAAATGACGATTAAAAAAAAAAAATAGCCCTTATGATTGGTGCCCGGTTGATGGCAATAGGCTCGCCCCGTTTTACATGTGGCTGCAACATAAATGGTGAAATATGGTTGTATTAGGATGGTACTCTTTCTAAACCTGATCGGTGGGTAGATATCTAAAAATCCGTCATAATATTATGCGGAAAAAGTTGAATGAACTCGCGAAAGTTACTCAACGGGTTTCAACCAAAACTTGATTTTTTTTTATACGAGTGTTAAGTAGTCAAACGCGAATATAAAACTCCTTAATTGATTAAAAAGTTTTTATTTTATTATTATTATGAGATTTATGACTTTCTCAGGCTTTTCTTTCAAGAGCGAGATATTTGTTTAATCGATATAAATTATATTTATATCATACAATCATATTAGCCGAGCTATCACAATTTTTGCGGACGAGGTCGCTGACCAAACACAAAAACCACACACACAAAAACCATAAATGTACTCAGTTGTTTTATCATTCATTCCATATAAATTTAAAAGAATAATGAACGTATTTGTACTAAAAGGTTTACGTTCCCATTTCCCAATTTTGTAGCCTAGTTGTATTGTTAGGATTTATTAGTATAACATCTAGGTATTCAATCAACCTATCTTCACTAGCCACCAGCTGAATGCTATTTCTTGTTGTAATGAATCTTTCTGTTCACCCGTTTCAGGATAAATTGCAAACAATAATTTCTTACTGAAATGTATTTTAAATGGCTGTGCGTTTCTGTGCATTCACACTACACACGACATGTTGTCTGGTAAGATTCAACTGTGTTTCAGCAGTGTGAACGCACAGTTAGACACTAAAGAGTTTCATTATGTAGGCACGGCGAGCTATACAAAAGCAGTTTATGAGTATCTCATCTATTGTATTGGGAATCTATACATAGCGAGACCATGTTGTACTTGCTACTTGAAATATGTCGCCGTGTGTGACTACTGTGTACTTACTTGTATTTTAAACTATTCTTCCTTTGTTACAGATACGCCATGGTATTAATTCCGCCGACGACGCCTCGCTCCATAGTCGATTCCCTCTGCGGCCAACTCCTGGAGAACGGCTTCCGAGTGAAGGAGACCCGCCTGGGAGGCTCCGGCGTCTCCATAGAGATGTGACACCGCGCGCCAGGCAAGCGCCCGCGCCTCGCATAGCCACGGTCACATCCCTTATGCTATATTATTTAAACAACAAGTGTTGCACGACAGTTGCGAAACAGTCGCGCGATTCTCTCAACGATTCTCGTGCGACACTTGCTTTGATTATGGCAGCGATAGTTTTAGTATTTAGTAAGACAGTTGCATAATCCAAGCTATTGCTTGTTATGACAACTGATGGACTGTCCGGGAAGGGAAACGGTTTGCGTCAAAACATGTACCTGGGTACGTTTAGAATGTTTGTTTGTAGTCATACAACTACAGTATTATCGGCTGGAGGAGTTCGGGAAGAGGGTTATAGTGTTCCAATGTGCAATGATTGAGTGACTGTTATATTCCTCACGAAGTAATCTCTTTTGTAGATTCAAGGGAGAAGATTAACTAACTCTTGAATCAATGAAATCGGCTATTCTGTTATAGCCTTTATAGAATTAATATTTAATTCAACACTGCGAGTTTACAAACTCAAATGAGCGTGATTTGTATAAACTGGATGAGTGTACGAGTGTGTCTTTCCAGTTTATCATGGAAAGTACATAATGTGACAAATATTGTCATTCAAAGGTCTGTGTAAACTATCAAGCATGATATTTTCTACCTCTTAAACCTTTTTTAGGGTGTGTGTAAACTTATTTTTTGTGGCGCCACAGTTGCTCAACTCTCTATCTACTTTTACGTGAATATGTGTCTTGATTAAATAAATGGGTGAAGGACGAATATTTTTGCACGCCTAGGCAACTACCACAACTGATTGCCATAAAAAATATCTTCACAAGCCCCCAACATCTTGCATTTGAACTTAAAACAAGTTTCAAGAGAATTAACATGTCTTATTGACTCTAAAATATTCTTATGTTATATCTATCGACAGGTTGTATTTATGTAATATTTTAGGTACACAGTACAATACAATTTTATTAAAATATACCTACGTCAAAATTGTCACTACCAAGACTTGATCGAAATATTTTACTGCGTTCCTTTATTTTAATCGGTCCGGTCTTTATAAATGTTTTTTTTTCTACTTTTATACTGAGAATGAAAATCTCCCGTTGTATGCATTATAATAAATCATAAATAAAGAATAATCAATTATTAATTAATTATAATAACAAAAAGGTAAAATGAGAGGAAAGTAAAAAATAACATCTAAATAAATCGAAGTTATTTATTTATATAATTCACACAGGTTTGATTCACACAAATTACCTACTTAAATAATAAAATTGTGAATCCATCGCATTTTTAATTCGTGGCAATTTTGACTTTATGTCGAAACACTTTGGTTCCAATTATTATTAATTACGATTATAAATGATATTAGATATTATATTTATTATAGAATTATTATTAGTATATAATTACTTATTAGTTTAATTCTCTATAGTACCCACCTTTTTTCTTCGTATAATTTATTATTACGGGTGTTTAATGTAAAATGTTTGTGGGCTCAAACTGCTATTTTTATTTTATTATTATATTACGTGTTGTTTTAATAATTTATAACAAGAATTACGACATGTTTTTTTTTCAAAATTCTTTTTTACACAAAGCTTAAATATTTTCGTTGAATTATTTTAAAGAATAAAAATTGCTTTCTGAGTCCACAAATTATATCATTTTACGTGAGTGATCATTTCTGAATATTTTGTTATATTAATGGTGTCCTTATAATTGTGCTACATTAAAATTAACTGAAGACGGAATACGTGTAAAAAAAATCGAATAGTAATTTAATATCATGTCTGTCGTTATTCATAAGTGACAATAGAAATAAAATTAAATGAAAAGAATAAAAGTATCGCATGTTTTTGAATCCCAGTATTGCGTGAAATAATTATTCTGTTACCATTTAATTATGTTTTCTTTGGAAATATCTGAAATTATTTTATTCACTGCAAATGCGAACGCGACAAAAAAAAATCGCGAAAAACAGTCTGATCTACTTATAAATGCACACATTTCAATATACAGGGTGTTTGGAAGGGAGCTGTACATACGCCTAGGGTAGAAACTAGGGATAGTCTGCTACCTACCCCCGCCCATTATATTGACCTTGGCCTCAAGGTTTTTTTTTAATTTATTTTTATTTTTTATTGGACTTTTTTGTGATTTTTTGACTAAAACTACCTGTAGCTCAAAATCTATCCATGGGACCGGTCGGCTAATGGTCTTGTTTTAATCGTTAGAGTCTTAGGGTCCTGCAAAAAATTATTTTACACCAGAAAATTGTGGAGAAGAAAAGTTATGGGGCCTGAAGTACCATAGTAAGGTAAAGAAATAATTTTAATGGCAACTTTCTATGGGGTTTAAAAAAAACTAACAGGGTTGGAGTTCTTCTGATTTTTTTAAAACATCCTCAGTCCATGCCCTTTCTAACGATATGCTAAAAGTGTATTTATCACTTTTAGTTTTAAAGTTATTAATTTATTTCCGCAACTAGGGCACTTTTACCACCACGAGTCGACATTTGTAAGACAAATGTAATTTCCAGAAATAATTTTTTGCAGGACCCTAAGACTCTAACGATTAAAACAAGACCATTAGCCGACCGGTCCCATGGATAGATTTTGAGCTACAGGTAGTTTTAGTCAAAAAATCATAAAAAAGTCAGATAAAAAATAAAAATAAATTAAAAAAAACCTTGAGGCCAAGGTCAATATAATGGGCGGGGGTAGGTAGCAGACTATCCCTAGTTTCTACCCTAGGCGTATGTACAGCTCCCTTCCAAACACCCTGTATAAAGTATTTAAGTTATATAATATAGCTTCTTTTTAATGTTAATATAAAAATTTCTCAGTGTAAAAATGTGTGTAAATCGGAACTTACTTAAAACTGTATATCATACGCCTGTCTTCCATGAGACTGCTTGTTTGTTATTATTCCAGTGTAATTGTGATAAATCTTATATAACTGATTATTTGCCTTTTCTGAAGCTTATGTAGGTAATCAAACCTTTTTGGTACGGGGCCAGTGTTGCCATCTTTCAAAAGTCTCTCTCCCACTTTTTAAATTGTGTTTATAATTAGTTTCTTGGCAAAATTATTTGGCAACACTCGAGATAAGTCTTTGTCTCATAATAGGACATTCCTAAAATATCGAAAGATTTCAATCTTGGATATTAGCGTTTCATAATAGTTTTTATTTATTACATTAAGTAGGTATGTGTTTATATTGTTGCGCTCAATAATTTAGTGTTAATTGGTGCTGAATAAAATAATGAAAATGTATTTTAGAAAAGTTGAGTACATAAAAAGTTTAGTAATTTTGAAAACAGAATAAAAATGTTTGAATATTATACAATGTTTTATTTTTAACATGTGTCTACTTACATATCGGACTATACTACAGTCCTTCACAATTATTTTGACTCCGACAGCCACACGGATAATTATAATCAATCTTATGGGTATATGCATAAAAACCTTTTTTATTTTTTTTCATTGACCTATCTGTCCCACTGTTGGGCAAAAGCCTCTCCCATTACTTCCAACTCTTCGATTGTTCCGCCTTCTCCGGCCAATGAGTCAGAAACGAGTCCAAATCGTCACACTAGCGTTTCTTGGGCTTGCTTCGGTGATGACGACCGTCTTCAGGCATCCACTGTGTGACGATTCTGGTCCATCTGTACCACAGAACAGATAAAAGAGATTAGAAAGGAAATAGTTCCTGATTTGTATTAGAACGCCTGTCGCCGCTTGTCTCCCACTCTCTATATCCACTACAAGCAAGAGGCTAATACGTACGCGCATAACGCACACAAATAAACCGCACTCACTTAGATCGCGAGCTTGCTACTGGTTGTCACACTAGCGCAAACACTGCGTATGACGTACACTCACACACGCTTTAATTTCTCATACATGTTACGGCGACCAAAAGGTCGATAATTTATGTCGATAAAATTACTTTAGTTTTGTAACTTTAAGTTTTGCAATATTTTGCTTTAATTTCGGAACGGGATAGAAAGAATGAAAAGGTATTTATTTGTCTCACACAGATACAAAATTAAAGATTAAAAAAGTAAAATCAAAAGTAAACATACGAGAAACACTTAAAAATAAGACATACATTCAATTAATTACTACATTTAGTTAGTAGGTATCTATTCAATTCTACCGGTTGCCTCTAGCCATAGTGTTCTTGCATTTGGATCTGTTGGAAACCTAAAAACAAAACTTTGTTGTGTTATGTTTCCATTATAAATGACTAACCTCAAAACAAATTTTAGACGAAAACCAAAATTAATAACCCACAATAAACAATAATTGACAGTAATAAACGAAGTTATTTAATCATATTCATAATAATATAATTTGAATACATTCACACATACTAAATATCGACATTGTTTACAACTTGGTACAACACAATCGAAACGCATAGATTTTGCAGAACTCAAGCTTTGGCTCGTCGTACGCGACGTTCGCAATGAACGAAATACATCGCGCAATCGCCCACGCAGTACAAGATGGTACCCACGTATTGCAAGCAATGTACGTAATTTTTTAACTGCTTGCGACAGTATCATTTTTTCTACCAACTACATAATACTATTGTAATAATTACAAATATTACTTGTATTCTAGGGTATTTGGACTTACCAGTGATAAGAAATCCCTTCTCGAGGCACACTACACACCCTGGCTTCTTTTCCGACACATTATAATAGCGCAAGGTGGCATAATTCTTTTTTTTCGCGGAGCTTCGTACGCTGTCAGTGTGAGCGCGATTGTTGGCCGGTAAATCAAATTTTGTCGACATTTGAGCGTTTGCGACATATGAGCGGCGCGCCTGCCCCGCCCACAAGGCCCTTCTAACCTCTTTTATCTGTTCTGTGATCTGTACCATGATGTAAATGTGACCCGTCCAGTCACATTTTACCCTCTCGATCGGTGACATTGATGTTAAAAATGCTACGGTCCTTCGCTTTTTGGCAAAACTTGAGTGAACTTCTGAGCCTCCATCAAAGACCAAGTCTGGGCACCATAGGTTAGGTTTCCTGTCTATCCTAACTTAGGATACACAGGAAACGCATCTCGACGAGCTAACGCTTAGAGAGATAGGAAGGTCGCCCGTCATAAGCGTCTTCAGGGACCAGTAGCTTCCAGGCATTTTCGACGCGACTAACTTTTTCCTTGTTCAGGGTAAAAACGAACTGAATGCATACATTTCTTAAGTACGACAAAAATAAAAAGCAAGGCATGTACTTAAAAGTGCATTTATTCATAATAAATTAACACATCTTTACAACTACAGTTGCATGTCAACAAAGTGAGTTCTAAAACGTTACTATAAAGCCAGTGTTGCCAACTCGTCGATTAATACTGCTAGACGAAATTAAACCTTTTCGCCATATAAATAGGAGCCTGAATTCAAAACGAAATTGTATACAGTTAGATCACAGTTTTAATCTCAAAAGATTTTGGGAACAAATTATGAGATGGAAGACAAAAGATAATTTTTACACCACCTGCTCGTAAATGACAAATTATATGTCATGCAAACCTAAAGGCATCACCTAGACGCTCGTTCCATTAGGTGAAACCTTCAGGGTAGCCCGCGAAATTAGATTTTTAATAAATTAGGTTTCGCGACCCTAACAAATGTGACTTCACTGAGTAATAAATGATTAAAATCACCAACACAACCCTCTCAGTTCATATATAACTTCCTTGAATGCCTTTTTCATCAAATAGTCACTCAATGGAAATTAATCAACTCAAAAGGATTGTATTCATGATTTTAATGATTATATCTCTCTAAATACATACGCATTACGTGCGCGAATCACATTTTAACATAAAACCTGACATTGACCTGCAAATTACAAAAAACGTAAGAAAATTTGAATTTCGCGGGCTACCCTGAAGGTTTCACCTTAAAGACATCATCCATCGCATTCCATCAGGCTTGATCAAGGTCAAGAACAGGCCCATAATGCAATAAAAAAAGGCAAGGCTTAACGCAAGGCATTATTGCCCTAGGCTCAAGCTGGACATTTATATTATAGGTACTGAGTGGAAGTAAAAAAAAAATGTACTGGCCCGTGGGCAGTTATCTATAACTGCCTGCGGGCCAGTCAATTTTTTTTTTTTGTGTTTGGGAAATCATCAAATAACCCCCGCTCATACCTCATACATCCCGCTCTGGGCAGAGCGAAAGGGAGTGTCAGACTTCTACTGACTAAAAACCACCCATGTTCCTTCTTAACCCTTGCGCCGAGGCCGCGGTATCTCTTTCGAACAACCCGCAGCCCCGACGGAAATATTTTAGTTTTAAACTGCAAAATAAAATTAGTAGGAGATGGCTGTGTGTCTATGTATATAAAAATATAAGAAAACTTATTTTGCGGAATAGAGTGAACTGAAAGGTCAAAAAATATGTTGAAATGATACAGAAATAATATTCGAACAAAAAGCAAGAAATTCATTTGACTTATACACCCTGCATTTCCTAAATTCTAATAGCGTTTACCTAAAAATGTATGATATACAATCGACTGGCCATCTAAACTTGTTGCTAGACAAAAACTTAACACTGCAACTTTTTCTACGTACAATTCTATTTCATTTGGACTTGGACTGTCAATGAGCATCATGAAAATCATCAGATCACGGTTTATTTTAAAAGAACATTCGATAGTAGCTCCCTCTGTACTCTATGTAGAATAGTAATTTTACAATTAGTAAATTTACAGAAAATACAAAGTTTTTCTGAAACAATTACAAATTCGTGGATTTTTTAATGCTTTGGCGAATATTATTGCGATAATTTTGATAAAAGCTGTCAAATTTCTTTAATAGATTTTCAACTTAAACGCTAAAGCATTAGGTTCAAAGAAATTTTGAGTGTTTTGGGTAGCTTTGTGTGGGCCCGCGTGGTGGAAATGATGAAAACGGCTGATGGACAGCCTCTCACAGAGAGGAGTCCAAAGTCCCTGAATATTCACCAAAGCTTTAAAAGTGCAATAGAAAGCGAAGGTAACAGACTTTTATAGCTTAATCTAACATTAAACTACCAATTGTCTAGCTAACTCTGAAATTGAACATACAAGCGAAACCACCATTTAATATCATTTCTCCTTTCCATTGTCCCATCTAACGTCTAATGTGAAACAATTTATGAGCTATCACACTAACTGCGGTACTCAGAGATATTTAATGATTACTTAAGCCGTCACTTAGTAAAGATTCGACATACATTTGTATGACAAAACTGTCAAAACCTTTACTAAGCGATGGCCTAAGTAATCATTAAAGCTCTCTGAGTGCGGCAGTAAGGGCTTGTTTCATCGCCTCTGGATAGATAGAAAACATCACGCCTGTAATCCCTGAAAGGTAAGGCAGAGCTGTGCGTATAGTACAGTCTATACCCGGCATTACCTGACCCCTCTTCTCACACAACTGTCTTCTTCTTTGTACGAGGGGCATGTAACGCTGGATACAGACAGACGGTACGCTCACATTTTGCCAGTTATGTTTAGATAAGTCCCATGTAATAGGGGGCGAGGTTCTAATCAAAAAGCGGTACCAGTCCAGTATCTGTCAGTAATGTGTTAGTAAATATTTATCCAGAAGTAATTAAACAAGCATAAAACAGAATTATCTTCGAACGTTCTAGTTTTGGATGAAGGGGTGAACAGGACTTTAATATGTACCTACTAAACTTATGTAACATTTTATTCAATATTTATAGAGATTTCTCATCATGCGGTGGACTGTTTCCACAAGAGATGCGTGAGCATGCGTAGCGGGGGATATGTGAAACTAACCAATGGTGTCGCTTCTTTTACACAGCTTAAGCTAAGCTAGCAATGTGATTGGTTAGTTTTACGCATATTTCTTGCTGCACAGCCTCGCGTCAGCCTCTGGTACAAACACAGCCTTAGGGTGGAGTCACATGTGAGTGGCACATATCGACTGAAACTGTAGAAAGTACCTACAAGGGAACAAGAGATTGACTAATAGGTACTGTGAAAGGTAAATCATGTACCTTCACACATGTGTCTTCACCCTGTTTCATATAATTATAGTGATTTGTAACATACGTATTCAATTAATTGTTATTATTATAGAATCAAAGTATATTTTCATATTATTAGACATTTATTATTCATATTATTAATGTGAAATTCGGTTTATCTATTGTTTTCTAATACAGTTTTTTTTATAATTAATTTTTTGCCCAATTTATTACATTATCAATCAATCGTGTTACAAAATACAGGATTAATACTTAAAAATAATATTTCGATTTCATTATTTTCACTTAATTTAATTTGAGAATATAAAAAAAAATATTGTACTACAAAACTAAAGAAAAAGAATTCTCAAACAGTTAATACTGAGCTGCCAAAATAAATAAAAACATTATTTGGTTAAAATGTAAATAAAAAATAAATTAGGTAAAGTGTAAAAATAATTCGATTTATGGTCCATATTTTTTGTTATCACACTAAATCACTATTCCTCTACGTTATGTACAAATTACCAAGTTTTAAGAAATGGGGCCCAAGGCGCAAGCGTCTCTATTTTTACGCCTTTTTCACACAGAATTTTCAACTTTCAGTGCCTAGCCGAGTGTTGAGAATTATAAAATTATGAATTCAAAAATGCCATTTTAATTTTTTAAATAAGTAGGTGTTTATGAAAATTAGTAGGAAGTCCGCCATTGCACCGTTAGTCGATTAAAGTTACGATACTGTGTATACAGTTGTATGGAAAATAAAAATCTTTAATGCAACTACAGTTTCATAATCTATATAATCTTGAGTTATTCTGTTATTACATATTGTTCAATACGTAATGGCAAAATAAACAAAATGGCTTCAAACATCTTTGGCAAAACCTACTCATCTATAAAGACCTCTAGAGGTTCCTACTTATAATACTGTACCTAACCAGCGTAGGTATAAATAAATTGATCTTATTATATTTAGATTGCCAACTTTAATACTATCGTTCAAATCATGATAATCATAAAAAATAAATTATTAAAATAAACCATAATCACATTTCATAATTGGTAGACTTCTCATAATTAGATGCCTGAACGATTTTTAATACATAATTATCTACCTAACCTACGAAGGCGATTCATTCATAATATCATTAAAGTGTCGAATCCACAATTTATTTTAATACAGTCATCTTATTATGACGATTATTGATTAAGTTAACTTAGGTATACAATAAACATGGGTAGACATCAGCTAATAAATAGTTGTAGGGATTCTACAACTTAAATTACAGTGTACTTTTAGCAAAACTATGCTTAATTTACTTGGTACAACCGAAAAATAACACAACCCAAAATAACTTAAAAAATCTTCTAGAAATAAACTTGATGTTCATCATTAGTCAAATCCTAACTATATTCATTATTCGATATAGTCTGTTGCTGTATTGCTGTCATATTTACCTCTCGCCCACACGCATTATCTGAGAGGGGGAGGCGAATATTAGAGCTGATATTTTATTACAAATAAAATTATAAGTTTTAGTTATTATATATATGAAAGCTGTCATTTTTTATAGCAATTACCAGAGATTATATCTACACTAAATGAAAAAGTCTATTCTGTAACTGTCTTTACAGTCGAATTACACCCTCATAATTAATTTCATAAAAATCTATCACAGATGTTAAACTAACTCTCCGAATATAATAATTATTAATTTAGTTTATATACTACTCGGTAATAATGTCCTAACTGGCAGAGTATTAATAGTAGCTGGCGGGTAGGGGTTGAATCTAACTATAAAGAAACTAATCGCATCATTTACATAGAATTCCTACGAGAAAATTCCTAAACAACAATTTGGAGTACATTGCACATAAATATAAATCATCACTTATCCTTGATTAATTAACATTAAAAATGGAATTTCTTTGGTATTCCATTCACTTTGTTCAGCTATACAAAATACCTTTGTTTGTTAGATTATTATTAAAACTATGGAATAGTTCGTTCCGATTCCGATACATTCACAAACAAATCACTGCTTTTAAACGTCAAATCCAATCTGTCAATTCCATAAACAAAAGTACTGTTTTTCTGTGCCCCGACAGTTATGTTTATTCAGCGTCCTGTACCCTTGGTCAAGCATGTAGCCAGCTTAAGGCCCATCCTCAGAAGGCCCATCATAAGCTCTTGAGTGCGTCCCAGATGAACATTATCCTGTGGTACAGCGCCAATTGTATTATGTTCTACAATTGGTAGCCTGTTCTCAACTGGTGGTTGTTCTCGCTGTCAGGCTGGTGGATGAGAGGCGGGGCGAGGGGGTCCTCACTTGAGGTAATCGTCGTTGAGGGTGGGACACCTGGAAAATGGAATGTGTTAAAAAATACGATCTAAGGACTTGCATCTCTCTCATCACACCACTGAACAGTAAGGTTCGTGGGCCACTTGCTTGGTGTCAGCATTTGGTATACTAACCTTCATTTTCATCCTCCTCTGCGAGCCACTTCTGTATGTCAGTCTGGTACATTCTCCTCTGTAGAACCTCCTTCGTACGCGGACGAGATCCGATGAACGTTACCTCTACCTGTAAAAATTTTTAGATATTTCGAAATATGAATTATTTGGTAGAAGTGGGCTATACCCAATATATATAATAAACAAGTTCACAAAATAAATAGTGACTTTAACTATGTAACTATACTAAATATACAGAATTTTGCTAAAAAAAAGGATAAATGGTTTAAAACAAAGGTTGAATAAGATAACTGAGATAAGGTTGGTAGTGAGGACGTTTCCATCATTTAGAAATGTCTCCAATAAGTCCATGTCGAATGGTCTATAACTTTCTTTCGGAGACATGCATACTTGGTCATGTCATATTTGCAGATGGGCACTAGAAGGAATAGGTGCCCATCTATGATAATTAAATACATTGTTTCCTTGAGATTATCATATCTGTCTTACCCCAGGTGGCAGATTTGGCCTCAGCTCATCCGCCAGGTCTCCATTGGCGCCCAACCGTTGTGCTTCTTCCCAACTTGTGTGGACTTCTTCGTGAAGTAGCTTCTCCTCTGCATGCGGATTTAGACACAAGCATATTATTTTTAGTGACAAATGACTGCAAATCAACCAGGCATTTATCAAATGGGAGAGTCCTCATCATCATCATCTCTCTCTATCTATTCTTCCCTGTCAGCTCCTGACACAATACTAGTCTACTGAAGGTCTCAAACATTTTCGCATAGACTTTAAGAGGGATCCATCTTTGCCACGTATATAAAAAGAAGAGAAAGACTAGGTGTCCTCCGAAGTTGTTAGTAGAGTACAACTCACCGTCTCTCTTGGTGGTGCTGCGTTTGTACTGTATCCTGAACCTGAAGGCTTCCAGCACACTCGCCACCACGATCGTCAGTACCACCATTGTGAATAGATAGAAGACCTGGAAAATGTATTAGTAGAATTACGTCTTCAACAGAGTTGCTTTAAAATACACGCAATTGATACATGTATCAATTGCGTGTATTTGATCATTGTATTTTATGCGTGTATATATTGCGAATGCTATTCATATTCATGTTATCCATCTATTGGAAGATATCTTGGCCTAATGCTAAAAGCTTTTATGGGCCTCATTGATCCTGTCTCGTGTATTATGTCAATCAAAGCACTACTTTTAGGGCTAACAAGGTAGTTACCAAATACAGCCATTTAAAACAGAATTTTCCTATTTCCCTTCTTCCAATCTCATCACGTCTTACCATAAAATAAATCCTGCTGAACTGGCCTGCGACGGTGGCATACGCGTTCATGAGTATGAACCAGTTGTTAACGACGGTCAGCTCGAAGAGAGTCACGCCACTGGTGACGATGTTCTCGAAGTTATTCAGGTAGTAGTAACCGAGGGCCGTCGAACTGTTCAGGGAGTATTTGTAGAAGTCTTCTACGGTTGTGTTCCTGAAATGTTGCAGAAGGTTGGTTTGGGATAGAATAATATGTGTAACTAGGACGTCAAATACGCTTATTCCTAAATGTGCATGCTCCTAATAAGTATCACAGATCTCATTATGTATTATATTCTGTAATAACCATGACCACGTCATCATTTAACTTGACCACGGCCTCGGACTCTATAATCCGGATGTTAACCCTGCAAAAGCCCACGATTCACCTATCCTCATCCTGAGGTACAATTTAAAAAGTTCAATAGCTCGTCATGTTTATTTTCACACCTGGCCGTTGCTAAAAACTCAATAAACTTACTGGGTATTTAAATAAAATATGTCCTATTTTAAGCTGAATTTCACTAACAAAACTAAATGTGATCACTAACCTAACTTGCGTTTAAGACCTTTCAGAATGTCAATATTTCATACAGACAGCTCTTGAACCTCGTATTAATGGTCTGTCCAAAATATATACTCACACGCAGCAGTTCTTCAGATCATATCCAGCGAACAGCTCCATGCCGACAATGGCGAAGAAATAGTACATGACCAGCATCACGCAACCGGCTGAAGACATCAGGGGAGTCAGCAGAACTAGGGTACCGAATACGTCGCGGTAACGCTTCTTTAACTTGTAGAGACGCATCAATCTGGAAGAGAAGGTTGAGGTTTTGCAGAAGGAATATGTTAGGTACAGATTTAAAAGTTTAGAATCTGCTTAATTGCTTTTTCCTTACAATCGGAAAATTACGTTCAAAATGGACCCACTAATCTTCTTGTTCTTCAAAACTGCAGACGACTGAGTGCCTTATAGATGCGTCATATGTGAGGGAACGACGACAGGGACAAAAGGGAGACCTTAACATACCGATACTTGGCTCGTCTTTCATTTAGTATATAACTATACATTTTTGACTACATAACATTGAAGACTTGTGCAATCATATCATCATTTCTGTTGAAATGAGCACTGATTTAAACCAACTACCCAAAAGACTATTTGGCACAAAACATTTACTACGCTAGGAACAAATCACAAATAATGAAGCCGGCACATACCTCAGTGGTCTAAATATAACAACGATGAAGAGTTTGGGCGCGATGCTGAGCAGCACAGCCCCCATAAGAGCCAGCAGCGTCACGCTCAGGTCGAACACGTTCCAGCCGCTCTCCAGGTACACTTGCAGACCTGATGCCATCATGCGGAGAGCTGCTTCCAGTAGGAACACTGAGGACAGGCATTGTTGCAAGAGTTTTTGTAATCGTGGAAGCTATTGATCAATTGTGCAGTATGTGTGCAGTCTTATGACGAATGTAGAAAAAATGCTCTTAAATATTATCGTTACCACCAGCCTGTGTTGGTGCTGCAGGGCAAAGGCTCCGCTTTCCTTTTTCTACATATTTTGATCTTAACTTGAGCCAATATGGACCAATATTGCTTGTACGCGTCCATTTTTGCACTTGGATCTTAGGCGTCTAGCATCATCAATTTAAAAGTCTCCTAACTTATCGTCACAGCGACTGGTCATTGCTTCACACATTATAGAGACTTCCGCGACATCACGCCACCGATCGTTACGTCATCCATCCACCTACAACCACTTACATGTAAGGAACAGCCAAGTATCCCAGGATGCGCAGAGTAGTCGGGCACTGTCCTGCAGGTCGCCGGCCGCTTCACACACGCGGAGTACCATCGCGACTCCATTACCAATTATAAGAGCATCTGTAATATAAAACGGGCTGGGTAAGTATTTCATTTTTTCTATCTGCTTCTCTTCAACGGTCTTCAAAATGTGTATTGCCTCAGAAGGACAGTTTATTCCCACTATTAATTACCTTTTTCTCGACAATTTTTTTCCAATAAGTGTCCGGTTAATGTCCGTGTCTTCTCTAAAAGTCTTAACAGATAAGGCGTACGAACTGATTTAAGACCTTCAAAGTTAGTATTACCTACGCCTTGGCAGAATAGGCAACGAAAATAATCAGCGAAATATGTTCATGACAGTTCTAAAACTTACAGATAAGATATTCGAAGTAAGGCCATCGCACAGCCGCTGCAGCAGCCCGGCCAATCGGTTCCAGTGGTGACTGCGAGTACCACGGAGCCCTGGACTGTTGGCCAGCCCACCGTAACGCGAACACCTCGTATAAGTTCGCGAACTCGCTGCGGGTGAGGCCGCCGGATGATGACTGGTTTAGCTGCTTGAACATCAGGTATACGTCCAGACCACCTGAGGATGAATAAGAGATTTTTTCAATTACGCCTAAATATTTGTTTTATAGAAGATGATGAAGAGAGTTTGGCCTTAGCATGGTCTGGCCTAGGGTTTGACTGAGAAGTTCAATCTACTTTAACCTAGCAATAACGCAAACATATTCTACGAGGTTGACAAGGAAAGTAATCAATATGATGTTGGGTGATGAATATAAATGTTGATGCATGGCATCGCGGTGTACTAAAAATAAGAATAATTTGTGTAAGGAATTATAATTATGAAAAAAAAGATGATAGTGTGCGATAGGTTGAAGGTTTAATTTATCCCCTGTCAAGAAAGAAATATGTCCCTAAACACCAAAAACCCCAAATTAAAAGGGGCATGGACAAGAAGTTGACCCAAAAGACCAATCACTCAAAATTTTTACTGGTACCTAGTGATAAAAATTACTTAATACTCACTATAATGTGGTGCATAATGCCTCATGAGGCCACCAAAGTGCCTCAGTCTGACAGCGTGTGGAGCTCGCCTTGACACTAGCAGTCGGAAGGCGTGCCGGGCAGCGCGACGTCTGTGCAGCAGGAGGGCGCGACACTTCTCACGCTCGATGCGAGTGAACGTCTCATATACAACGGCCAACATCTGGAACAGGTAACATTTTGTGTCATCAATCTCCTTGAAGTTCTTATCTTTTTTTATTAATCTTCTTTTTCAAGTTACCAACCAAATAATAAGTGGGTAACCAAAAAAAATATTTTGGTCCTTCGAGCGGGATGAATAAGAATTTGCGAAGTTAGACTTACCAAATTCATAAGCACGTAGAGTACTGTAATGATGTACAGTATGAAGAACACGGCATACCATTTAGACTTGGCGTACGAAGGCATCATCACATCGGGGAAACTGAAAAATAGCAAATATTGTAACGTTTAATAGTCGAGTAGTTTAAATAAGCTAAGAACGTTTTAGATCTTGGCCTTAGTTATCGAGGCTGTTAAGTTTTTACTAATCACTAGCATGTACTCATGTCTCGATATCTGGAAACCTGGTCTGGTCCAGACTCCTACACATCTTTCAGGGTTTGAGAGACCCTGAAAATCCTTATTCCATTATCCATCAAGAAGGTAGTTAAATAGTAAATCTGTATTTGACTTACTTGGCGGTAGTTAGCAAGACGAACATGCTGACGAAGGAGTCGCTAATGGTCTGGAAGTGTCCATTGTCAACATGCTCTGAGAACAAGTAGTACCCCAGCAACGAGTATGTGGCCACGAAGAACATCAGTAACCCTGGAATACGAAAGAACCATTTTAGACTAGAATAATTTTTGATCCATTTTTTCAGATGTGGTTAGGAGTTAAAGATACAGCAGCACTTACGCCCACAAGACCAACGAGGCATCGTTGGTCTTGTGGGCGTAAGTGCTGCTGAGCATGAGGTCCCGGGTTCGATTACAAGGTCGGGCAATGTGTTATTGCGATTTTCCATCAGGAATTTCCCAGTAGCAGCCACAGAGTCTTGACATTTGCCCCGTTGGTGTCAATAGGCTTGTCCCTTACATGGGAATTCAAAACATAACTGGCGAAATGGGGGTTACTATTAGGTACACCTCTGCATAAATCTTCGGAGATTACATATAATATGAGATGTTATGTTAACTAATTATTCCTAGATTGAAACTGCTTACCTAACATATCAATAATAGGTGGCAATGACTGCAGAATCTGTCTGATGAACCTCCTGACGCCTCCACAATGTCTGGTGTCCACTAAGAATATGGGTCGCAGCGCTCTGGTCACGCGGAAGTGGGAAGACTGCCGGCATAGTACCACCACTGCTTCCAACACCATTATCAGCAATGTTATACCCTGAAATTAGGGGAACAAGAAATGAGGACCCAATATGCTGACAAAAAAAGAGACATTTTTTTTTAGATTACCATCCGATTACCGGTTTTATTTACCGTTTATTTTTCTACTTGTAACCGATTTATTAGTTTTAAACTGTAAGGTAAAGTCAAACCGTTTACATTAATTAGCTTTATTTGCTTTTAAGGAAAAATAAACAAAAAATCTACTTAATTTTAGGTGTTAGTTGGTAACAAAGGGCCCATGTATTAGGCCCTTCAAAAGTAACTTTTCATTTCACAATAATCTCAAAGCGCAAAGGGGACCAAACAGGTATATTTCTATGAAATTAATTTAGTAGTTAAACGGTATTAGCTTAATAAGGCGTAGCAAAATGGTTTTCGAACCGAACAGCTCAAATAATTAAACAAGACAGAGGTGAAGACGAAACACCTGTTCCAATAAACTGTCGGCAAAGGTTCCTCACCTTTATCATCGTCCTCTTGTGCTTCAGTATGGTGCCCCATCCGATCCACTTGAGCTTCAAGTGCAGTTCCACGCCGATCACTGTCAGTGCCAGCAGCTCTATCGTGCCATGAGCCCAAACTGGTAACTGGAATGAGGACATTTGGTAATTAAGGTATTAGGATTTCAATAAAGGTAGCTTGGATTTGTGCACAAGAATTTGCCATGCTGGATTGGTGTGGTGAAAGTCATTGCGATAACAGCGGCTGTCGCTGAAGCGCTCTGCCAATGTATGCTGAACAATGCTTTATGCAGCCACTTTGTGTGGACGTGGCACATTTAAATAATTTACCCTTATTCATTATTTTTGTACTTATTTCTTTGTTTTTGTTTTTGTGTGTCTTGTCAAGTAATAGTTACCCGGTGCCACATCGAGTGTTAAGAAATAGTTGACTTTGTGGAGCGTCATCTCCCTATCACTCATATTTGTGTTACTCATGATGTTGATCCCAAAGAGATTTTTTTTAAGCTTAGTGGTCTGTGCCACAATCTTAAACATGACCAAATAACTGTGTTACACGCTATGTAGAAGAAACAATATGTTTACCTCAAACGTAGGCACAGCGGGGTCTTCAGTAAAAGCTAAAAGGATGAGCACTAGGGAAGCCAGCAGGTCCAGTCCATGGTACCAGGGATTGTGGACTCTCAGGTAAGCTGGCAACTCTTCGGGACTCGACGGGTGCGAGTCGAACTTCTCATTGTTTAAACCTTCCTAGAAAGAGAAGAACATGGTGTAACTATCTTGCATATCGCTCTGCATATGGTTGGTGGCTTATAGTTACGACGTTTTAAATTGGATGGAATAGGAAAATGGAAAAATGCTTGTCATGGCTAAATCAGAAAAAACATTGAACTGCAAATACTACTTAAGACTGTTTTGTTTTCATTGTTGTAAGATTTCCCCGAAGGCCTTAACATAATAATAGGGGCACTATCGCGATTTACCGCAGAAAATTCTAAACATAGTTAAATCAAGGTAGCTACATAATACTACGTATTGTTCTCACACTACCATCACACACCACACCTATACATATAGGTACCTACTTGTAGGTTTGTACGAGTATTAGTCATGTAAGAATAATCTGAAGCACCAGTTTTACTCAGACTCAGCTGTTCGAACCTCGGTCAGCAACCTTGTTTTGCAAAACGAGTTTCGCACAAAAATACATCTTAGAAAGTAGGTTATTACCATTTCAAACAATAGTGGGAAATAAGACCATTATTTACTTGTTCTTATATCAGTAAGCAGTTGGTCTTTTGTGTTGTTTCTATTGAATTCAGAGTTATTTAATTGCTGGCTGCCACAAACTGCATGGCTGAAAGTACTTCGTCTACTTCCAAATTAATGACTCGTCATTAGCTTGTTAATTTGTCTGCGTCAGTTGTATTTATGAGTTTCGAGTGTTTTGCCCCGAAATCGTTTAGAATTTCTTAACTGATATGTTCAACTTTCGAAACCCTAAAAGGAAGGACTTTTCCGTACTTATCGCATAAAAGTAATTCTGCTTAAACTACATAAAAGTAGGTCATTTCACTCAAATTATTTGAGAGATCTTGTCATAATAAAATTATATATACAAAAGTTTCTAAATTTATTGTCAAAAATCCAGGTATTGCAATTACCTACTTTATTCCGGCAAATTAAGAAATAATACAAGGAGTAATAAGGTATAACATTCACTAAAAACAACGGCCCGTAAAGTATTTATTGTTTCAGGATTCTGTTATAATTATTAAAAATTCCTGTAATAATAAATTATTACAAGCGGTCAGTTAAAATGTGGCCAGTGCCACCTACTGAATCCAAACAGTATTATAGCATGAATCATTATTAAAATGCCAGTACCACTCGACCCAAATGTGCAGGACAGCTGTGTTTTCGCTTTTACGATGTTGGTCTCATGAGGAACTTTGATCAATTTGATGGCCACATCCTGAAATATTAGAAAAAAAGAAATTTACCTCTAAATATATAGCAGCCTCATGGTAATTCATCTCCCAATGCTCATCTTCTGACATGTTGAGGCCGGTGTGCAGCGAGGACCGGCTACCCATGTCCAGGGTGCCGGAGTCGCCAGCGCCATCTGTCCCCGTCCGGGTATCTGCACGACACATGATAAGATGCCGTTAGATAATTTGGTCCTTCGAGCCGGATAGCCTATTTCGGCCACACGCAAAAACACAAACTCAGCAGTCTAAGAAGGTTTTATGCTATGTCACAACACAACCAAGGTCGGTGACCGCTGAGTCACACACACTTTGTATATAAATGGTTAGAACTAAAGAATATTTCGATTTTTAAGGCGTGTTTACGCAGAAACGCGGTCCTTAGCTCACTACAAAATGAAATAATACAGTGCAAACTTAAAGCTGCCTTCACTGGTTGTTACATGAAACTCCGTGTGAACGGAAAAGGTGGGAGGTGAACTGGTTTCGATCGGATTAAAAATTCAGATGTTCAGACTCGACTCGGCTCAACAGCTTAGAGGGAACTTTCGAAAGATGATTAAACTTTGTTCGCTACACTAAGGTATGCATAAGATGATGGACGACCCACTTAGGTAGATCGTTTAAAAATTCAAGCTACCTAATCATTTTCGAGCACAATGGTAAAGTTTTATTTACTTGTGTATCCTATCACAATGTTGTCTATTTTAGTTAGTTTATCCAATGAAAAGGTTAAACCAACCAACTCAAAGTGTAAGTCAAAGTTCGAGAACGCCTTTTGGCATAATCTGCTCACCACGTTTTTGTACTCACGTCTACGAATAATTTCGTTATGTTTTAAATCAATCTTATGCGTCATGTCCAACTGGAAATTGGCTAAGCAGAGGTTTAACTTCAATGTGTCGGAAACAATAAAAAAACGTTCTGTCGTGCACAGCTCTACACTCTACAACGTCTATTTTTACCCAACAACTGCAAAGCTAGAAATAAGCTAGATTTTAGCAGCCTTTTAATAAATAAAATAGTACCTTTCTCGATTAGTTTATCCATGCGTACTATCTCATAAGACATAGATTGCTTTAAGTAAAAGAGTAACTTCACTGAGCCGTAAAACAAAAGACATTCCTTCCAAGCACTGCAATGTCTCTTTCAATTAAATAAAGTCATACCTTTCTCGATTTCTAAAGTATCCATGAGTACTGTCTCGTAAGACAAGGATAAATAAAGGATTTAACTTCATAAAACCGTAAAACCAAACAACTTCTTTTCACGCACTATAATGTGTTTTAAAACGAATAAAATCGTACCTTTCTCAATTTGTTTATCCATGTATGCGGTACGTAGGACACGCGGCAGTCAGCTGGTATGGAAACGGAATGCATCGCTCTACTGAACCTACTAACCGACTTACGGCTGCCAGTCAGGGCTGTCGCGAAACTACAGATGAACGGTACGGCTACGCAGTACAGATGGCGACACATCAAGCTATACACTTCCAGTATAATATGGCCTCGCTTTGTATAGGTTTCCTGTACAATGACAGATCCCCATAAACTAGTTTGTACAGCATGATTGGACGTTACTAGTGTGGTTAAATTTAATCACCAAGCGAAACTTAAGTGGTGTGATGGGTCTTGGTGTCTAAACAAAATAAAGTAAAAGAACCGATTTAATAACTTGTAAAAGTAGGTCATCAGTCGTTGACCTCGTAAAAAATCATCGTCTTTCGGGATTTTCTTTACTAGTACATACTGTTTTTCTACAAGCAAAAACAGTCAGACTAGAAACTAAAAGGGTTTTTACACGCCCTGTGTTATTAGCAAGGTAATAGTGTTGTTAATAATACGTCGTGTTCAGTACAACAAAACGAACAAGTGGCACTATTAATGTTATTATGTCTGTAGGTATATATTTTCCTTTTATGATAGAGTGCATAAGCGTAATCAGCCTTTAATGTTGCTGCTGTCCCACTGCTGAGAGCAGGGGTACAGGCCTCCTCTCTATGAGAGGAGAGGGAGTGTGCAGTAGCCATGTGTGTGTGTGTATATACAGTAATAATGTGGGCCCACGTGGTCTTCATTTTTTTTTTCTAAGACATGACGGTTTCCTCATGATGTTTTCCTATGATAGAGTGACGTATTATATTTCTGGACGCTCGAAACTAGGACCCTGATACTTGTGCATCATAATATGCAAAACTTGATTGAACGTTTTCTATGTCATTACAAAATTAGCGATTGTTTGTATCATGCATGACTTGACACGACAAAAAAATATTTCATAACTTTATGAGTAACTTTTCTGATTCACATGAAAAAACTCGTGCCTCCGTTTGGCAATTTTAATGGACGTTTTAAAAAGACTTATATTCGAGGTAAGCATCGGTTACTTAATTAATAGCATATTTCATAAATTTTCCAGTTTATGTTCCCTATTCTATTCGTAAGTTTCAGCGACTTCACGCTATAACTAGTTACTTCTACTAATATTCTTCTTCTTAGCTTGTCGATGGCATTCTAAATTATGTCAGCGCAGAATTGAGCTACTAGTTTGGTGCTTCCCCCGTCGGGGCTGCGGGTTGTCTGCAAGAGATACCGCGGCCTCAACATGAAGGGCTAAGAAGGAACATGGGTGGTTTTTAGTCAGTAGAAGTCTGACACTCCCTTTCGCTCTGCCCAAGAGCGGGAGGGGTTATTTGATGATTTTCCACCCGCCAAAAAAAAGTTTGGTGGTTCCGGTAGCGTCCATAAAACTTATAGTAATATTCCTTTAGTTTTCATGCCAACCCTTAAAATGTTGGTCCTTCGAGCATGATATCAAAATTTAAAAACCAAACAACACAATATGGCTACTCTAAATAATTTAGAATGTCTATGCTCAAAATGCGCGCGTAAAAGCAATATTAACACACGGTCAACACGCGGTCGTAACTCTGGTGTCTGGTTTTATGGTCAGCAAGAATATAAACAAACTAACATTGTACTTGGGTTAGTACTTTTTAGGGTTCCGTAGTCAACTAGGAACCCTTATAGTTTCGCCATGTCTGTCTGTCTGTCCGTCCTCGCTTAATCTCTGTGACCGTTAGCACTAGAAAGCTGAAATTTGGGACCAATATGTGTATCAATCACGCCGACAAAGTGCTAAAATAAAAATTGGAAAAAAATGTTTTATTAGGGTAGCCCCCCTATATGTAAAGTGGGAAGTGTTTTTTTTTTTAATTTTAACCCTAATGTGTGATATATTGTTGGAAAGGTATTTAAAAATGAATAGGGGTTTACTAAAATCATTTTTTGATAATGTCAATAATTTCGGAAATAATCGCTCCAAAAGTAAAAAACAAAGCGTCCCCCCCCCTCTAACTTTTGAACCATAAGTTTAGAAAATACGAAAAAAATCTGAAAAGTAGAACTTTATAAGGACTTTCTAGGAAAATTATTTTGAACTTGGATGGAAACAACAGATGGAAACTGCAGTTAACCAATATAATTTGGTCCCTGAATCGTATGAGCGCCTATACAATCCAGAGGTCAAGTTTCATTTGCCCGTATTTTTTTTTTAACTTCGTTTACATAATATTTTATTATCTACGGAACCCTACACTGAGCGTGGCCCGACACGCTCTTGGCCGGTTTTTTTAAATTAAAAGATGTTTTTATATCCAGTCACGCGATTGTAGCGCGAAAAATAAAAATACATGGTCTAAGGGAAATTATCACTAAGTAACACTAGGAACCTAAGTCTAAGGAAGACGAAGTCTAAGTATACTGTGTAAATTGCGTAACACACTATTGGCGGGTCTATCGGTTATTGGCACAGAGGAAACTCGGTATGTAATGAGTGATCACCCATCCAGCGACCAACCTAGGCAAATGCAGCTTAACCTGAATATAGACCCGAGTGCCTGTTACTATTTATACCGGTTACGGAGATTTTTCAGTCAGCAAAATATGTAAGAAAACTGAGTACTTATATAAGATTCCAGTCGAGAAAAGACCAACTTAAAAACCGGCGAAACGATAATTGTCGAGGGTTTAAACGCGATTTTAAGTGCGTGCTTTGACTTTACCTTTTGTCAAGTCAAAAACTCTTGTACTTGACCTTTCCGCCTTTCCGGTACCCAGGCAGACAAAAGGGGGTCAGGAAGATCCAGACCCAAACCGAGACAAACACACTGAAAATATTATGATTCTCATAATGCTCGTTTTTACTATCGCTAGGTTTATGTCAACTGAACTCACAAAGGTGGGACCCGTGGGTTCATTCGATCTATACCTATATAAAACTTTTGTATTTTTTTAGGATATGGCAACCCTATCCAAGTTTAACACAAGTTACGTTGGCCTTATGTCAGTGAAAATATAATTTTAAAACAGGAAACCACAATGAATGAGTTTAATTCGTTGTTAGGTAATGCTGAGAATCAAGGTTCTCGCAATTAAATCTAAATAATTATCATAGAACATGCAGTTCTTAGCTTCCTTGAACGCGATTCGTTATTCATGCATGGGCATCGTCTTTTGTACGGTCACACCCATGTAAAATACTGGTATTATGAATGAACACAAAAAAGTGTGAGTCACACCACTCAAGTATCTTCATAATATTGTGTATAAGCAGTAATTTATTTAAGTTTAATTTTAAAAATGAATAATACAAAACAAAAAAATTGGGATTTTTTGATAAAAAGAAGTAATATCATTAAGCATTATTAGAAAGCCATCGTCTGTCATTAACTCATGGCAGAGGTTGGCTTTAAAACTTTTCTTACCGACTAAATTATTATTATATGTTTTCATATATTATTCTCTGTCCAAACTGTTTAAACATATTTTGAAGATTCTTCAAACACCTAATTATAGATCGTAGTAAGTATCGACTGCACCACTAAATGCAGTTTTTTTTTCTTAATTTATATTCTGAGTTCTATCCCTATATTAATTAGTGAAGTATCGCTAAATTTATGACATAATAAATGCTTTAAATGATCAAAGTCGGTCATTTACAAACAACATTTAGAAACAACGAGATTCCTATCATAATTATATTTCGCAGCTTTTACCCCCTACATGTTTAGATTTAATTTGTGGCGTTTACACCCTAGTCATTAATCTATTTATTAATTTATTATTTGATATTTCAATGTCTCTCGTGACTTTTATTGCGCTTGTATCGCATGATTATCGAACTGGCAACAGGAATACGGCAGCGTGCTGTTGCCCTTGATGCTACACGAGGACCTAAAATATACGTTTAGTTTAAAACTCAAAATATAGAAAAAGTTGACCGATATTACAATTCCGATACTGAGTGATCCAATATCGGAATTGTAATATCGGAACTTTCGTTCCGAGATTCCGAGATTCATGCCCTAGTATAGGTACATACACAGACACATGGTGTGTGTGTAATGGTTCATTAAACAGTCGAATATAAACAAGACACAACGCTAAACGTGCACTTCTTTCATAGACAAACAGTCCCCAGCGAGTTACCTTAAATATCACGCATGGCCGCTTGACAGATCGATTAAATCGACCATGTCCAATCGGTTATGAATACGATAGGGTTATCTAGGACTCCATCTTCACAATAATTATCAGTCACTTATTGTTAGCGTAATGGGAGTGGGACACTGAAAAGCGCACTATATTGTTATGCACTATTGTATCATGTAATTTCAGTATAGCGTAGTTTTATTCAGGCGTGGTTTGTAACTGTGTTGATTAAGGAATGCTTTACTAACTTAGCTAGTATTATTATAATATCATCATCTGCCTAGTCTTTGCCAACTTTGTTGGGGTCAGCAGGGCTACTGTCAAATGGTTCCATTTTGTACCAAACCATAACCATTTGACAGTTAATCGATGGACACTATGATAGCCACTGACATTTAAAAGGATACGCAATAGCCCTGCTGGAGGTCTAACCGTATGCAGGTGATTACCTACCAGTATTTTACATGCAGGGACTGCCTATCTGACCTCCACAACCTAGTTAGAACTGGCTAATATAGGCTAATACTGGCTAAGATACCCTTAGATAAGACAGGTTGTCAGACTTTTGGGCCATTGAGCCCATTGACTATCTGTAACGACGGTCAAAGATCTAATATGGCAGCCGGTACCTACGGGTTAACGTGTTTTCCGAGGCACGGAGAAAACTCGGTATGTAATGGGTGGACCCATGGTCCCATCCACAGACCAACGAAGGAGGTCCGACTTATCCTAAGCCACGAGCTCCTCAAGTATTGTTACTAAATGTCTGTTTCATTTGAACCCTTATTCTTTCTTCACTATTTCCTGATGAAGAGGGATCTATCTTTCTACATTTCGCTAGTAGTTGTCATCCAGCTATGGCCTGCGTTTAGGAAAGTCGGAAATGCCAAAATCCCAACCTGGATATCAAATCGAGAACCTAACGCGGTTGAGCTAGACTAGATGTAGAAACAATTGCGTAAAAACAGAAGATCACAAAAGCAATTTCCAGTTCATCTTCGTTCATTATACCCACTTTTGTGCAACCGTAAAAAGCAATGAAAATATTTTAACTACATACCAGAGTATCCGACAATTATGAATCCGCTACTGTTGTGCAATGGTATTAATGACCGAATTCTCAAACGCAACTCTTTAGAATATTATTTCTGTTTGTTTAGGAAAATCCTGCTAGGAGCTAAGTTCCAGTTAGTTTATTCTGTACATTCTCAACTTGAATCAAATTTGATTCGAAATAGTTTGACCCTGGTGGAATTAAATTCAATTCTATTCAATTCAATTCAGTTATATACTCAAGGTAGTAAGTAGTACCGTCGCGTCGGGGCTGCGGGTTGTTCGAAAGAGATACCGCGGCCTCGGCGCAAGGGCTAAGAATGAAGGATATGAAGTGAATTGAGGGATAGGGATCGAGACGAAAAACACAAATATTTCAAACACAAGAGTGAGAGATGCATATTGATAAAAATTACAACATACTTGCAAAGTTACAAGACAAAAAAAAGTTGGGGTTGCCAACACACTCGTCGAGTAAAGCCCGCTATTTAACATAAAGGAAGAAGTTTTATAAGTAGTTGGAAATATTCTCCATGCCTCGCTATAACATTCTCCCTAGTTTCACGATATGAGGAATTCTTTCTAGTATTGGAATCTTGGCAGAGCGTCGCGGGTTTTACTTTATTTTTCCTGTATGTTTTATAAACCTGGTATGGTAGGTATGCGAGGAAACGGAACTACGTAAAGGATTATTCTTCTTTTCTTGTAGGCACGAGTTTCTATAGGTAATGGTGTTACTTATCTGGAATGGGATAAATCTACAAAAGGGCTGACAAAAAAACATTAAGTAAGTATATAGGTAATTAGTGAAGAGGTATCTGGTATCCCATAAATATTTCTTAAGAATTCTTTAAATGATAGTGAAGATCGCATTAAAATGCCTGGACGCAATTAAAAAAACAGAATCAACGCAGTCAGACACGAAAAAAATATTTCAATTTAAAGCTATGGATTAAAAAGTAAATCTTGGAAAAGCACAGATACAAAAGCTTCTATAGGTTCCTACCTACCTATAACCTACCGTTCCGTATTTTTGGGGCAACAATTTGCTTGTCCGAAGGTGTGAAAGGGCTTTAGGCTTTGATTAAATTCAGTGGCAAAAATGACCAAAAACATTTGTACCCAAGGCCTTATGAACTTGAGGACTACGACCACAATTATGTTTTACTTAGTTTGGATCTTAATCGGTTTATGAAACGGAGCTGAGGCTACGCACAATTCATTGCAGCCCCAAAGGAAATGTGAACAACAAAGCTTTGATGTAAGCTGCTCTTGTGCAATAAGAATAGATGAATACCATAATATTTACCGATATTCCCAAGATATTTATTCGTGTATAATGAAAACAGGATAAATTAGTCTTTTGCTTTAAACTTAAATAATCGCCAAAATTTTAGTGGTTGGTTTTATTTAGGCACTCATTCATGGTTGACCGCAATTTTGAAAATCTGCAGGATTTGTTTTAAACACATATGCATCGAAATAGTCTGTCTACTGTTGTATCTTTTTTTTTTGGCGGGTGGAAAATCATCGAATAACCCCTCCCGCTCTTGGGCAGAGCGAAACCCATGTTCCTTCTTAGCCCTTTATGTCGAGGCCGTGGTATCTCTTGCGAACAACCCGCGCAGCCCCGACGGGCGTCGGCCCTTGCGGGCCCCTTCCATGTTGCTGACATCTCTTTGAGGCGCGCGTGGAACACGAACGCGCCCTACTGTTGTATCTTAGGAAAAGATTTTTTTTACAAAAATCAAACATAATTATGTAATTAATTTTTTATTACCGTTATTTAAAATAATAGAAGGTTCCATTACATCTTCTCTTAAAAGTAAAATTAATTAAGTATCTGTTTTTTAATTAAAATGTTATTAAAGGCAAAACAAGGATGATGTGCCTGCAGCTACAAAGGGACCCACCCATTATATTCAAAGCTAATTAATGTTTTTAAAACCTGACCAAAAACACCAGTGGTCCTCGTGCCTCGAGGGTATTCAAAACCGAGGGTCTCACAAAATAAAACATGCTTTATTCCTTTTGAGTTCTCCTGAACTTCGACAATAAGCAGGATGAATTTAACAGCGCAGTTTGTTTCGAAGATGTATCTCTATCTGTGTAAGTTGGTAATATCTAATTTTTATCGTTCCATTTTCGTTCGTATTTGTTCGTTCGTATTCGTTCGTTTCGTGTTCGTTTTTATATCCTCATTCGTCACCACCGGCGTCGCCCCAATGGCGACGAACGCGAACCAAAAGTTTTTTTGCCACCGCTATAAACCCAGCAAAAATACTAAGCTAGCATTACTAGCTGAGCGAGATCTCTCACTTTTTCACCACGACCTCAGTGCCCAACAAGTTGTGTGAGAAGAGGAGTGCCCAGTAGCCCCTAAAAGCTAACCTAATTTTTTAGAGTATCGGACATAAATTCGGTCTTGCTAAAGGCATAACATGGGCATAACAGTTTCACTACCTGCCTGTAACGTAGGTTCTACTCGCTAATTTCCAATACGGTTTCTGCCAAAGACATTCAAATATTTACGAGCCATGACGGCGCAAGGAAAAGAAAATCATAATCTATACTTACTTCTTACTTCGTAATAAATCGGTATGTCTAGTGTCCTACGCCCGCTTGTCAGCCTACTGAAGCATTCGTTTGTCAAAATCGAAAATACTTGGGAACAAAATTGTTGTATGAAAACATTCCTAATATTCAGTACTATATGACGTAAGAAGGAAAATTCTGTAACGAAAGTTTAGAGTATAAATGTAGATAAGAGAAGAGGAAGACCAAAGACACGATGGATGAATGATAAAGGCAAGAATGGAGGTGTTTCATGAGATGACGGATAACAGAGTAGAAGAAGACATGATGCGCCGACCCCCTGTGAATTGGAATAAGGGCAGGAGATTGATTTGATGTCCGCAAATATTTCCAATATCCACCCTTATCTATACCTATAGATAACAATTATGATATATAAGAAATACCTATGTAGATGTACGTCTTATGTTACTTACCTATAAAATCATTAACAGACAAATAAACACTACGAGAAACACTTCTAACACTGTTCACAATACTATCGATCTTCATTATCACATTTAATTTAAAATTTATTATCGTCTGGTAGTGTTAAGAAAATTCACTGAACGCAAATCAAGCTAGATACTCTAATGAACTGAATTTAATGGCTACTTGGCTACATTGGAAGCAGGTAGTGTTTGCGTTAAAGTTGACAAGATATGAAATGTAGGTGCTGCTGTACGGATAGCAAAACAACTTAACCTGATTAATATTATTATAATTACTCAAGTATAATTGAAAGGAGTAACGACAATGCCGATTGAGAGAGATTGAAATGGTTTAAGCAATATAATTTAATACTAGCTGTGCCCCGAGACATTCGTCTGCGTTTAATTTTTAACAATGCACCGAGTCAAGCATTGGACCTCCAACATGTCGCCAAGTTAAGCGTTAGTAAAACGAGTATAGACAATAGGAACAGTTTGGTAAATGTCTTTCCTATAAAAGATTCTCTATCTAAGGTTTTCTCTCAAAGGTCAAACAAAAATGAGAATGTTCTGATTACTTCTCTTCAACTTGCGAACTTAATCCTTATAACTCGGAGTCGGTAAAATTACTCCCTTTGGTTTGTACCAAGTTAGTTCTAAGTTAAATCTCACTTAGAGATGATTCAACTAGTTTACTACTTTATAAAGATTTGATGGATGAACTGTGTGAAGTATGATATAGCTAGAAAGGAGGTGACTGTTGAGATGACGAGTAATAGAGAAGTATGGAAGAACAATTCATACTGCACGAGGGTGTCTGGATGTATGGTTGTTTGTTACTCTTCCACGTGAAAACTACAGAACAGAATTTGATGAAATTTTACATACGGTTAGTTTACAACCTAGATTGGCACATAAGGTAGGTAGGTACCTTTTATCCCGGTACTAATATCCCGTGGGACAATTTGCGACCTCCACGCGAGCGAAGACGCGGGCAATAGCTAGTCTATACTTAATTATAGAGAGGTAAAGTTTGTGACTTTGTGAAGTTGTAGCGGGAAACCTCTGGATCTACTGCACCGATTTTGAAAATAATATCACCAATAGAAAGCCACATTTTTTGTGAATGTCATAGGCTATAATATTACTTATATATTCAAAATCCACGCGGGTGAAGTCGCTGGCGAAGTGCTAGTAATTTATAAATACTAAATCTGAATAGCGTACATGTGTCTGACAAGTTGACAACAGTGGAGTATTCGTGAAAAGGTGACGCTATCGATCCAGGCTGATGTCATTAGCCGGCGGGGAGCCGTAACAGGCTTCGTACTGATTCAGACAGAAAAGTGTTCGTAACTTCGTATAGCTTGTTTACGTTACGTCGCCGCCGTCGCGTCGTTTACTTTTCAACCCTCGACTATAGCAGATAATAAAAGATGAAAAAGATTTTAGTAGTATTTTCTACCTACATAACTAGGGAATGTTTTTTCACCTTAGTTCTACCTATCTTAATTATCTTGTTATTGGTTATCTTATAAATACAGACCGTAGATTCTACTGATAAATTCCTGTTGGAAAAACCCAATGAAATCGACCCGGGAATCGAACCCAGGACGTCATCCTCAGCAGTCGCGATTGCGACCACTAGACCAACGAGGCAGTCAAACTTGACAATAATGTAAGTAGCTAATACAACAGAAGAACAAAAAAAAAGGCGCTGGCGGTAATTTTTATTGGAATAACAGATAACAGGGAATTACTTACCTACGGTCACATTGAACTTATCATAAAAGAAAATAAGAGGAAAACAAAAGAAAGGATATATTATTATGTGAACTATGTGACAGACAATATGGCTTGAAAGTAGATGACCAATGTGATGTTTTGATAGGGAACTTGAGAAGAATCTTTGGAAAGAGAATATATTATGCTGCGCCGACCTCAAATAAATTAGGACCAGGAAAAGAGCATGATAGGAATTGGCGAAAAAATCGTTCTCATATAATTTATGTATAATCTCAACATGAACGATTTTGCAACAATATTTTGATTTTAAACATCTCCATGGAGTTTCTTGCCCATTCTTTTCCATAAAGAACTACGCTTTGAAATGGACAACTACAGCACTTTCACGAGTTATTATGCCTTGTGACTGTGGTTGTAGCTTCGCTTTCTTGGCTTTAGTCTAATTGATATAGATGCTTGGAGTTTGTGAAATATAGATAAGTTACTAAGACTACCCACTCAGTTGATCTAAACACTGGCAACACTACTTTTGTCTGACTTCTATCAGACTCGTCTTTATTATCTAATCAAGCACCTAAACGTAAGAACGTGACGGGTGAATCGTATGAGACAGTAGACAATTGCGAGATAAGTGCAATATTGTGCAATATTCCACTTAGCATGTAATCGACAGGTCATTGACCGGAACTTATGTTTCCATTTCTAGAAAATAATACAAAACAAAATCGGCGACACATCAAGTTACGCATTTCTTCTAGCATAAAATGGTTTTTTTGTGGTTGGGAAATCATCAAATGACTCCCGCTCAGACTTTAACTGACTAAAAAAAACCACCCATGTTCCTTTTGACCCCTTTGTGTCCGAGGCCGCGGTATCTCTATCGAACAACCCGCACCACCGACAGGCGTGCCCTTGCCGACATCTCTTTGAGCCGCGCTTGGAACACGAACGTGCCGTCGGGTCGACACGGCCTGTCATCGTCATAGGACGGACGGACATAACATGGGCTTTTTTTTTGGGGGGTGGGAATACATCAAATGACTCCTCCCGCTCTGGGCAAAGCGGTAGGGAGTGTCAGACTTCTACTGACCAAAAACCACCCTTGTTCCTTCTTAGCCCTTGTGCCGAAGTCGAGTATCTCTTTCGAACAACCCGCAGCCCCGACATGGCCTCACTTAGCATAGAATTCTCATTTATTGAGAGTTTCGTTTACACTGGTTTTGTATAGCTTGATTGGTCGTTGTACCAGGTATTATTGATTTGGTAAAAGCTCACCTTAAACGCTTAAGGCTTAAACCTTTTAACGACCGGCGACCGTAGTCCGTACGTAGGTGACGATAAGAAATAAACACATAGGTAATGTTATAGAATTGGGCCTTTTGCCAATTCTTCGGCTTGAATTTATTTATGACGTAATTTGGCGTCATCGTTACGTGATGATTATGAACGTATATATAATTGACGTTGTCTAAAAAAGTAAGATTTCTCCCTAATTCGTTTAAGTCTATTTTTTACCGACTTCATGGTCTAAAATGAGGTTACACCAACGTCTTCTACTCGTATATCCCATAATAATAATTCTAAGGTTGTTTTTGTAATATTGTTATTTATTTAAAAATACAAAATATTCTAGAATAGGTGGTCCAAAAATGCATAGTTACGACGGTATCAAAGATTTAATTAATAAACACAAGTAGGTAATTCACTTTAATTCAAATTAATTATTCATAATAATACAAGGCGCAGTTTTGCATCCGCGTCAAATCAATTCATTTCATGAATTTTATTTTTGAGTCCGATTTAATTTAAATTTTAATACTGTTTATGATTTTGAGTGTAATAATTTTGTTGTCCATTGTGTGTGTGCTGTTAATTTTATTAAGTACCTATGGATCCTGATATCCCAAATAAAGAAATATTATTATTATAATGAATTATTAGGTAGTCGGTACCTACCAAAGAGAATTAAACCTATAGTAGGATACATAAATAGTCATTGGTACCTACCGTCAATAATTAATAAACGCTGTTTTTTTAATTGTTAAAAATTTTACAGTGTTTCAAAATAATTATGATGAGTCAGATTGATAGTCACGCATGTAAAATACTGTTATTCAGCTGCATTCGGGTAGACTGGACTTCGACCGCAACATACGTTGGAAAAAGGCAGGCGTTAGATAGGCGGAGTGCAGATGATGATTTTGATTAGGTATGATAGGGAAAAAACATAGGTATTTTAAAATACCAAAGTATGTCTTATTTTAAGTTTAGTTGGTCTCATACCGATGCAAAGTAATGTTATTTTTTCGATACATTTTGTAATAATTCTCCCATTCAACTCCTCTTTTTCTTCTATCCGTACATCCAAAATGGCGGCAATAATTCAGAGGTGCAGTTTACTTAATAAAGCCTACTTTGTAGTGTTATCTTATAACTGCGAGATAATTATATTTATTATGACGATAACAACGAGATGAAACTATTTGTCTATGACTAATGATTACGTGCAACACGATTTTATACTTAGGCTAATAAAAAGCAGATTGTGTACCCATGCCTTGTTGCAGGGGGTTTTCCGTGAAAATTCAAATAAAGAAGCGACGTTTCTTGTCATGTTCGGTTTCCACTTTTCCAGTGTTAACGTTGACTATTCGAGGTGAAAAGGACCACGGATCGGATTAGCATGTTTTCTTCTTCTATACTACTCTATAACTCGACATCTCAACAGTCACTTCCTTGCTAGCCATATCATCCCTCACACAGTCCATCCATCCATCTTTGGTCGTCCTCTACTCTTTATAGCGATCTCTATTTATACGCAACATTTACCTGACTAGGGCCACGGGGCCCACGGAAACCGAATACGAATCGGTTCGCATTTGGCAAAAATGACAAATAAATTGTGAAGATTTTTATGATGGTAACAAGTTTGAAACGCGGCTCATAGACTAAGAATGTGCATAAAAAATTCAAAAAAATAGACGTTATCTTTGAACATAACTCAGCGTTGTCCGGATGCCCTATTTCAGGTACCTAAGCAGTTGTCAGTGTTGGAGAAAAGTCGTTCAGGAAAGCTTTATTTGAACTGGCTAGAAATAGCTTTCCTTACATTGAATTAAAACAAATCCGGGGTGTGGTTAATTGTGTCACAAACTATGCTCCATCTCTTTTCCCTCTTAGCTCAAAACATGCAGCCGCAGTGACCTTTGCGCTGCCACCGATGACGCTGGCTCTGGGTTAACAAAATATAAAATAGTCGTGCCAGCGACCCCAAGAAAAAGAAGAAAACATTTCCGTGTTTGGAGCTACGAGTACATAAATAACCCACTTTAGCCATGCACAAAGTATACTGAAGCCTTTCACGGTGGTTACGTGGATAACTGAAGGAATTAGGTTAGCGCTTTAGTGTTGCCTAGCGCGGTGGACATGGCGGGTAGGTCGGTCAGGCGACAGTCTACTGTCTACTTAGTCCGTGACAATCACGACAGCGGAAATAGATTAGGAGGGCTAGGAACTGCATGCTAGCACTAAAGAGGACAGTTTTCGTTTTTTGGGAGTGGGAAATCTTCAAATGACTTCTCCCGCTTTGGGCAGAGCGGTAGGGACTGACAGACTTCTACTGACTAAACTTCCCTTCTTAGCCCTTTGTGTCGAGACCGCGGTATCTCTTTCGAACAACCCGCAGCAGGAGACAGTTAAGTGGTAGGACTGGTGGGTGAAGGAAGGGTGAAATATATATGATTGGAATTGCAACGTTGCAAGAAGCGTTACTTTTGGATTCCAGGAAAAGGGCACTTTGTGATTTCAAAAGGTGCAAGCTTAGCTACTTATAATCTTTCTTCGTCATCAATATCATCTGCTTGGCGTTAACCAACTATGTGGTTGGCTGCCAGTCTAACTAAATGCAGCTGAATGACAATTAGATTATCGTCCACAATGATATGATACTCTCTCTCTATTATCATAGTATATCTCTGGGCGGAGCGGAGGGGAGTGTCAGACTTCTACTGACTCAAACTCACCCATGTTCCTTCTTAGGTCTTTGTGTTCCGGGGCCGGGTACACAGGTACTAAATTGCCCTGACATGCAAACCCTTACAGAGCACCGTCCATACACCCTTACAGGGTGCATCCACAATGCATCTGAGTATGTCCTACTAAAGACCTAGATTATACATGTGGGCAGGTGTGCAAATAAATGCGTTAAGTAAGTAGGTACCTACATATATTCTTATGCACATAAATTCAGAGTACCTACCTTCACATACCTATGTTATACTACATTTACAATACCTGGTACTACGCAGCTTCACATAACCATTGAATGGTGGTGACCATGACTATCTCCGTCACGCCTACCACAAAGCAACACGTGCGAGGGAGACAAGACAATGGGAAGCCATTGTGAGGTGCAAATACTTGATTAGGCGAGCACCGGCGCGACCAAATAGCCTATAAATAGGAAATTGCTGCTCGGATGTTTGAGATTGTGACCTGGTCAAGGTAGGTGTGGGTCAAGGTGTTATGATGCAGGGAAATGTGCAGTAGATAAATTAGTTTGGGAGAAAATTGACTAAATTCTGGGTTTGGAAGAGATTTAGCGGTAGTCATGGACCCCTAGCATGATAAACAAAAGCAGCTTACAAAAAACCTTTCTATTGCGGGGAAACAGATCCTTTTACTGTAAAAGTGGACGGGACGTAGGTACCTATTCCAAAAGCGAGCCCATTGTGGAGAGTTATATGTCACGCTGGCTTTGCCCGCGTCTAATTATACACTTAAACCTTTCACGAGAACCACTTTATCCGTTTGTGAAAACAGCACGAAAATCGGAACAGTAGTTTTAGAGTTAATAAGGCCGTTGCGTTGCTAAAATCCCAAAAACGACGTATGTTTAAAGAAATTTGTTGAGGAATCCTTCCGTACGATTTCCATATAAAAAATATATGTTATACTTAAAGTCATCATAAATAATTCGTATTGTTTAAAATTTTAATAAACCTTCACATTATTTAATAAAAAATCGTAGTATGTCTTAACCTAAATCGAATTTTGTCTCTGTAACGGCTGAATAGTTCGGTATGAATTTTATACCCAAAAATACGTAGTGATGTATTTATCAATCCGTATTGTTTATTTTCTCTGATTTGTAATAAAATTTTAAAATAATAAATTATATCCCGACATTTTGAGGCAAATGCGGCGCGAGACCCGTCGCGCATACTTGGAACGCGCTGCGCCAGTGTCTCGATGACTGTTGTCACGGGTGGACTGCACGCATGTCATTACTTCACAAATAAAATTCAAAAGTTCACGTTTTTAATGTTTTCTGAATTAAAACATATTGTAAATTGTATAGTTATCAATATTTCGTAAAATAAGAACAGAAAATAAGTTTGTAAATATATTTAAAGTAGTTTGTAATTTCGTTTTGTTGTTTGCACCTATCATAGACTAAGCTGACTATGCCTAATAAACGTTAAGTGACGCGTGGCCGAGCTCTCCAAAACTATTGGTAAATTCCCTACGTTTCTTAGTGGATATTTTGGTATATAGATATATCTATGATATTATTTTAATTTTGGACTGCCTCGTTGGTCTAGTGGTCGTAAGCACGATGCTGAGCATGAGGTCCTGGGTTCGATTCCCGGGTCGGGCAAAGTGTTATTGGGTTTTTCCATCAGGAAATTATAAGTAACAGCCACGGAGTCTGGATTTGTGCCCGGTTGATGGCAATAGGCTCGCCCCTATTATATGGGACTTAAACATAACTGGCGAAATGTGGGTGTACTATTAGGTACACCTCTGCCTAACCCTTCGGGGATTACAGGCGTGATGTTATGTTATCTAACTATTTTGTCTTGAGATTTTCGTTTGATGGAAGATGGAGATCTAGATGACTGATGATGTCTCGTACCTAATGATGGTCTCTCATACTACATGATACATTTTGAAGGTCTGATGAAGACCAGGTAACTGCTTATCGGTTCTCAGTCACGGAAATAGTCAGAATGCTCCAACTTTCAGCTTTTATCTCATTGAGCACGGATGCTACTACATGATACATTTTGAAGGTCTGATGATGATCAGCTAAGTGCTTATCGGTTCTCAGTGACGGATGTAGTTAGAATGACCTAGCTTTCAGATTTTATCTTATTGAGCACGGATGCTACTACATAATACATTCTGAAGGTCTGATGATGACCAGCTAAGTGCTAATTGGTTCTCAGTGACGGATATAGCTAGAATGACCTAGCTTTCAAATTTTATCGATCTGAGCACGGATGCTACTACATGATACATTTTGAAGGTCTGATGATGATCACCTAAGTGCTTATCGTTTTTCAGTGACGGATGTAGTTAGAATGACCTAGCTTTCAGATTTTATCCTATTGAGCACGGATGCTACTACATGATATATTTTGAAGGTCTGATGATGACCAGCTAAGTGCTTATCGGTTAACAGTGACGGATATAGCTAGAATGACCACCACCAGGTAAATGGCACCATCAGTCTCCAAGGCCTCGTCGAGCTCTTTCATATGAGTCCACACACGACGGTTCTACGTGGTGCCATCAATGAGATCCTATACTTACCTTCGGAGTCTACCATCAGGTAGCTGGTATCATCAGTCTCCATGGCCCCCTCGAGCTCTTTCAAATGAGTCCAAACACGATGGTTCTACTCAGTGCCGTCAATGATATCCTATACCCACCTTCGGAGTCCACCATTAGGTACGAGACATCATCAGTCATCCAGATCTTCATCTTCCATCAAACGAAATTCTCAAGACAAAATAATTAAAACGATAAAACAATTAACACCATTAAAACAATAACATACATTACATAACATCACGCCTGTCATCCCCAAAGGGTTAGGCAGAGGTGTACCTAATAGTAGGCGTTATGTTATGTATGTATATTATTATTTTAATGATTTTAATTGTTTTATCGCTTTTAGCGATAAAACAATTGTAGCAAAAAACAATTGTAGTCGTTCTTGTAGCACGAATGCTACTACATTTTGAAGGTCTGATGATAACCAGCTAAGTGCTTATCGGTTCTCAGTGACGAACGTAGTTAGCATGACCTAGCTTTAAAATTTTATTGATCTGAGCACGGATGCTACTACATAATACATTCTGAAGGTCTGATGATGACCAGCTAAGTGCTAATTGGTTCTCAGTGACGGATATAGCTAGAATGACCTAGCTTTCAAATTTTATCGATCTGAGCACGGATGCTACTACATGATACATTTTGAAGGTCTGATGATGATTAGCTAAGTGCTTATCGGTTTTCGGTGACGGATACAGTTATGATGCTACAGCTTTCTGCTTTTATCTTATTGAGCACGGATGCTACTACATGATACATTTTGAAGGTCTGGTGATGACCAGCTAAGTGCTAATTGGTTCTCAGTGATGGATATAACTAGAATGACCTAGCTTTCAGATTTTATCTTATTGAGCACGGATGCTACTACATGATATATTTTGAAGGTCTGATGATGACCAGCTAAGTGCTTATCGGTTAACAGTGATGGATATAGCTAGAATGACCACCACCAGGTAAATGGCACCATCAGTCTTCAAGGCCTCTTCGAGCTCTTTCATATGAGTCCACACACGACGGTTCTACGTGGTGCCATCAATGGGATCCTATACTTACCTTCGGAGTCTACCATCAGGTAGCTGGTATCATCAGTCTCCAAGGCCCCCTCGAGCTCTTTCAAATGAGTCCAAACACGATGGTTCTACTCAGTGCCGTCAATGATATCCTATACCCACCTTCGGAGTCCACCATTAGGTACGAGACATCATCAGTCATCCAGATCTTCATCTTCCATCAAACGAAATTCTCAAGACAAGATAATTAAAAGCGATAAAACAATTAACACCATTAAAATAATAACATATATTACATAACATCACGCCTGTAATCCCCGAAGGGTTAGGCAGAGGTGTACTTAATAGTAGGCGTGATGTTATGTTATGTATCTTATTATTTTAATGGTGTTGAGACCTCGAGGACGCCTTGGAGACTGATAATGTCATTTACCTGATGGTGGACTCCAAAGCTAAGTAAAGGATCTCATTGACGGCACTGCGTAGAATCGTCGTGTTTGGACTCATTTGAAAGAGCTCGAAGAGGCCTTGGAGACTGATGGTGCCATTTACCTGACGGTGGTCATTCTAGCTATATCCGTCACTGTGAACCGATAAGCACTTAGCTGGTCATCATCAGACCTTCAAAATGTATCATGTAGTAGCATCCGTGCTCAGATCGATAAAATTTGAAAGCTAGGTCATTCTAGTTATATCCATCACTGAGAACCAATTAGCACTTAGCTGGTCATCATCAGACCTTCAAAATGTATCATGTAGTAGCATCCGTGCTCAATAAGATAAAAGCAGAAAGCTGTAGCATCATAACTGTATCCGTCACTGAGAACCGATAAGCACTTAGCTGATCATCATCAGACCTTCAAAATGTATCATGTAGTAGCATCCGTGCTCAGATCGATAAAATTTGAAAGTTAGGTCATTCTAGCTATATCCGTCACTGAGAACCAATTAGCACTTAGCTGGTCATCATCAGACCTTCAGAATGTATTATGTAGTAGCATCCGTGCTCAGATCGATAAAATTTTAAAGCTAGGTCATGCTAACTACGTTCGTCACTGAGAACCGATAAGCACTTAGCTGGTTATCATCAGACCTTCAAAATGTAGTAGCATCCGTGCTACAAGAACGACTACAATTGTTTTTTGCTACAATTGTTTTATCGCTAAAAGCGATAAAACAATTAAAATCATTAAAATAATAACATACATAACATAACATCACGCCTACTATTAGGTACACCTCTGCCTTACCCTTTGGGGATTACAGGCGCGATGTTATGTAATGTATGTTATTGTTTTAATGGTGTTAATTGTTTTATCGTTTTAATTATTTTGTCTTGAGAATTTCGTTTGATGGAAGATGGAGATCTGGATTACTGATGATGTCTCGTACCTAATGGTGGACTCCGAAGGTAGGTATAGGATCTCATTGACGGCACTGAGTAGAACCATCGTGTTTGGACTCATTTGAAAGAGCTCGAGGAGGCCTTGGAGACTGATGATACTAGCTACCTGATGGTAGACTCCGAAGGTAAGTATAGGATCTCATTGATGGCACCACGTAGAACCGTCGTGAGTGGACTCATTTGAAAGAGCTCGAAGAGGCCTCGGAGACTGATGGTGCCATTTACCTGATGGTGGTCATTCTAGCCATATCCGTCACTGTGAACCAATTAGCACTTAGCTGGTCATCATCAGACCTTCAAAGTGTATCATGTAGTAGCATCCGTGCTCAGACAGATAAAATCTGAAAGCTAGGTCATTCTAGCTATATCCGTCACTGAGAACCAATTAGCACTTAGCTGGTCATCATCAGACCTTCAAAGTGTATCATGTAGTAGCATCCGTGCTCAGACAGATAAAATTTGAAAGCTAGGTTATTCTAACTACATCCGTCACTGAGAACCGATAAGCACTTAGCTGGTCATCATCAGACCTTCAAAATGTATCATGTAGTAGCATCCGTGCTCAATAAGATAAAAGCTGATAGCTGGAGCATTCTAACTATATCTGTCACTGAGAACCGATAATCACTTAGCTGGTCATCATCAGACCTTCATAATGTATCATGTAGTAGAATACGTGCTCAGATAGATAAAATTTGAAAGCTAGGTCATTCTAACTACATCCGTCACTAAAACCGATAAGCACTTAGCTGGTCATCATCAGACCTTCAAAATGTATTAAGTAGTAGCATCCGTGCTCAGACAGATAAAATTTGAAAGCTAGGTTATTCTAACTACATCCGTCACTGAGAACCGATAAGCACTTAGCTGGTCATCATCAGACCTTCAAAATGTATCATGTAGTAGCATCCGTGCTCAATAAGATAAAAGCTGATAGCTGGAGCATTCTAACTATATCTGTCACTGAGAACCGATAATCACTTAGCTGGTCATCATCAGACCTTCATAATGTATCATGTAGTAGAATACGTGCTCAGATAGATAAAATTTGAAAGCTAGGTCATTCTAACTACATCCGTCACTAAAACCGATAAGCACTTAGCTGGTCATCATCAGACCTTCAAAATGTATTAAGTAGTAGCATCCGTGCTCAGACAAATAAAATTTGAAAGCTAGGTCATTCTAACTACATCAGTCACTGAGAACCGATAAGCACTTAGGTGGTCATCGTCAGACCTTCAAAATGTATCATGTAGTAGCATTCGTGCTCAGTTAGCTGAAAGCTCCAGCTTTCAGCTAACTGAGCACGAATTCGCATTCTGACTATTTCCGTGACTGAGAAGCGATAAGCAGTTACCTGGTCTTTTTCAGACCTTAAGAATGTATCGTAGGAGTACCTGTGCTCAGTGAAATAACTAATGAAAGCTAGGTTATTACTTCATTAGTCAAAGTGTATAATTTATTATTAAATATTTTATTCATACATTGTACTCCAAGAGGAAAAAATATGTTAGGCAAATACGATTACCACTCTGCGACACGTTTCTGTTCTTTGGTACGTTTTTCTGTAGTACAGTTGTTTGCCGGTAGGGGCCGAAAAGTAAACAAAAGCCAGTACAGAGGTTAAATCGTCAAAGTCATCCACTGCTGTGTTCCCCTTAATCGCGAACTGGCAGACAGACAGAGGCGGCGGAGGACTTTGTTTTAAAATATAGCAATTTGTTCGTTGGTTTCAGGATTTGCCAGTTTCCTAATAATGTTTTCCCTTGTCGCTTTGAGAGCAGTGGCGATTAGTAACGCGTCTACTTGGGTTCCAAATCCCGGTAGTCGGAGCCGTTACCTGTGGACCTGTACTGTCTCTTATCTTTCCCTGCTGCCCTATTCCTTATCTATAGGTACAAATAAAAAAGTAGGAGTGTTTGTTTCTAATATAAGTCTACGGTAGGCATGTATCAACAAAAATAAACTATGATTAAATTTACGTGTCCTTTTGTTCCCGCTAATCTCCGAAACAACTAAACCGATTTTGACGGGATTTTTACTAGCAGATAACGGATGTTATAATGCAGATAACGATAGCAGATAACGGATGTTACGGGAGGAGCTCGTGGCTTAATAAGAACTGCCACTCGGGTCGATCTTTAGGTAAAGCTGTGCTTGCCTAGGTCGGTCTATGGATGGGTGACCGCCCGACATACCGAGTTTCCTCCGTGCCTCGGAAAGCACGTTAAGCTGTTGGTCCCAGCTGCCATATATAGATCTTTGGCAGTCGTTACAGGTAGTCAGTGACCTGAAATTCTGACATCCAGTCTTACCAAAGAGTATCGTATTACCTAGTATTAACTGGGTTGTGGAGCTCAGATTGGCAGTCGCTTCATGTAAAATACTGGTACTCAGCTGCATCCGGTTAGACTGGAAGCCGACCCCAACATAGTTGGGAAAAGGCTAGGCAGATGATGATAACGGATGTTATAAGTAGTAACTTTTGCTTCCTTTATTTTCGAAGAATAATAATAATTTAGGGTTCCAAGAGTTTGTAAAGAGTCTCTACTTAGTCCAACGCAGATAATAAACATGTCAGCTATAAAAAACATCGGTAAAGCATCAGTCTTTCGCTGACACCTCAGAAACTCCCAGGCGCGTCTGTAACTGTCACAATCTAATAAGTGGGTTCTTGGGGACCCGTGGGAGACGCGATAGGTCGGTTTACTTGTACCAGACATGAGACACCATACAACGGTGACTACGACTACTAAGTACTTAATGAAGGTATTATATGTAAAGCAAGCAACCGTAGCAGACCAGCACATCAAGCGTCTTATAGGTTCAAGGTTGATTGGTAGAATTTGTCAGTTTCGGGTATCTTGATGTACTTGCGCTGTAAATTACAACGTTGGAAATTTGCCTTTATCGATTAGGTAAATGCAGCATTTGTATCCAGAATCTAATATACTCGTACCTACCTAGTATGAAAATTACCTATGCCTATTTAAATTCATAAAGAACAGCACTATATTCGATTTTCAATGTTGGGCTTGGGGTCGGCGCGGCGGCGCTGAAAATCGAAATTCTAATAAAATATCGGTAGAACATAACATAAAAACTAAAAAGAGAAAAAAATTAGTTACAAGATTCCACCAGAAAAAAACATAGTAACATTGTAAGTTTAAGCAAACTTTTTATAACTTATTTTACTAGATAATTCAGTAAATAAAAGACAAGTTAGTACTATATTCTATGTACTATCGAGGTTTTTTTTTGGAGGGTGGGAAATCATCAAATAACCCCTCCCGCTCTTATGCCATAAGTTATAAGGTTGAAAAATGCTCGACCGTTAGGGAACTCGATAGTACAAGCATTACAAGCAAATCATTTCCGAACAAAACGGTTTTCTTTCGGACGAAACCTTACACAAAGCGAGTTCATGTTACAAGGTCATGGACGTGATATTTGGCGAGTTATACTTTTACTTTAGTGCTCTTTTCAATGGATAGACATTATAATTTATTTATTAGCCGATATAGGCTATAGCTATATATAAGTCATCGGTCGGCACAATACCGGAGCGGTTCCACTGCTTCGAAATTAAAAGGTTTAAACAACTTGCTATAAAAGTATAAACTCTAACGGTAATTGGGTTTCTAACATGACGCATCAGCATCAGTGTAAAATTAGGGTAACCATTTCGGAAAAGTTCTGCTAATAAGCTGAATATTTGCAAAAATACTTGCTGCACGTAGAAACGTAGAAACCGTTGAGGTATAATGTACTACGTACATACCTCAATGGTAGAAACGGGTTTTGTCGACGGAAGAATCGACAAAATGACAGATTGTAGCAATTGACAGATTGTGTCAAATTGTATGGAAAAAGCTTAGTCTATTCTTGGTAGAATAGAGATAGAACGTGCTGGTTCACTTTTTAATCTTTACATTAGTAAGTACCTAGTCATTGAACTTTTTTATTTCCTAAAACCCCGACACAGGCCGGACGCCGAAGGGTTGAAAGCCGGAAATGTCCGAATAAATCTGGACAGGTGGTACCAAACAATAATTATGTAATCTGGAATATCTGGCTTTAGTAAGTAGTGGGTAGGATGTAGTAGGTAGGTAGGTACATACTTCGGAAATTGCCACTTAAGACATCTTTCATAGCTGCTCCAAACTTTACGAATATTCACCGATCTGATACAGATGTATCAGATCGGACATAAAACTTTGATAGTATACTGCAACAATATAAATTTTAAATCCCGACAGTTTCCGATAGTTTCCAGTGAGCCTTTGGTCTAACTTTCACTAGTGTAGCTACTATAGTTTATCTAGGCTACCTTTGTTTGGTCCTTAGGGAAATACAGTGAATAGAAAGTTTGATCGAGCTACTGACATAAGACGTAAATCCTAGAGTTGATACTTAAAGGATAAAGTAATTAGATGCTGGTCAGCTTAGAGATAGTGCAACATGGTATTTTTGACGCATTGAATGACATTGACAGAAGCGCAAAAACAATATGGTGGCGGTGATTTGGTTAAGTATGATGATCACGCGCGAAAAGAATAATGCAGCACTACCGGTATACCAGTATGCCACTTTTACTTGCAGTTTACGGGTGGTGCTACTTGTCAAGAAAAAATGCATCAATATGTCAAACTTGGCACATTTATTTTAGTTCTGTTTTCCCGCCTACACAGATAAATTGTTTGAAGTGTACACACTAAAATTGTTAGGTGTCACTTTTCAAACGGGCGAGACCAAGCATTAAATGTGGGTGCTGGGCTGCAATTCAACCTTGCATCAAACGCATATTATGCTCACGTTTTATAACCATGATGTTATTAGCACACCAAGAACAGGAAAAGTGTAAACAAAAACAAATAACAGTAACAACCTATGTAAACAAGTTGAGAAAATGGAAATCAATACAGTACGCTATGACTAATCTGAGATAGGATAATAAATATTAATGAGAATCAATTAGCATCCAGTCTATTCCGGGTGAAGGCCAATGTCAGCGTTTACGAGTATGACTATTTTTACTCTACAGAATCCATGCACTGCGATTAATTTTATTATGCAGTTGGTTTTGGGTCGGGTTTTCAATCTTCTGATAACTTTTGGTTATTTGATGTATTCAAAATGTACTCTGCTGTCTATTCATCTATCATAGTGTTGTCTCTTTTGAATTATAATAGATGGGCACATACTTGAAATTATCACAGCGTGTCACAATAAAAAAAACTCCAGACTGGCCGGTTTGCTTTTGCTAACTATCATTAAACGCTAGATTAGAGTAAATTACACATCATCCTCAATTGATAAAATGATAACACAAGTGTATGGGTGATTGATGACAACGAGTAACGACCCTCATTGCCGCAGACATGGCTTATTTAAAAGAAGCATCTCTAAGAAAACATGATAGTCTGTTAATCCAACTAGGTACCAAATATTATTTATTGTATCATATTTTTACGAATTATAACGTTATTACTACGTTCCCGAGGGAGTTGGGGGCACTCGAGGGATAATTTCGCCGCAAGCAAATTGCATAAATGAGAGATAAAGACAATCAATTTAATTCACCACGTTTAAAAACGACTAGCCGTTTAAATCCACGTCAGCTATTAGTATTTAGCTAGTTCTGTCTAAGCGGGGCTTAACATAGAAACTATTAATTCCATTGTTTGGCGTGGGGTAACTCCGAGGTCAGAGCTATAAAGCCTCGAGCGGATTTAATATCGCGAACTTGCTTCGGAGCAATGCCGACTAATTCTTTCACTGTCTAATTAAGTGCGTTCGCTACATTACACTTGAACGCCAATTGATTTTAATTAAGTACTGTGTTGTACGAAACTCCTCGAATTAATTTGATTCAGACCTTAAGCATTAATTCGCGTACTTTTAATTGGGCAGCGTTTAACGAAAAGAATTCGGATAACATCAAGCCCGCTTATTTTAAATCTATGATCACGGTTTTATGCAATAGTAATCTCACGTTTTGCAGAAAAAAAAGATAGCATCCACAGAGAACTCCGTATCGATCGTTTCGTCTAATTTTTTTTAATCTGTTTTATAAATTTCAACATTCGCCTAACTTTAACACAATTTATTTGGGATCGGCGCAGCGTGTTTTTGTACTTCTCTATTACTCGTCATCTCAAAAGTCACCTCCTTTCTAACCATATCATCCTTCACACAGTCCGTTTATCGTTTCTTCGGTCTTCCTCTACTCTTTTATCCATCTACACTACCCATTTTGCTCATTCCCCCGCATCACATGTCCATACCACGGTAACCGATTACCACACAAATTTTCAGACACCAGTGCCACTTTCTGACTTCCTCTTTCTGTGTTTTAGAGAAATAATGGCCTAACTAGCTGGCGCTTGTTCATGTCTGGTAGATTCTGTCCATAAGCTTTTACATAAGTTTTTGTTCCGATGAATGTGTGTGGGGACGAAGGTCAGGGATAATATCAAATGCAGTAACATCCGTCTGAGCGAGTGAACGTTGATGACATCATGCATCGGTCATCGAACGGAGGCGGTGATTTCGTCATCGTCATTCACACACTTTCCAAAATCTGCCTTTGTTTCAGTGAATCGTATTCCTTGGTGAATGGCTTTTATCAATGACATGAATTTATCAAGCCAAACCTTATTGATGTTTACTTGTGCTTTACGGTATGCCTTGCCTAGTGTCTCATGTGCTCTAGCGAGCTGTGTAACCAACACCTCCTTTTAGAAGCTTCAGGTGGGAAGGCATTTGTTTATTAGATAGACATGGGAAAGGAAAGCTCATAAAAACATACTGCAAAAATACTCGGGGTTATGAAATTCTGTGCGCCATAAAATGGTGCTGAATATTTTATGTTTGCAGACAGTGAATGGTTTTGTAAGGGACATAGAAATGTAACATTATTATGTGGAAAATATGAGTCATTACAACATGAGTGATGAATATAGTGTTTCTACAGATAAGGTGGGAATCTCTCATTTCCGAGTGCAGTGACTGAGCTTCTGATTGCGTATCTGGTAAGACTACAAGGCATCCATTTTGTGTTGAACCACAAAATTCGTTAGGACTTGTCCTTGGGAGAATTTTAGTTGTTAAAAAATAACAATTTATTGCCCCTCGGAGAACCTCGCAACAAATTGATTGTGTCTCATAGTCTCTTTACCATGATGAAAATTAGAATGGAAATCTTTGCAAGTAGATATTATTTGACCATAAGTAAACTTGGACGCTTGCAGGGAGAATAGATTATTACGTATTGAATGGAACAGGAAACCTTTGTTTATCAATGTTCCATTTTGAACCCAGACGGTAATCAAGGCAGTTGGAAACCTATCAATGTGCCAATCATGGTCCATCTTATAGAAGCCACAAATCAGTAATTTGTGTATTCTATCTATGCACAATCGCTTTCACAGACTGTCCGCGCGACCTTGCCGTCGCATTTCTTGTTCAATGCTCGTTTCATTACAAACAATGGATTTCGAAATACAGCGCCACACGTATATCGATCTGTAGGTACTTAATATAGTTTCACGGTATATTTAGATCGTCAGAGATAGAGTAAAATCACGCCTGTATGTTTAAGTATTCCTCGAAAGTTAGTGAGACTTTTGGACAGGTCGTGTCTATATATCGTGGTGGTGTCTACGTATGTAAAAAGAGGACAAGCCATTGCTAGTGCCGATATTGTTTGGCACAAATCCAAAGTCCAGGCTGATACTGAAATTCCGGATTGATATAACCGCTAGTCCTTTGTCCAACTTGGGAGGCATTCTTAGAAGTTGTTTTAGCTACTGCTAAGGGTAGAATGGGGGTCATATCACTGATGACTTAACAGCCTTAAATTCATGGCACAGATAAGGAAACCAAAAATCTGACTAAAAGCTAAATTAATCACGAAAATCACTACGCGTCAATTTAATGAATATAAAACTATACGAGCTGTGTGTGGGTCAATGGACTGGCTATTGAAGTTACCGAAAAACGAATTTAGAGTAGAGAATTGATCCAGAACTCCGGAAGGGCGATGGGTCAATAGACAGAGACTGGACTCATTTATATGTAAAGTTGATGTGTGGTTTGGATATGGGATGGAGAAAATAAATACTTGACGTTGAATTTTTAAGTCAAAATGCTCAATGGAAAGAGTTTAGCTCATACCTTTGTAATTCAAATGAACTACAAAATTGTCTAACTGCGGTACTCAGAGATATTTAATGATTACTTAAGACGTCACTTAGTAAAGATTTGACATACTTTAGTATGACAAAACTGTCAAAACCTTTACTAAGTGATGGCCTAAGTAATCATTAAAGCTCTCTGAGTGCGGCAGTAAGTTACTCAACTTAACTAAACAGATAACTATTGTTAGTCTTACTGTTTCCTGACGCATTGATACTTTGGGGTTGTTGTTACTCTACCTACGCATTTAAATTTCGCAGACAGTCTGATGTCCTTATTCGACTAGTATCTGACCCCTTGCTGGGAAGTCGCCAAAGAGACATACTAAAGAGATAATGTGTCTATCCCTTGTTAGTTTAATGTTAATACTACTTATGTTATGGCTAGAAAAGGGCTGTGTACATACTGAGATTACGACTAATAGAGAACTACGAACCTTTGGAAGATTAGAGAACATGCTGCGCTGTATTCGAATATATTGGGTTAAAGGCAGGAAAATGATGAATAAGTATCCACCTGTTTAGATTTACATATTGCTTTTCTCTAAAACACGAAAATACTATTCTGCAATACATATCTAGCTATGATCGGGTATTTGGGTAAATCTAAAGTGCGACCAGTTAGGTACGGATACTACCTACGCGGATTCGGAACACAAAAATAATTATGATAATTTTTCTTCTTCATATAATGTTACCTATTCAAGTGGATAGAAAAACCTACCTGGTTCGATATTTTAGACCTTGGCCCAAAAATAGATCGAGTATATTCAAGCCTAGCTTAGGCACTCGAGAATAATTTCGAATAAAGAAACTCACATGACTTCAGTCTGTACCACTGGTATCTTATGCTATAATACACTGAATCAAACACATTTGTCACTGCTTTCGACATTTTTGGTCACACTTCACTCACTGCTATTGATTTACAAAAAATATCTAATTGACTATTAAATGAAAGTCATTTTTATTCCGCGACTTCTCACTGAATCGTAAGGGGAATGAAATACAGACTCAGATAGTGAAGGCAGGTGTTAGAAACTTTGAATGCATTTGACATAACAAGAACATTTTCATTTAAAAACTTAGATCATACAAAAATTCTGATTAATTAAACGTCTGTTAAAAAACAAGACAGTCCTAATTTATAATAGATAGATATTACCAACACAGGCTACTTTTTTAACATTATTTTGTAAGTAAGCTCACAATACTCAACAACCAAGCGTTGGACACCACTGACTGATAAAAGCTGTCAATAAAGATATCACTGATAAATAACTATTGTGTGTAACACCTCATGTATTTGATAGTGTTGATTACATGTTCAAAGTTAGAGGATTTGTTTACAGTGCAAAGAGTATTTATTGCATGTTCTTCTCAAATAACTCACAGAAAAATAATCTTAAGTTACCCTATAAAGTGCATATCCAAGGCTACTTTTTAGTGAATACTTGTGGGTACTTTAGAAACACTCAAATGTTTAGAAACTTAAATAATATTATTTCAAGTGTGAAACATAACATTTGTAGCTGCCAATTAGATCTAAACACAAATCTAAATAAAACAAATCTTGTTCATATTACAAATTCTTGCAATATTAGATTTTTAGAAGTAGTACCAACTTGTTATCAGTATCACAGAGGCAAATGTTTATTGTATTGATAGTGGTGCAAATGGGATCAGTCCAGTTAGCCACTTAGTAGCATTTGCTACTGGATGGAACTGGATAGATTATCTAGATAACTTTGAAGGGGACACCTAAACTGGCTGGCTAACCTAATTTACAAATAGGTTTCTTTCATCTTTAGTTTAATATGCGCGGTTTCGTTCTTAGTAAAATAAATACGTAAATATCACGTACAGTACAGATCGACAAAAAATAATCCAGATTTTAAATATTATTAAGGTTTATGTGGGTACAACATTGATACACAGAAAAAATATTGTCATGCAAAACAAGCCACTACCTACTACTTACTTACTAGGTGCAAATGTGTTTAGAAAAGAAACAGAAGACAAAAGCTTTAAAATTACGTATTTGGGGCAAGCTTATAGCATCTTACTGTTTATTTTATGCATAGGTTAGTGTTTTGGTAGCTTGAGTCATTATAATGCGTCTTATAACAGATTTAGCATCAGTATAACAGTTAATCGATCTCGCTGGACCGCATATGGATGGATATATAACAGTTAATGCTCAAAACAAGGTGAAATAAATTAAAACAAAATGTTAAATGAATCGCAAAATGTATTGTTATTAAAACAAAAGCGTACACATAATCTTGCGGCTACTGTGCATATAAAAATCATAGCTTCATGTTTACTTGAGACGTTCGAGCCGTAATTGTTGATGCTGGTGTTTGCGAAATCATCACTGAACCTTTTATAACCGTCGGACGGCGAAGACGGGCTCCTCAAAGAAGCCATTTTTAACACTGAATTTTTTGACGTTTTTTTCCTGATTTGACATTAAGGTTCCCTGTGATCGCGTTCATTTAATTATTTATAAACCATAGACAAATTTTCATTTTACTGTTTTGAGAATTTTGAAATAATAACTGAAAAAAATAATATGCTAAACATATCTAACAAACTATACCCATTCCAAACAATTTCCAGTAAAAAAAACTAGAAATGAAAATAGCAGGTACATTGAAATTTGGTAGAGTTGCCTAACTTTACTGCTTAAATAAAGGGGTTATGCTTTTTGAAATGGTAATCGAATTATTAACTTAATTTTTGAAAAACTTATCAACAGTCTGACAAATATTGCAATCGTGTGTAAACTTAGCTGCTAGCTACCCTAACCCTTAGCTGGCCAAAAGACCGATAGTCAATCTGTATTTTGGTACTCTACAAAGGCCATAGAGAAATTCTTCTATGACAATTTCTTTTTTTCTTGATCCCGGTTGGAATGTGAGTTGATGTTGTTTTCGATGAAAATAAATCCAAAGGAATAGATATAAACTTGACTAATTTTCTCAATTCCATGTAAGAATTAAGAAAAGTATCCTGCGAACAAGTGATTGTGCGTTATATTTTGATTTTAGCCAAACTCGACATCTTCAAAATTCTCGTCGAAAGTTTTGACGTTCCCTCAGTGATTGTGATTTATCAGTGAACGGATAGATACTCGTGTATAATTGTTGCAGTTCTGCAGTGTAAATGCTAAAGAATCGTGCCATAATCACTTGTTTGTACGGAGAAGTGCTCGAAACTCTTATAACCTCAAAGTTTGAAGTCAGGTGGTGAGTTTGTTGTTAAGGTTGTGTTTCTGTTTGTGCAGATTCTAAATGGCTCCACCACAGCCCAAGGCGGCGGCTAAGCCCGCCGCAGCGCCCGCTGGCGGCGTCACCAAGGCCAAAGTTGGCAAACCAAGGAATTACGACCTGGGAAATGGAGTAGTTCGCTTCTCCAAGTCAAAGATGTTCCACAAGAAGGTGAGCTGGTTTTCTTAACACATCATTCATCTTTCCAACTTGTTTATGGCTAATTGAGGGTATTTACGAGAGGGTAAATATGCAGTGACAACAAGTAACTGCCCATGTGTGAAATTGTATGTCATCCTGATACTGGTGCACCTACTACCTGTCTTTAACACAGAGTCATCATAATATTGGCTACAAGTCTTTGTCTCCTAAGACTAACCAAGAACATGACTGTTGTGCAATGTTATTTCTTTGTGGTTAGAATGTATTGAAGGTGTGGTAAAATGTACCTTCAAAGTAAGAAGTGTTTCTCAATCTGAGAAATCACTAGAATATGTAAGCTTGCAATAAAAGTTCGACTTTGTTGACAATTACACATAAACCCAACAAATGTTTACTTTATTCTAATCATAATTTTCAAACTTAATTCAAATCCGTTTTTTATTTTCCAGGCTAAGTACAGGTTTGTGGGCAAAAAGAACCCCAAGCCAGAAAAGCCCAAGAAGCCCTCCGTGGCTGTCAAGCAGATTGGTGGTGAGAAGAATGGAGGAACCCGTACTGTGCTGCTGCGCCGCAGAAAGTCCTTCTACCCTACCCAGGACAAGTAAGTACACTTCATTTAAACCTTAAATACAAATTAAGAATTTATAAATGGTTCTCCTCAAGTACATGTCACCCTATAAGACTCAAATAATGCCATTTTTTGAAACACAAGTGATGTACTAGACCTCGGCATAATCATTTGCGTCTTACTCTACAAATGTTTGTAAACAATTTCTCAACCTTCCAATACTTTCAAAAATCTTAAAGTGGTCCTGATGAATGAAAACTTGTGTGGCTAGTTGGTATGAACATGACATAACATAACCCATTCAAATGAAAATAAAATAAAAGTACATTTGAATGGGTATAATGGTAGTGAAAGACCAAAGAAACATGGATGGACCGTGTGAAGCATGATTTGGCAAGAAAAGAGGTGTCTAATAAGATGTAAGCAATAGAAAAGTATGGAAGAAGAAGACAGGCTGTGCCAATCTGAAATAAGTTGGGATAAGTGCAGGAGAAAGATAAATTATAGTTTGCTATTGCTGTCTGCTTGCTGATATATTTTATATTAATTGTTTCTGTTCATTGCCACCAAGGTGGGTTTAATTATTTTATATTGAAAGCTTGTGTACTACTACTGACAAAAATTGAACCATGAAGCCTGTCATTTTAGCTTTGAGTGGTTTAAGTAAATGTGAAAAATATCAAGTTGTGTAGCAGTAGAGGTTTACAAACTACTTTTTATATTAATTGTTTAAGATAAGAGTTTCTTATGTTAATCCCTGCAATCCCCAGGATCACCACTCGTCCCCACCACAAGACATTCAGCAAGCACATCCGCCGGACAAGGCCCACCCTTACCCCCGGCACGGTGTGCATCCTGCTGGCTGGTCGCCACTCCGGCAAGCGTGTTGTGCTTGTAGGTGTACTTCCCAGCGGACTGCTGCTTGTCACTGGACCCTTCGCGGTGAGTAAAACATCTTGGAAACTGAGGAGGGAACCACTATACACATAGTAGTTTGATAGGAAATAAAGTGATGTGTGTGTCTGCCATGTGATTTTGTTCCATCCATCTTCTGGAAACTTACCTACCTGCCCTGCATATAACTGTTTTGGGGCCTAATTCGTGTAAATGTGAAAGGCAGTTGATATTGAGGCATACTTTTGGTGTTTTAAGTATGAATCAACCTCCTGGAGATAATCTGATTGAGGATGCTGAACACAGACTGCTGGACCAAAACGACATAGCTTTTGGTTTAATTGTTAAAGTTGTTACATTGCCTGTTGATTAAAATATCTTTTATTATTTGCTATTATCTTCAAAATTACTAACTATTCAATTCTTTTACTTTAATTATGTAAGAGTCTGTTCCACACCCAATAAAGAATAATCACTAACCTGAAATTACCTCAATGAGACACTCAACAAACAGCTCAATAGTAATTTTTACCTTTTCTTTCCAGTTCAACTCGTGCCCGTTGAGGCGCATTCCCCAGCGCTACGTCATCGGCACGTCCACCAAGCTGGACCTCGGCGACTTCAAACTGCCCGAGAACTTGAACGACGAGTACTTCAAGAAGAACAAGAAGAGCGCCAAGCGCAGCGTCAAGCGCAAGCAGGGAGAGGATATCTTTGCCTCCAAGAAAGAGGTTTGTTTTCTTTATAATTAATAGCATCGTATTTTTCAGTCTCTTTCGGCCATCCAGACTTACAGACTCTTCTCTGCCTTAGGGTAAAACCGCAGGGTTCAGCAGATGAGAGAGCTTCTTACTGACTAGAACCATAATATGGAAATTGTTATCATACTTTGCATAATGTTCAATTCACTGATGTTGCAGCACTGCAATATCTGATTGCTATATTAGATGATTTCTCTTAAACCTTGAGAAATACTTTTTCTAACTGATTGTGATAATTCATCGAAAAATTAAGATCTAAATTGTCAATCAGACGTGAAAGCAACATGGTATACTTTATTTTAATATTCATGTTCACAAGTGTAATGAAAAACGATTCAAATTAGGCCTTTTTAAACATCAAAGTTATTATAGCATTGAGCAATGGTTCTCCCTGTATTGCATATTGTACTGCTTCGCAAGTAATAACCACCATGTTATTGAATATTATATTGTTACCAAAATGCAATAAAACCTAGCAGTTTTAGCTACAGAAAAAACTAAAAACTTTTGAGCCAGGTAAACATTTTTCGAGATGAGCAGACGATATTGTTACCAATGCAGGAAAGTCTTGGTGAGGCTGGCACAAGCAAAGAGGCCTCGGACTGCCGAAAAAATAATTCTAACAATACGATAAGTGTTATCATTCTAATGTAAACATATTATCATTGTCTATTCTATCTTTCCAGAAATACGTTCCATCTGAAGAGCGCAAGAAGGACCAGAAGTTAGTCGACGAGGCTGTGGTCAAGGCGATAGGCAAGCGCGCCGACAAGAAGGTGCTGCGGGGCTACCTCAAGTCGTCGTTCGGTCTTCGCTCCAGCCAGTACCCCCACAGGATGCGATTCTAGTTTATAAGACACAATAAACATCTGTGACTAATGCTTGGCTTTTATTTATTTGACTTGTTTTCCCCAAACACTGATGATATCGGAACGAAGTAACTTTAATTCAGACACACAACTACAAAGTCACATACTTAAATGGTACACACTCCATTCCGTGGATTCTCATTTTGTCCCACTGTGAGTGTGTGGTCAACACTTAAGGCTGGGTGGACCCGAATTTAAGTTTTTTAAAACAATCTGAGACAAAAAATACAGTGTTTTAAATTTAATAAAAAATATATGTGTTAGTTAAGGATCTTATCTAGTCAAAATCGCATTCAGTTGCAAGACCTGATGAACTTCACTCGATAGAAAAAAATCGCAAAGTTACCCCTTTTTAGATCGTTTTTTCAATATTATGACTATATTACTGATTTTTTACATTTAATTTTTGTACTATAATTAAGAAACTAATTAGTTTAAGACAAATTCGCAGAGTTTGAATTGATAAAATGATTTTCTCAATTACTATGTTTAAATAAGAATTAAAAGCGATCGCGGCGGCTCGGACAGGTCTGTTCAGTCGCGTGTTGGCGCTTATGGACGACGGACCTGTGTCAGTTTGACAACTACGCGCACCATACTATCTTTTTTTGAGAATTTGTTGCTTGTTAGTTATAAATTATAATGGCCAATAAACAACGCAGGCGAAAAAAGTCGTGTAAAGCAATAAAAGACACAAATAGAAAGAATGCACTCCAAAGATATGTGAAGAAGTAAGTACCTACGTAAATGTTTTATTTGTATTGTAATGTAATTTGGTCTCAAAATTAATTTTTATTTTACTTCAGTCTCTGATTGGTAAATGTCTAAAACTTACGATCATCGTACTATAGTTTATGAATATTAGTACCGAGGATCGCTACGATTTTTGATAATTCATATCTTGTCTTTTCGTTCGGTATCCTGCCTGGCGAGTGGCGAGCCACAATATAAAAATATCAGTACTACTAGAGAACGCTAAGATTTTTATAAAATTAAATCATATTTTGTCTATTTCGATATCTCAACCTGGCGTTTGCTAACGAACAGTAAATTACTATATCTACCTATCAATTTCATCTGTGAAATAGGTACTCCATTTACTTTTTGTTATAGGTTAGTTGGGCAGCCTGAAGAAACTAACATGAACACTGCCGCAGCAACAAATCTGATACCTGAGGATTCAAACGAAAATAGGTATGTAATTATCTTTTTTTTTATCGTGTGGTAAAATCATCAAATGAGTCCTGCCGCTCTGAGTGGAGCGGAAGGGACTGTCAGACTTGTACTAATTAAAATCCACCCTGTTCCTTCGGTTGCCCTTTGCGTTCCAGGGCCACGGTATCCTGGTAAGACATATTCGTGGCCCCGGCAGGCATCTCTATTTGGGCCCCGTCAGTTTGCTGACAGCTCTTTGAGGCGCGCGTGGAACACGACGCGCCGCGGACCCGGGCTTGGTCCTTGATCGGACGGCGAGTTACCCATACTCGCAGTCCGCTAGCCCGCGTCATGTAATTACCATAGATCAAGATTAGGGTTCCGTACCTCAAACGGAAAAAGGAGTCTGTCATTCGGTTGAACGACGTTCGGATAATCGATGCTCTACTGTATTAAAGTCCTGGATACTCATAATGTACATTAACTAACATAATGTGGGTGGGTTTTCAGGTACTACATGGATAATGCATCATGTAGAAACACGGCTGATGTATCCAAAACCTCTTTTATTGGATTGGATCCTGTTGATACACAAAAAACTGTAACATTAACGTAAGTACCACATTTTATGTTTTTACCGCATTTTACATACAATGCTTTTACTCGGATGTGTAAGACAAACTTGTGAGACTTACCATATTTCTCTTTTTTAGAGAAACTGAAGACACAGAAGACTCCTTCATCGTAGAAAAAGTACTCAAAGATGAATTCCAACCACGGCTTCAAAGGGTATCCTGACCACCAGCATGCAGCAGAAGCGCATACCTGGTAATCACCCTCAGCCTCATCAGCGACCTTGGCACAGCACACTGCACTTCGGCCGGTCAGCAAGCAGAGACGCACTTCTCTCCTGGTCGACGCAGCAGCCAGCCACTACGCAGCACAGCATCACTCCGACTCACTGGAGCATAATGCAGCATCACCCCGACTCACTGGGACATCACCGCAGACAGTTCCGACTCACCGAGAACTACGCGGCATCCGGTTCCGACTCACTGGAACCTTCCACTGGCCTGGCAAGCATCAAGACTCAGTCTGCTATCGACCTCCGGTCTCGGAGGGGAGTGATGTGGCGACAGCGACATCTATCGCAACACATGCGAACTAAATTGGCAATTCCTACATCGCGCTATCAACATTATCCGCGACATTAGCCTATATAGAAAATCCCGACTTACATATGTCGGACACAACACCCGTCTGGTCGGAGGATCCTCCCTTTTCTATGGGGGATGAGGAACTATACACCCTGTTCCTCATACCCCCCCGAATACATGAATAATAATTTTGACACATTTGGTGATTATCATATGCGTGAGATACAGAGTTGATAATATTATCGTTGTTGTATTAAAAAATATACGATTTTCCATTCAAATATCGAGTTCTTTTTTAATATATTTTTTTTTAATTTTTCGTATTTGTTCTTTTAGAGGCAACAGAGATACACATTCTGTGAAAAATTCAATCGTCTACTTATTATAGATCATGAGATACAGACCGCTGACAGACGGACGGACGGACAACGAAGGCTTATTAATAGGGTACCCCCCCGGTTCCCGTTGGTTACCCTTCGGGTACGGAACCCTAAACAAGGTCGACTAAAAAGCTACGATGATCACCCTGATCTGTTCCGTAAATGATAATAATGACGCGATCTTTGCGGCATTGTCGTCATTGCGTTACCTATTGCATTTGGAACACCCGACCTAGAAACTAAAACATCCATTAATGTAATAAGTATAGTTCAGAGTTTATTCCATTTAAAATATCTACTCAAATTAATTTATTACAAAAAAACGAAAGACTTCGCTATTACTACAAATAATAATAAAACGAGTTTTTAATTAATCAAATCTCTTATTTTAATTTAAAAATAAATCAATAAGACAAGTTGACCTACTGCCTGCTTATCTGTAATGTGACACAGGTGACACTCCTCGCGACGTAAGCGCACGGCTCGCTTTGCGGCAATCGCGGGCAACTCTTGGTAGCGTTAAATGCCTATTTCGCTTGGTCTACCTGGCCTTAAGGTGAAAGATACAGGCTGCTCCCAGCCATTTTCCCGCTAGATGGCGTTGAAGTCAACATTTTTAGTTTATTTGTGTTTTTGTGTAATTGGAAAACTATTAAGTCGTAGGAGTAGCAATTGCGGTTATCGGACATTACGTTTTATCGAACTGGGTCACATCATTGTCATAATATCCACCTAATTCGACACAAAGGTGTAATTTAAAATCTGCCATTGAATATAGCGTCGTTTACACACACAGACGTAGACGTGAGCGAGTACATTTACGAAGATTGAACACTAGATGGCGTGAATGAAAAAAAATGTTTTTCATTTTTCTTTATGGGTAGATTGGGTTGGCAGAACTACAGAACGCCACCTGCTACGGTATATCATCATCAGCCTATAATGTTCCCACTGCTGGGACACGGCCACCACGCGGGCCCAGTGGGGTAGATGTCACGTCTTCAAATTTTTGGTTCTAGGACATTTCACCATGATTTGCTTCATATTTATTGAGAGCATGTGGTGATGCAATACATTCCACAAAGTAATGCGCCTGTCTGGATTTGAACCCAAGACTTACTGTTCGTGAGTCGGTATATTTTATTATGTACGATTGTTAAAAATAAAAGGTATATTTGTTGGTGTAAACTATTTAATTTTGGGAAATAAATTATGTCAACAATAATGACAATAAAACGCAGTTTTATTTTACTCAAAAAAATCTAAATCAAAACTCATTTATTCAAACTAGGCTGATAATCAGCACTTTTCGAACGTCAAAATTTACTTTACTTTACTTATTTACAAGTGACAGTCCCCCAAAACGCCCACCCTTCGACACTTCCTAGTGTTTTTGCTGGAAAGAAGAAGTGGCGGAACAAACTCTCCAGCAACACATCTGTCTGTTTGGTTAGAAGAACCAGACTCGATACAATACTATGGTGTAAGTTAATATTACGATTGACTACAATCAATAATAAAAGGTATATAAAAATAAAACATAAAAAAGACATAACATATTATCAGTAAACTAATTTAGGAGAAAGAACATAAATTACAAACATTGTCTTGTGTTCAACTCAACGACCAGCTATTCTTATCATTTTAGTAGTTGTTAATGGAATAGTAAGCTTTTGAACAAACTACATTAGGTACACTATTGATTTTTTTATCAAACCAGAAGAATTTGAAGTAACATAATTAAATGCTGATACATGCATAATCACTCAAAACTAATAACACTTATGATTAGTAACAGTACCAATTATTACAATAATTATACATTTCATAACACGTAAGAAACTATAATTCCTAGACAAGAGCTACAAATCTAAAACGATTTATTATGAGATAATAACAAGGAAGGTGAAAAAAATATTTCCTAATTTGGAAGCACTCAACAAAAGCATATAATAAAACGAAAATATAAAGCTCTTTATATGAAGTAAGTATACCTAAGAAGTATTATTTCACCTTTTGATACAAAATAAAAAGAAATATACAATGATAATGTAGATTCTAAACAAACTACTACCATAATACAATTAGAACAAAAATCATTTGATTTGTTGATTTCGCCCACTGCCTTGAAACTTTCTTTGAACCAACTGCTACACTGCTGCTGCAACAAAGAAAACATACTTAGCATATAATTCTTACTTTTTGACCAATATTATTTACCATTCACTTCAAAATATTATTTACCGTCAATCTCCAAAGCTGCTCTGAAATAAAACTTTACTTCTCTTATTTGCTTGAATTTCTAACTGATGTTGATGTTGCAGAAGGATTTGAAGCCTTCAAAGCAATTTTTTCATTGGCTGCATAAATGAGAGCCCACACTTCTGGAGCAGTATTTTTCAAACTTTCTACGAGATCTTCTTCCTTCTTTTCAGTTCCATCTGTCTATGTTTTATTTACATTGCAGTAATAATCTTTGGCTTCAAAATATTTCGCCCAGAAAGAAGGAGCTTAGTGTTGGCCAAGATCTAAAAAGAACAAAATATAAATACAGAATAATATGCTTCACTGATCCTGGGATGACTTACAAATTTGATTTATTCATTTACCTTGTAGAGTGCACTGGTATAGTTTTTGATTACGTCATTCTTGCATTAATTTTTTTTTATTTTGTTCCCATATGACACTTTCTCTATCAATTTTGCAAACACAGAGGAGTCTCCGTCACCAATAAAACTCAAATAGCGAAGTTGATGTATTTCTTCACTCTTTTGAAAGCCTTCCACAATAATTTCCGATTCCATTGCTGTAGATGGTCCAGTAAAATTTTTGCAGCAATTATGTGCTTTCATATCCATGTTTCTCCTCCCATAATATTGACATGTATAACAATATTTGTTTCTAACACCAAGAAGCAGGCCTGGAAATGAAAAGCAACACTTGTAAATAATGCACATAATAACATACATACATAAACTCACGCCCTTTTCCCATGGGGGTAGGCAGAAACCACAGAACGCCACTTGCTACGATCCTTACATACTCCTTTTGCCTCGTCCACATTCATACATCTGGTCATACACGCACGCCGGTTACGAGTACTACGCACCTGTCCTTTCAGAAGAACGGCACCAATATGATCAGTGTATGTCTTTCTAGGGCGTCCCCTCCCGGCATTACCACTCACATAATAAAAAAGTCATAAAGAACCAAATTTGTTTTTAGTAAAATATTAACTTACCATACCAGATGACGAGTCAAAGTTATGCCCGTATGACCTTTTTGAATAGCAATTGATCTTTCTTGTTCACCAGCAATTTTAATTTCCTCTGTCAAATGTTCTAACCACACACTGCCTTATTTTCTTTCAACTCGACGAAATTTATTGGCTGACATTGTTGGAATATCCATAAGACTTGTTATGTGAGCTGCTTGAGTGTAAAAGCTACCAGAAGTCACAGTTGCCCACACAAATGCAGTTTTTATTTTATTACTGCTACCAATGTTTCCACGCTCGATCACAGCACTTGAAAATTAATTCACTTCGAAATCCATCATGTCTTTCACTAACAAATTCAATTTGTGAAGATTCACACATATTTCAATGTCTTTCCAGAAGAAATGCCCACTCTATTACATGCTTCAAGTCCACTATGCGATACCCAGATATCTCAGACAAGCCTTTATTTGGACCAGCTTCCACAATCAATTGAAAATGATCGCAAGTGCAGGAGAAGTGCAGACGGATTTTCCTTCAACTCTCAATGTCAATTGGGTTGCGTTCAAAAGATGTACTATAGTCGGGGTGGGTCAGTTCTTAAAATAAAGCCTTGTTCACGGTTTAAACTTTAATTAAAACTCAGGAATAAACACATTACACAAATTAAAACTCTGCCATCTCAAAAGTATCTCTCTTACCCAGTGCCAACATTTTAGGTTATAACATTCAAAACAACATTATCCTAAGAACTTAAAACTATAACGCTACGAAAGCCAATCAGCGGCCGAGTAGCGGCGCGACGACAGATCAGTGATTGGTCGGCGCGAGGCGCGGGAGCAAACATGCTAGCGCGTTGGTGAATATCTTTGAGGCGGCTGTCCTCTATTGGCCCTCTTACGGCCAGAGAAATGGGAGCGTTCGGAAACGTTTTCCGCTATAGTACGTAATAAAATTTTACTTATCTTTATATTTCAATGTTACCTTTAGATTCCTCGTAGAACTGGTCAACGAATAAGAAAAAAAAAACAGATTATAATAACTTGTTCAAAATAAAGCACGGAACAGAAAAAAAACAGATTGTAACTGAATTATATTTGTTTCTGAACGCACCATAACAAATTTCGACGTGAAAAAGCTTGGTAGGTATCTACTACAAAATAAAACAAACTATAAATATTTAAATATGTGTGTCTGTTTGAAACTGTTTGCAAAATGCGTAAAAGGTGACGTAATCCGGCAAAACCATATTTTGCAAATGTTTGCAAGTTTAATTTTGTGATTACCTACTTTGGTAGTTTACCGATTTAAAATAATTTTATTTATTGTTGACCAAAAACATATTATTCAAATAATACTAAGAAACACTGACTTTGTACTCATCACTGACACGTATGACGTAGGTAATTAGTATTGTGACGAGATTTCATAAAAATCACGGGCCAACTTGATGTTTCTAATACCACCGAAAATAGAATTGTGTTTTTAGAATATTTAACTATTATACCTACGATAAATTAGAATTACAATAATACAGTATAATAGATAATATGAATCAAATGTATACTGAAGAAATATTGCAATTAAATCAATGAAAATGCATAGCATACAAAATAATAAGTACGCAAGAACTTCCGCGCGCAAATCATATAGCGCGGGACAACCGAGCTAGGAATGTATTTTCTAAGTTTCTAACAGTCAAACAAGTGAACGAAGTTTGGCAACGCCTTTTTTTCGTCCACATATTGCATGTAGGTCAAGGTTACGAAGAACGGCATCGTTGCATAAAACCTTCCTACGACTACTGGTATTTATGTTGCCATACAACAATAAAATTGTTTACATTAAAAAAAAAAACATAACATTGATGTCATCAGTTTTATGTTATTTTATATTGTTATTTTTTTGAACGGTTGGAAAGGAAATAATTAAAACTAATTATTGATTTAACAGAATTATTATAAGATCGTCTGCACCTGCACGCCATCTAGCGTGCCATAGTCTAAACAAGTTTACTTGTCATTATTTGTCAAAAGTCACGCACACTGTCGGTTGACACATCCACCTTAAGGTGGATGTGTCAACCGACCCTCCATACATATTTGAAATACACCTTTACACGACACACAGAGACTTTTTCTTTAAAATTTATCATTTTATCACTTCTCAACAATGGAAAGTGTCCGCAATCGAACTTTTTGGGCATTATCTTACATTATTTAGCGAGAAAAACAATAGTAAAATCCCGGCAAAATTTGACACTTCTTTAGTAGTGTGCGTGACTTTTGACAAATAATGACAAGTAAACTTGTTTAGACTATGGCACGCTAGATGGCGTGCAGGTGCAGACGATCTTATAATAATTCTGTTAAATCAATAATTAGTTTTAATTATTTCCTTTCCAACCGTTCAAAAAAATAACAATATAAAATAACATAAAACTGATGACATCAATGTTATGTTTTTTTTTTTAATGTAAACATATTTATTGTTGTATGGCAACATAAATACCAGTAGTCGTAGGAAGGTTTTATGCAACGATGCCGTTCTTCGTAACCTTGACCTACATGCAATATGTGGACGAAAAAACGGCGTTGCCAAACTTCGTTCACTTGTTTGACTGTTAGAAACTTAGAAAATACATTCCTAGCTCGGTTGTCCCGCGCTATATGATTTGCGCGCGGAAGTTCTTAATCGGTAAATCGGTAAACTACCAAAGTAGGTAATCACAAAATTAAACTTGCAAACATTTGCAAAATATGGTTTTGCCGGATTACGTCACCTTTTACGCATTTTGCAAACAGTTTCAAACAGACACACATATTTAAATATATATAGTTTGTTTTATTTTGTAGTAGATACCTACCAAGCTTTTTCACGTCGAAATTTGTTATGGTGCGTTCAGAAACAAATATAATTCAGTTACAATCTGTTTTTTTTCTGTTCCGTGCTTTATTTTGAACAAGTTATTATAATCTGTTTTTTTTTTCTTATTCGTTGACCAGTTCTACGAGGAATCTAAAGGTAACATTGAAATATAAAGATAAGTAAAATTTTATTACGTACTATAGCGGAAAACGTTTCCGAACGCTCCCATTTCCCTGGCCGTAAGAGGGCCAATAGAGGACAGCCGCCTCAAAGATATTCACCAACGCGCTAGCATGTTTGCTCCCGCGCGTCGCGCCGACCAATCACTGATCTGTCGTCGCGCCGCTACTCGGCCGCTGATTGGCTTTCGTAGCGTTATAGTTTTAAGTTCTTATGATAATGTTGTTTTGAATTATAATGTTGGCACTGGGTAAGAGAGATACTTTTGAGATGGCAGAGTTTTAATTTGTGTAATGTGTTTATTCCTGAGTTTTAATTAAAGTTTAAACCGTGAACAAGGCTTTATTTTAAGAACTGACCCATCCCGACTATAGTACATCTTTTGAACGCAACCCAATTGACATTGAGAGTTGAAGGAAAATCCGTCTGCACTTCTCCTGCACTTGCGATCATTTTCAATTGATTGTGGAAGCTGGTCCAAATAAAGGCTTATCTGAGATATCTGGGTATCGCATAGCTATTGGACTTGAAGCATGTAATAGAGTGGGCATTTCTTCTGGAAAGACATTGAAATATGTGTGAATCTTCACAAATTGAATTTGTTAGTGAAAGACATGATGGATTTCGAAGTGAATTAATTTTCAAGTGCTGTGATCGAGCGTGGAAACATTGGTAGCAGTAATAAAATAAAAACTGCATTTTTGTGGGCAACTGTGACTTCTGGTAGCTTTTACACTCAAGCAGCTCACATAACACCCCTTATGGATATTCCAACAATGTCAGCCAATAAATTTCGTCGAGTTGAAAGAAAATAAGGCAGTGTGTGGTTAGAACATATGACAGAGGAAATTAAAATTGCTGGTGAACAAGAAAGATCAATTGCTATTCAAAAAGGTCATACGGGCATAACTTTGACTCGTCATCTGGTATGGTAAGTTAATATTTTACTAAAAACAAATTTGGTTCTTTATGACTTTTTTATTATGTGAGTGGTAATGCCGGGAGGGGACGCCCTAGAAAGACATACACTGATCATATTGGTGCCGTTCTTCTGAAAGGACAGGTGCGTAGTACTGGTAACCGGCGTGCGTGTATGACCAGATGTATGAATGTGGACGAGGCAAAAGGAGTATGTAAGGATCGTAGCAAGTGGCGTTCTGTGGTTTCTGCCTACCCCCATGGGAAAAGGGCGTGAGTTTATGTATGTATGTATGTATGTATGTTATTATGTGCATTATTTACAAGTGTTGCTTTTCATTTCCAGGCCTGCTTCTTGGTGTTAGAAACAAATATTGTTATACATGTCAATATTATGGGAGGAGAAACATGGATATGAAAGCACATAATTGCTGCAAAAATTTTACTGGACCATCTACAGCAATGGAATCGGAAATTATTGTGGAAGGCTTTCAAAAGAGTGAAGAAATACATCAACTTCGCTATTTGAGTTTTATTGGTGACGGAGACTCCTCTGTGTTTGCAAAATTGATAGAGAAAGTGTCATATGGGAACATCATAAACAAAAATTAATGCAAGAATGACGTAATCAAAAACTATACCAGTGCACTCTACAAGGTAAATGAATAAATCAAATTTGTAAGTCATCCCAGGATCAGTGAAGCATATTATTATTCTGTATTTATATTTTGTTCTTTTTAGATCTTGGCCAACACTAAGCTCCTTCTTTCTTCGCGAAATATTTTGAAGCCAAAGATTATTACTGCAATGTAAATAAAACATAGACAGATGGAACTGAAAAGAAGGAAGAAGATCTCGTAGAAAGTTTGAAAAATACTGCTCCAGAAGTGTGGGCTCTCATTTATGCAGCCAATGAAAAAATTGCTTTGAAGGCTTCAAATCCTTCTGCAACATCAACATCAGTTAGAAATTCAAGCAAATAAGAGAAGTAAAGTTTTATTTCAGAGCAGCTTTGGAGATTGACGGTAAATAATATTTTGAAGTGAATGGTAAATAATATTGGTCAAAAAGTAAGAATTATATGCTAAGTATGTTTTCTTTGTTGCAGCAGCAGTGTAGCAGTTGGTTCAAAGAAAGTTTCAAGGCAGAGGGCGAAATCAACAAATCAAATGATTTTTGTTCTAATTGTATTATGGTAGTAGTTTGTTTAGAATCTACATTATCATTGTATATTTCTTTTTATTTTGTATCAAAAGGTGAAATAATACTTCTTAGGTATACTTACTTCATATAAAGAGCTTTATATTTTCGTTTTATTATATGCTTTTGTTGAGTGCTTCCAAATTAGGAAATATTTTTTTCACCTTCCTTGTTATTATCTCATAATAAATCGTTTTAGATTTGTAGCTCTTGTCTAGGAATTATAGTTTCTTACGTGTTATGAAATGTATAATTATTGTAATAATTGGTACTGTTACTAATCATAAGTGTTATTAGTTTTGAGTGATTATGCATGTATCAGCATTTAATTATGTTACTTCAAATTCTTCTGGTTTGATAAAAAAATCAATAGTGTACCTAATGTAGTTTGTTCAAAAGCTTACTATTCCATTAACAACTACTAAAATGATAAGAATAGCTGGTCGTTGAGTTGAACACAAGACAATGTTTGTAATTTATGTTCTTTCTCCTAAATTAGTTTACTGATAATATGTTATGTCTTTTTTATGTTTTATTTTTATGTACCTTTTATTATTGATTGTAGTCAATCGTAATATTAACTTACACCATAGTATTGTATCGAGTCTGGTTCTTCTAACCAAACAGACAGATGTGTTGCTGGAGAGTTTGTTCCGCCACTTCTTCTTTCCAGCAAAAACACTAGGAAGTGTCGAAGGGTGGGCGTTTTGGGGGACTGTCACTTGTAAATAAGTAAAGTAAAGTAAATTTTGACGTTCGAAAAGTTCTGATTATCAGCCTAGTTTGAATAAATGAGTTTTGATTTAGATTTTTTTGAGTAAAATAAAACTGCGTTTTATTGTAATTATTGTTGACATAATTTATTTCCCAAAATTAAATAGTTTACACCAACAAATATACCTTTTATTTTTTAACAATCGTACATAATGAAATATACCGACTCACGAACAGTAAGTCGTGGGTTCAAATCCAGACAGGCGCATTACTTTGTTGAATGTATTGCATCACCACATGCTCTCAATAAATATGAAGCAAATCATGGTGAGATTTCCTAGAACCAAAAATTTGAAGACGTGACATCTACCCCACTGGGCCTGAGTGGTGGCCGTGTCCCAGCAGTGGGAACATATAGGCTGATGATGATATACCGTAGCAGGTGGCGTTCTGTAGTTCTGCCAACCCAATCTACCCATAAAGAAAAATGTAAAACATTTTTTTTCATTCACGCCATCTAGTGTTCAATCTTCGTAAATGTACTCGCTCACGTCTACGTCTGTATGTGTAAACGACGCTATATTCAATGGCAGATTTTAAATTACACCTTTGTGTCGAATTAGGTGGATATTATGACAATGATGTGACCCAGTTCGATAAGACGTAATGTCCGATAACCGCAATTGCTACTCCTACGACTTAATAGTTTTCCAATTACACAAAAACACAAATAAACTAAAAATGTTGACTTCAACGCCATCTAGCGGGAAAATGGCTGGGAGCAGCCTGTATGATTCACCTTAAATAAACCCTTGTCAAAACTTTTTAACAAGATATATAACAAACTTCCACAAAAATAAACTTCAGAAGAAAAATCAGCTTCTGAAGTCGGTGACTTGTTTGTTTGATTTCGTCGTTTTGCCACCGACTTTAGAAGCTGATTTTTCCTCTGAAGTTTATTTTTCTGTTTCTTTTCTGCATATTACTTTTACAAAATAATGTCGATGTTTCACATCTGCCAGGCGTCCCGTGGCGGCTCACATTTTTTGTGTTTATTTTTTGTTAAAAAGTTTAGTGGTTGACATGTGCCTACCCCTTCACAGTGTACCAGCGTGATGTTATGTCATAACCTGGTGTAAACAATAGATAGACATGAGATTTGAGCAATCCCAGTCCATTTGCTGTCATTTATTGAGGAGTTCCGTTGCCTATCTCCGAAGTTCTTCATCAGATCTTCACCAAATGAATACCCAAATCGCTTCAAGTGAGGCTATAAAATTTGAAGAGTTCTCTCTATTTTTCCAGGATCTCATCATCAGATCCTTTCTTGATGATCATGGGACCACATGGGAAGTACCTATACCCTTTCAAACAAAAAAAAATAATAATCCAAATCGGTCCAGCCATCTTCGAGTAATCGGGGAACATAAAAAAAAAGATCCGACGAATTGATAACCTCCTCGATTTTGAAGTCGGTTAAAAAGGTACAGTAATATTGATTATTTTTCCAGTCAATCTTCATCATCATCATCATTTCAGCCCGGAATCACCCACTGTTGGGAATAGGCCTCCCCTTCTCTGCCACTCCTTTCTGATCTGTGCGTCCCTCATCCATCCGCTTCCCGCGCTCCTGACAATATCGTCGACCCAACGCGCTTTTGGACGGCCCTGGTTTCTCTGGCCTAACCTTGGCCACCATTCGATCAGGATCTTACTCCATCGGCCATCTCTGCGTCTAGCCAGATGTCCTGCCCAACTCCACTTTAGGTGTATCGCCCTGTCCCCGACGTCGAACACATTCGTACGACGACGGATTTCAGTATTGCGCACTCGGTCTAGTAGGGTTATGTCGAGCATAGCTCGCTCCATGGCCCTTTGTGCAACTCGTATTCGGTGCACAGTCTCCTTTGTGAGCATCCATGTCTCGGCACCGTAGGTCATCGTTGGCAGGACACACTGGTTGAAAAGGCGGGTTTTTAGGCACTGGGGTATCCTCTTAGACCGCAATAACATGCTCGACCTTACCGAATGCCGCCCACCCTACCTGTATTCTCCTAGAAAGTTCTTTGTTCGATTGCTCCTTATCAAAAGATAATATGTCCAAGATAAACGTAATTATCAACCATTATCAGTCGATCTTACTGCATAGTAAACTACAGTTTACTTTTATTTATAATGGAACTGCTCGAGCAGCAGTTGCGTCTTGCGACTGGTGCACGGTGAAAGCTATTGCAGGTTCACTCTGACCTTGCAGTTGTTATTCTGCTCACGCTCTTCATCCCAAATCCGAGCCGTGCCACACTTCCCTGCCTAGTACCTACCCGCCTGCCTATTGTTAGTTGGTTCTTCAAAATGGATAGTGGATGAACCCACAATTTCCTAATAGGTGTTGAATATGACTGACTGTACGAGCGGTCCGTGTATGGTCCAATGCTCTTTGGACGGGACGGTTGGTGCAGTGGTTGAGCGATTGAGATTGCTGCACTGCGTGTCACGGGTTCGATCCCCGCACGGAACAATTATTTGTAAGGCCTACAGTATGTTCCGGGTCTGAGTGTTTGGCTTGTGTATGTGAGTTTTAATGTTTGTAAACGCACCCACATCACGATACAGGAGAAATTCAGTGTGGGGTAGCGTTTTGGATCACAGGGATTTTCCTTTTCTTACGCGGCGAAAGTCTTCAAATACCATGAAGTGAAGATAGTAAACGCAACCTTCTTTATGCCTCCGCAGAAGTAGGTAGAAGTAATAAATAAATGCTTGTGGATGCAAATGTTTATTTAGTTTTTCACTTGTACTTGTTGGCGGGCTGGTGCGACCGCGGCCGCGCTGACACGGCGGTGCGCTGTCGTTGCCCGTGACGCTCGCGCCATTCCGACTCCAGGCGGGCATACACACCTCCTAGGAGAGAAACCAGGCACATAAAAATCAATAGTATGCACATTTATACAACATGCACCTAAGTCTTGCGGGACAGCCGATGTTGTAGACAGCATAAGAAAGAGATCCGGTACCCACAGTACCTATACGTTTCTTATGCTAGCTGAAAGATGAAAACCCATGACGTGAAAGCTGAATCCGACATTATCATCATCATTCAGCTGAAAGACGTCCACTGCTGCTGAAATGCTTCTCTCGAGCATCGCCACAAAGTCCGGCTCTGGTTTACGCATCTAGTGGATTCCGCGTTGACCCCCCCATAATGTCCCACAAAGAATTATATCTTATGTACCTATGGGCCAAAGTAGCCTGAAAATAAATGAATGTTATGATAGATTAACGGTAAAGAAATCTCGATCAATTACCAGGTGGCATCTTAGATTTATTTTGATGATGTAGGGCTGCGGTTTTCGCGAGGGCGGTTCGCATCTGTCGGGCGGCGCGCTCTTCGAACCGCCGCTGTCCATCCTGGTTACTGCGTGCTGACAAGCAGGAGACCCACTGACGACCCACCACGCGTGTCCGTCTGGGGAGGGAATATCAGAATATCACTAGATATGGAAAGAAAGAAAAAAGAGATCTAACAGCCATATTTTACGACAGGAATATAAAGGAAAAGCTGTTTGTGAATCACGGAGGAATCAAGCAAAATTTTCTAGAATACAATAAAACATTCAAATAACCCTCCTCTTGGGCTTCGCCGCAGTCGGGTAAAAAGCATCGCAAGGGGCTCGAAGGAGGCTGTGTAGACTTGTCGAGCGAGAGCAAGAATATGGCATGATGCGTCCATTCTATGTCTGCAAGTCTTGTCACTACTCACTTGTTGGCAGGATTAGTGTGTGCATGCGTGTGTTTCCTAGCAGTTCGGTGGGGGGCGCACTCCTCGTCGCTGGCCGCACTCGCCGAGCTCTGTTCGCTGTCATCCGACGAACTCGACTGCTCGCCGCCAGACTCGCCCGCTGAGTCACCGCCTCCCGGGGTGCCTTTCTTTGTATACCAGCAGTATTTGTCATTTACGTTTGGTTGGGGCCGAAAGCAGTGTGAGTTTACGAGCTGTAGTCTGTAGTAGGCATCTTTTGTTTTTGTTTTACTTAATGCCCGATTAAACTGGCAATACTATTAAGTACACTTAAAAAATGCACTGCTAGGTTTTCAATGCTTGAGTCCACGCCAAAAGTAGAAAATCCATCTGTTTTCACAGTGCAAATTTATGGTTGCAATTTCAATTTACGGTTTTAAGTAATAATAGAATGCCTACTATAGAATTCCGTCAACACCATCCATTGCGACGGGTCGTACGATCGCACTGCTTACGGCCACAGCGCCTGTTTTACCACTTGCTGCAATATTACTATTAGAATTTAAAGTAAACGAAAGTTCACAGCCACTTTCGTAATTATAAAGCAAGTTAAAAAAAAACTACCTAGTGAAGTTATCCTGAATATTAGAGTAAATAGCAGAACTCAAAAAAAAATGTTTTTTTCTTATAGAATAAATCAATGTTTCTTCTTTGGGTACTATCTAGAATGGTTATTCAAAAAAATCATACCATTTAAGTAGAACATTTGGGTGGGTAGTAAAATCTAATCATTTGAGAAGTAAGTAATAGCAATTAATAGCTTCCTTCTACAGAATAATATTCAGAGGAATTCTTGAAGCGATTATATTTTAAAGAAAGAATTCAATAAAACACTAAAGTTTTAACTAGTTAGCTGGATAGAAGAAAGAAATCTAGATAAAATTAAATAACCTTTAATGAAAGGTCATTAAAATTTAGAGAAGAATTATGTATGTTAGTACCTATATTTGTATAGAAAAGCTTACCTACCTAATAATTACAAGAAAAATGTGTAATGCACAACAATAAATGTTTTTTTTATTAAATATCCCACAGTCTAGCTATAAACATGCAAAATATCCAACTTAACAATTCATCTACTTAGTCAAACACATTATTTACCATTACACTACCTACAAGACTACCACTACGCACTACATGACATGCCATATTTACAATGCACTAAACTATAGGCAGGTACCTAATTACCACCAAAAACAGTAGGTAGCAGACCCTTCAGTATCAGAAGGTCTCGTGGCTGCCCGGTCGTAATGGCTTTGGTCCTTTGGCTTACCTTGCTCTTAAGGGTCTCTTCCTTGGAATCTTTCACGGAGGCGGGTTTCGGGGGCTTGACCTCTTTCTCCGGGGAGACCACGGTGCCAGTCGAGCAGTTCGCGTTGGAGGACTGCGCAGACACATGGGTTGTGCCCAATGCGGGCGAACCAGGTCTCACGTTGGCTGTGTATGCGTCGTTTTGATATGTATTTCTGATACTATTTGCCCCGTCTCGTACTTTCCCCACAAGTGTGTCAATTAATGTAGGCTTTACAAAGTTTTCTGTGTAACATCGGTAAATGAGGCAAAAATGTTTTGGTTAATATTGTACTGAGGTAAATAAAGTATTGTGTTTTACTTATGATATAAAATTACCGATGTAATACGCGATGTCTAATCGCTGACCACATCGTTGCAGACCTTCAAACAAAAATGACAAAAACCAAAATGTCGATGCTACTAAACAGAGATACATAATATTTAATTCTTTGGCTCTTTCACGATGAAATAATTTTGTGTTTCTAAAATCAAAGTTGGCGGGCGTTCTTTACGCGCAACAGCTTTAGATACTGGTCTTTTGAGCCAAAGAACATTGAATGACTGAATTTGTGTATTTACAATAGTTACTGTTCAGAACTATTATTTGATGCCAATTGCCAGGGCCCTATAATTTTGCAAGCGTGTCCCCATGGCCGCTACATGTATTGCCAATTGTTTTAGCGTATTTACAGCGGTTTTTTTCCAATTCGTTCTTGTGGTGCGGTTACGTGCAGGTATCGTGGAAAATTGAACATAATAAAACCCCCAGAAAATGAAAAAAAAAGGAGAATTAAAAAGATTTATTAAACTCAAACCAGTAACTATTAGTGGGACTTTAGTCCTGTTGACTATCCCGCTGAAAATAATCATTGAATCTGAAATACAAGATCTCAGTTAAAACCCCTCACGAAATGATCTCTCACATCACCGCACCACCTTCTACTCATCAACAAAGTGCGAGTCTCACGATTGAACTTGTTGTTGCTGGTGTACAACTTGCCGAGCAGTCCCAGAGTTGGGCGTGGCGGGACCAGCTGGATACCGTCCCACCAGAACACCTCCTTGCACTGCAGCCGCCCGTTGCTATCCTCACCTGGTTCTAGGGCGAAACTTAGAAGCTGGCCTTATGTACAATTCCGAAGAAATTAGTCATTTTGTTGAAAAATTAGACTTGTCGAAGGACCAGATCTACTATGGTAAACCAACGTGTTGACTAAGAAGTTGCAACTCCTAGGTTGACAAAGTGGATTCACCGCCTCTGGTTTTTTTTTATAAATACTACGGAATAAGGTGCTATTTAAAATCTAAGAATGATTTTAGTGCTATTAACAACCTTAGAATAATTTGGATGATACAATTTACAAACATACAATAGTTTTAGGTGTAATCTTAGAACAATTTTCGTGCTATTTACAATCAGAATAATATGTACAGGTAACACAGGTCCACAAGAAAAACATTTGTACATAAAACACGGGTATTACCATAGCAGTCATCATTCACTTTATAGATCATGAGAGTTTCTAGTTTATTATTGATCTCAAACTAGATTATAAAGTTTGCCGGTTAACTTCAGAAACAAATTGGCTTCAACGACACAACTGAAGTCGTAAATGAAGGGTCTCACATCAACTACAAAAGGAGACCGGTTTTCCCAAGGAGGTCAAAACACTAAGGTGCTGTACATCATGCGTACCTCTGCTCACAAGTCTGGTGAGTCTCTCCGGAAACATGAGCTGCGGCGGCCTCATGGATATGATGTCCCGGAACTGGTTGTAAAGTTCCATGACGGCCGAATCCATCGCCCGCCGCTCGTCTGGCACGTGCTCGCGGAACTGGCAACCCTGATAACCACAGAGAAGAAGGAATAATTACATCATTCACCTCTTATACGCTGTGCGACTTCAGCCAGTTTTAAATGTTCACCAACTTGTTGATCCAGAACGTTATAATAGGTAGATAGTATCAGTCACTCACAGTATTCCTGGTGATTGTCTCGAAACGATAGGCCCTCTCTCCGCAGCAGGGGTACCTGCCGGCCGGGAGTGAGGGCCGTCCCTCTAGCGAGAACATGTGAGCTGGCTGCTCGTGGTGGGAACACCACTCCATCTGGAGAGTAAAAAAGTCTTACATACCTACCTAAAAGAATTTCCAAAGGATGAAAGGATCGCTTTTTGCGATAAGATCACCCGTTAAACTGTCACCCTTTGTAAAACGTTTACTTTTGTATGAAACTTGTAATTTGTATGGTGTTCAAGGAGATGATGTGTCTGTTTATAGAGTATAAATTATATCTAGCGCAAAAAGATACACACCCGGCAAAAAAAAATTGTTGATGACTACGAACTTTACGGAATCCTTATAAAATCGTCACGTCCGTCTGTTTGTCCGGATTTGACACAACATTTAGATGAATGGCCTTTTGCAATTGTGCAATATAGGGTAGAACTCCTCTTCACCATTGTCACTCACAGCTTGACTTCACCCACTGCTGGGTATAGGTCTCTCTTTGCTTGAGCCAAGCTCCACGTTCTTGTGCCACACTCATCCAGGATATTCCATCAACGCCAGTCTCGCCGCCGCCGCCGCCAGACGACGAACACTTCTCTTTCTTGTTCTTAGAAGCCACTTAGTCACAGCTGTGTCCCATTACTTCGTCTTACCTGATAGGCCGGGAAGTAGCTGTCACAGAGCTGACAGCGCAAGAAGTGGCAGTCTGCCCACAGGCGCCAGTACACGCGGCGCCAAGACCGCAGCTCTCCGTACAACCAGGTGATGTACTCGTTCAAACTCCACGAATGGTCCCTGGAGAATGTGCAACACATTAGCGAAAACATCATTATCTAATTTCTCGTCAGTGGCCAGGGAGTCTGGTCTGGATATGTGCCTGGTTGATAGCAGTAGGCTCCCCCCTTAAACGTACCTGGCGAAATACGAGTGTGCTATTTAAGTACACGTCTACCTAACCATTCGGCAACTACATGCGTGATGTTCTGTTAAATGTAAAATCTTATATGTTTTTATAGGGCCACTAAACCAGAAAAGCTTCTAGCATAGAACATAATTAAAATAGACATGGGTAGACAGTATAAGACTGCTGAATACCATGGTCACCTGGTATGGGAAGAGATCACGTTGCCTCGTCGATCTATCCGCATGCTAGCGGGCTGGCATGGCACCTGCTCAGCGATATGACGTCCTAGTAGCTTGTTGCATCTAGTCAAAGAAAATAAGAAAGTAAAGTGATAAGTCCCGTCGGGGCTGCGGGTTGTTCAAAAGAGATACCGCGGCCTCGGCGCAAGGGCTAAGAAGGAACATGGGTTGTTTTTAGTCAGTAGAAGTCTGACACTCCCTTCCGCTCTGCCCAAGAGTGGGAGGAGTTATTTGATGATTTCCCATCCCCCAAAAAAAAAGAAAAAAGTGATAAGTAGGCGGTTAAAGAAAACTTTATGAACGTAGTCACACCTTTTTCAGGATATACATGGTACACAGCTTACAATAATATAAGTACGTAAATTACAGCTTTCTATTTTCTAATAATAAGTCTTTGAGCTAAGCTGCGGACAGATGATCAGATAGACAGTCGGATGTGACGAAACTATACGGGTTCCTTGTTGACTAGGGAACTCTAAAAAGAGTAGAAAAAAAAAACTTTTTACAAAAAAACAACAACTGACTTCCAAAAAAAACTCGTACTTTCGTAAGTCGGTTAAAAATATGGTCAGTGCCTGATATTAGGAGTGTAGACAAAAAGACAGTGGTAATAACAAATTGGGTATATAGGAGCCACAAAAAGCAAAAAGCCAACGTCACGCGGTGTTCCCAGGCGGTCACCCATCCAAGTACTGACCGCGCCCGATGTTGCTTAACTTCGGTGATCGGACGAGAACCGGTGTATTCAACGTAGTATGGACGTTGGCGAATGCTATATCGAATTTTGCGTTTCGTTGATTAAAAATGTATGACGTCATTTCATACGGCACGGTGTGTTATGTTAATAATAAAATTCGTTGCTAGGGAAGACATTCAACGAATTTGATGGTTCGTTCGTTCATCACTGTAAGGCAGTAAAAGAAGTCGCGTGAAGTGGCAATAAACGTGTTAAAAACCAAACTACACCCGAACGCTTTTGATAAATTTTATAAGGAACCAATCGGGAAGCATTTAGTATCCTTTCAAGAAGAATTTTATTTCAAATCGGTTCATGCACACATGGAGTTATATGTATGAGGTAACAAATATAAAAATACGACTTATTTGAGAACCACTTATCGTAGCTATGCTAGTAGTGCCATCAATTTTGTTTATATCCCCATTGGATAGCCCTGATGTGTTAGTTATCATAATTATCATTGTGTGTAAAAATCTCCTTTCCCAAAAATTGGTGATGAAAGTTCAGACGCCTGCACGAATGATTAAAGCAACATAACATAGTCGTGTAACTTGACAAAAGCGTCAGGAGTACTCTCTTATGTTTAGAACTGCTAACTATCTTGTCAACATTATCCGTATGTCTGTAAATCTTTTAAATATGTAAATTGGTTCTATACAGTTAATTGCCCTTGTTATTGTTTTATCAAGTGTTGTGCAAAACGTACTTGTTACACTTAAAAAGCGTGGCGAGGGTGGAGTAGTGTCCCCGGAGGGTCTCGGGCACTGGCTCCGCGAGAGACAGGATCATCTTGCAGTACAGGCGCGACTGGATCTTGTCCTTGCGGTCACGAACGGCTTCCAGCTCTGCATTCGTGTACATGGCTGCCAGTCTGGGTTGAATAAGTTATGAATTAGTTGTTAATTTGAGAGAATTCATGATGATACAAATGTTATGAACTTATGTTATAAATATATCGCTTCTTCTTCGTCCTTCACTGTGGACAGAGTGGTCGTGGTCATGAGGTGTCACCCACAACTGCGGTCGCTGCCTTTTTTTTTTGGGGTGTTGGGATATCATCAAATAACCCCTCCCGCTCTGGGCAGAGCAAAAGAGAGTGTCAGACTTCTACTGACTAAAAACCATCCATGTTCCTGCTTAGCCCTTGCGCCGAGGCCGCGGTATCTCTTTCGAACAACCCGCAGCCCCGACGGGGTTACGCAATCCCCTAACAAATAATAAAAAAAAAAAAATAAGTTGAAACATGAAGATTCGTGAAAAACGCGCTTCATAGATTTCGACTTCGTGGTCCTGATTATATCTAGCGCAAAAAGCCTTCGCGATCCTTTTCCACCGGTGCCTATTGGCAAGGCGAGCACATTCTGCCACAGGGAACTTGGTGACAGATTTGATGGAGTCTGTTCAGCGGGTTGGTTATCGACAACGTGGTCTCGTGTTTTGACTCTACCCTGAATCTTAGAATCTGAGTATTTATAATTTCACAAGCGACTTTTATTCTTCTTTATGAACCATTGCTTCATTTTCAACTATTGCTTTTATATTATCATTCCTCATAAAATCCAACAATCTTTTCTTGGCCCACCACTGATACGGAGTCTGATACCTAGCTACCAATGACTAATGTACTGTAATGACTTGTGGATACCTGGTTAGCAAAGCGTCGCTCAGACACGCCAAGTTGGTGGAAGTCTTCACGATGTCATTAATGTGCGCGTGGCAGTAGATCAGGCAGTCATGCAGCAGTGGCTCCATCTATACAGAATACGACTTTAATATTGCTACTGCAAGAACACAGGCCTACTCCTCTTTTACAAGGGAGTGGGCTGTAATCCACCACGCGGTTAAACTCACACCATTTATTTCAATTAGGCCTTAAAAGACACTTTCAAGTTAATAGAATTTTGATTCTACACCCTTTCATTTCGTATGGAGAAGAATGGGCCACAAAAGAGTTTCTTGAACGTTCTTCGCTTTTAAAATGTTAAACAATGTTGCGGGGCCCTTGCGTCGTAGACATCACAATAATATTATGTCTTCGACGATTATTTTGCTTCATAATATGTAGTCTTACTTTTAAGTCAAGTCAAGTAATATTTCAAGCACTGCTTATTGTATTTTCTTATTTTATATACCTAATATTGAAGCTGTCTTGGCTTTCGTACGTTTTTTCACAGGTGACCCCAGAAAACCAGCGCTGTGCTTTGGGTGCCCATAGCACAGCACCATGCTGAGTGACAACTTACTTGTTGCAGTCACGACGTAGACTATCTTTTTATTATCCCTGCTTGTTGTATTTTTACCCGACTGCAAGGAAAGGGTTATGTTTTTCGCGACTATCTTCTATTTGTTATGCGTTGTATGTGTATTGTTTTTTTTTCCTGTATATCTCTTTGTATGCTCGTTATGTTTCTGCGACAAATAAATATTTTTTCTTTCTTTCTTTATTTAAATTGGGACACGCCAGGGTCCTTACGATGCTTATCTCGAACATTATGAGAGCTGAGGTGATGACTAATTAATACAATTACACATAGTCGCGCCTGCTTGGTTTCGAATAGCACGACCAAGAACTACAACTCTTGTCGGGGCCACCAATGCTCTGTCTGTGTAGGCTCTGGCTCAGAGATTTCACTGATTAAGGCTTTACCGTACCTGTAGAAATGATGCAGACACCAGAATGGGTACCACATTGTGAGGGTCGAGCAAAGGCCAGTCGGCCACCAAAATAGTATCCCGTTTCACCCAGCGCATTAACCAGTCGAAAATCTACAAAACAAGAGATTATTTTAGGTAATGATTTAAAGATCATTTTATTTGGGTTTTTATAATTCATTTTAGCCATATATTATGACGTAAACGAATACCTATACATAGTAGTAATATTATAATACTGTCTTAAACACTGAAAAACGGAATATATTTAGCCATGTTAACTTTTTGTATAGTACGTGATCATGGTGCTTGTAACAGCGCCAAAATATCGGGAGGAGTTTTCAGTGTTTACGATAGTGCTAGTGACCATGTTAGTTTAAAAACATAATAATAAGTTACCTGTATATCACAATGTACAGATATATCCATATCCTCAAGTCTCTGGCCAGCTGTGACATCAGCAAAGTATCCCATCTTGGATACTAACAACTTCTGCGGGCACCTAAAGTCTTTCTTCAGGCCTTTCACTTCATCACAAACATGAATTTCTACGTCACCCCTGAAAAAAAAAAGTATTTTGCAAAGAAAAAATACAAAAAGATATTCCGATACCGGGAATCGAACCCGAGCCTCCTGGGTGAGAGCCAGGTATCCTAGCCACTAGACCATATCGGATGATGCAGTAGTGATCGAAATTGTTGTGCACAATATATTTAAATGACAATTTTGTCACAAAAGGATTACATAGAGACCTTACAGTTATTTTTTTTAAATCTAGTAACTGACAAAAAAATTCAGTAGGTACGAAGACAGACATTTTACTTACTCTTGTTTTGTATTATTGCGGTCTTGTTGAGCTATGGTTACTGAAGATTTGCGCCTTCCTAGGCGATCCCTAGATTCTTTTTCATCCACAAAGCCTAAAATTGAAATAGTGAAGGTTTTAAAGTGCTTATAGGTATTATTATTATTTTAAGTCATTTCTATGTCGTTACCTCCAAAACTAGCAGGTTTCTTTATATCAACAGTTCCTGATGAAACTTTTTTGATTATAGGGGTATAAAGACTTGTAGTTTTTGTTGTTTTTTTATATCCTGCCAGGTAAGGCAGAATTGAATCCAATATCCCTTCGTTTAGTACCTGAAATGAAAGTTTGTTTCAGCGCCATCTATTGGTACATTTGTCAAACATCTGAAATGAATTACAGCTTTAATACAACTTCTTACAACTTCTCTTTGTTACTTTGCAAACTTACATCATTAAGTTTGCAATTCAGGTTGGCTTCAGTCCAAATACCTAGCATTTCCACTCTTGCTTCGGGAGGCAATGCTCGTCGACGTTCGAATTTTCCTGGAAACAATCGTAACTTTTAAATGGTTTTTCCGACCAGAACCAGATGGCACTAGTAGTACTATTCGAAGGGGTGCCGATGGGATTTTACGAATCTTGTAAAAATGTGTCAGCCAGGAGAACTCGTTCGTTCGGTAGTTTAGCGTAATTTGTGTCAGTTTTGTTTTGTTTGTTGCGAGGTGATAAACCTTCCGTCTAATATTAACATATCAGATAAGCACTCAAGGCATTTAGAATATGGGAGCCAGTCAACACTCCATCAGGTCCTAGTGGTCAAATGGGAGCCACTGCTTGCGCGACCAAGTGCAGGGCACGTCGATATTGCGGCTTAGCGTGAGTAGCGTGGGGCGTGTGGTGTGGTAGGTACCTGTGCCGTATATATAGATAGGTCGGGGACCGACGCTCGGTTGTCACCCGAAGACACACCAAAGAACACTCTAGGGCAGTGCCCAGCCTAGGAAATGCAGTGCCATGACTTTGTCGCGGCGGGCGGTGCGGTCGGGTCCGCGGTGTGGGCCAAAACTTAGCCGGGAGAGCGTAACGAACTGGGCAAGTACTCCAACACTCCACCGGCCCAAAGTAGTCGAAGAACATCGTGAGATTTTAGCCAGTAAGAGACTGGCCAGATCCCTTCGCCTATATAACTTAAGGCGGAGGACATCCATGAGGACTATTACGGGCAATCAAAAAAATGGGTGCTAGTCAACAGAAAATTACCTTCGATTTCACTGCAGCTAAATCTCTTTTCAAGTTGATCTTCGCCGTTCTTTAGTTGCAAGTTACTCTGGCTCTTGCTAACCGGCGTCTTGGCGTCAGCAAAAACGGTCTGATGCAGGAGATCTCGTTCTTGCTGCTCGATAACATGGTTGATAACAGTTAATTTGGTCAACTCTTCCCAATCTATCTTCGATGCTTCGTCTTCACTGCTCTCCAAGTGCTCGTAAACTTGATACGCAGTTTTCATAAAATCAAAAAAGTCTTTGACGGTAATCGTTTCAGAGGTATCTACTGTCCTGGGTGACGAATTTCTCCGTGTTAAAGCTACAGATGTTGAAGGGCTCCTGCTTCTCGGTCCATCACCATTGTTCATAAACATTGAATCAGATTCTGAGCGCTGATTAGACATTTTGAATCACGGCTATTCACGTATTACATTTGACTGATAATTTCATGTGTTTATCGATTTAATAAGCCTCCTGGAAACAGCGGTTTGAAGTTAAATAAAATTATTGATTGGTAACCATCGAGGTAAAATGTTGATAACTTGTTGGCAACGGACGTATAAAAAAAATGGTATCCATTGCAAAAGTAAATACCTACTTTAATAAAATTAATTTATTATTTTTTTATTATAGACTATTAACAATTTAAAAAAAAACTGATGTAGCATGAACGTAAAATCTCAGAATACTTGCAGTAGGTAGGTAAGTATTTACAAAAACCAAACAAAATCCCTAATTAATGATTGCTGAAAGATGGTGCCAAGATGCAAGATGCAGGTGCTGCTGTACTAATGTTTTTGGCTAAAATTATTTGACATATTTTATTTTTTGGAAAATAATTTATTGTCTTTGGCCCCAAGTTGGTCAAATTTATACCTACATAGAGTACCTACTACTAAATATCCAGAAGTACAGTTAACGACAAAGGTGACTAATAAAGTCCATTTCACGAAAGAAGTCCCGCAGACGCAGCGCTGTATGTCGCGCGACATAATGTTGTTTCACAACTTTTGGCATCGTAAATAAACCTTATAACGCACTAATCCAATAATAAACTCACAAAATATCTACCACAACAAACACACCTTGATAACATCGACAAACGACAACATGGCCGATCTGTTTTTAGTTCCACAATTGGACTTCTTTCGTGAAATGGACTTTACTTCAGTTTTCTAAAACTTCGCTGCCAACAAATCCTTTCCGTTTTTTGACCGCACTTTGCTCTTGCAATTAAAACAAGATTGGGGTTTCGATTTCTTCGAGCAGGTGGGTAGGTAAAAGCAAAAGAGATTTGTAGAAAGCATACTTTTTTAGTAGGTAATTGAAGTAAATGTGCCTAGAAGATAGTTAACATTTCATATTGTGATGATTTCGTTTTCGTTCAGTTCACTGACCTAGTTGACATCTAAGGGTGAGGCCAAATGTTCTCGTAGCGGCGATCGGCGGCGAAGACCTCTCGCGTCCGGCCCTGGTGCATGCAAGCCATGGTCCGGGGCGAGGAGGAATGGGACGCCGTCGCCTCCTTCTGCGAAGCAGTGATGCTAGCGAAGGAGGTGGCGGAACGTGAGAGGGAGAGAACCTCTCGTCCCAGCCGCCGCGGGAGGCGCTCCGGGCGTCGGGGGCCACGTGATGGCTTCCGGCCACCGTAGACGCGGGCCTGTGGACGGTGAGTGATGGGTAAGCTCGCCGTCCGTCCGTCTTATGACGACGACAGGCCGTGTCGACGGCGCGTTCGTGTTCCACGCACGCCTCAAAGAGATGTCAGCAACATGGAAGGGGCCCGCAAGGGCCGACGCCTGTCGAGGCTGCGGGTTGTCCGCAAGGGATACCGCGGCCTCGACATGAAGGGCGAAGAAGGAACATGGGTGGTTTTTAGTCAGTAGAAGTCTGACACTCCCTTTGGCTCTGCCCAAGAGCGGGAGGGGTTATTTGATGATTTCCCACCCCCCAAAAAAAAAAAAAAAAAAAGGGTGAGGCCAAACGAACGAGCGTAATTTTGTGAGTCGTGAGTCGCAGAAATTCTGCCTGGCAGAAATTCTATTGGAATCCAGACGAGCGCAGAAGGACTCATTTTGCGTCGCCGTGTGAATCAAATAGGACTTTTTTATGAAACCCAATGCAGCAGAATTTCTGCGACCGAAATTCTGCGACTCACGACTCACAAAATTACGCTCGTTTGGTTGGCCTCACCTCTGAAGAATGACTTCGATAATATTGATTACTAGCAACATTGGTTTGTAACATACATGACATAAAAATCACGCGGGATGATTAAACGGAGATTCTTATTTTTAATATTTATCTGGTCTGGTGCAATGATTATAAAACACCAATTTACATCACAAAAATTAATAAAAATGGCTTGACTAGTGTGTAGTACTATTATGTATTCTGTGCTAGTGTTACAAACTGACACGTCTTACTCACTTTTTTGGCATACGTAAATGGAATGTTTTGCAGCTTGTCTCTTTCTAATTCAAGTATTAAGAAAAAGAGAGATATATCGGGCACGTCACAAGTAAAACGAAAATAATTAAGTAGATTGGAATGCAAATTGTCTTTGGTCAGTTTAGTGATATGTCATATCAACAACATTTTCACTGTAATATTTTGTTGTCCAACAAATTTATTTAGAATGTTCACGGCTGTACTTTATTATGGAAAGCCACCAACCCGAATATGACAAGAACGGATTATTGTCTGACACATTCTGGAAGACACCACAGCGTGCGATCCCGGGCAGACCTTTTCAGACGGTCAAACGGACCGAGGTTATGTCTGGGTCATCGTATCAACAGTTCCAGGCGTCCGTAAACGACGCCTGGGACCTGGGCGACGACGACATCATATCTGGAATCGCCGAAACTAAAATATCGAAGGCCATATCGCAAACTGCTGCTTTGAACGTGATAAATTCGCATAGGAATAGTAGTAGGAACGTAAACAAGAATGACGTAAAGGTTGAGAGTGAGATTGTGAAGCCAAAGGCTGAGGCGGTGGAGGTGAAGAAGAATGAGGTCCGTAGGGTGGGTGCAGGGAGTTCGGGGCCGATGCGGCACTACCCTGGCCGGCCGCGACCCGTGCGTCTGTCGGCACTGACCTCTCGCGAAGAGAGCAGCGAGTCCAAGCTCGAGAGGTTCCAACAAATGCATGATAGCACTGTCATAGACCTAGATGACCTCAAGCAGATCAGTTGGTCTGGCATCCCAGTCAAAGTAAGTCATAATGGTGTCTGTTTCAGATGAGTCACTCTCTGTAATTATGATTGGTTAAGCTTGTTGATTTTGTTACAATTGTTGCAAGTGTGGCATTGGCAGGTACTTATTGTTATTGTAATTTTAAGCCGCGTGATGGAAGTTTCCTTTAGTATGTGATGATATTCATAAAAATCAGTAAGACATTAAATAATGAATCATCTTTGGCCACAATAATGGGCCCTCCAGGTGCTCCTTGCTAGCTGACAGAGATTCAAATAAGATCAACTTGGCACGGTTGATATCAACAACATTTTCACTGTAATATTTTGTTAAAAAATGCAAAATATGCATTTCAACTAAGGAGTTGAAATGCGTAACACAGATCGGGATCACATCATCATTAAACATCATTGTCCATTACTTCATATTTGTTTTGCATGAATGCATAATAATTAAACATATATATTATCATAGCAGTTGTACAGCGTCACACCTACATGGAACGGAGCAAGAGCACAGACTTGTTACGTAAAATTCTGTAATACCTCCTCCTGGGAGTGGCACTGGCTCATGTAACACAGGTCTATCACCTAGCACTGAAGTCGGACACTTCACACAATTTTTAACCAGTTTCTTGTAATAAAGATTATTAATTGATATAGCTGTTCTGAACCCTGGTTGGAATAATATGGAAGGAAATGGAAATTATGTTTTGTCATACGAGAAGGCTGTATTATGTTCTTATTTATTTCATTGAGGGATCTAAGACAGTTGAATCATTCCACCATAACTCATCAAGGCAGTGCTTTACTTCTGGTTATCCCTGATATTCTGGCATTCATGATTTGCATTGATTGGGAATAGAGTGTCCCCCTGTGGGGTACGAGCCTTTACTCAGGGTGTCATTGGGAGAGTACAGCAAGAAGACAGGCTGGATCTAGGCGGTGTGTTTTATGAAAACAGTTTCAGGTTTTATGCAATACTATGACTTAATATACAATTAAGTTTTACCACTTCTATAACCACCCACACCCTCAGCTACTTGAGGAGGGGATGGTCGGTGCATTTGTAAGTCATATAAGATCAACTATCAGTGTCAACATCAGCTGGCTTTCTATGCCTATTGTATTTGCAACACACGGACTATTATAACCATTATTGTATTTACATTATAATAGTATTTGACATTGCACACAACCTTGTGCATAATATTTTTGTCACTACCATGCTAACTCCAATAATCACCACATTTTTCTTATTCAAGGTTCAGTGATTGTATGTAAACACAATACTAGTACTTATAATATAAGATAGCAGACACAACCCGTCGGGGGCTGCGGGTCCCGTCGGGGCTGCGGGTCCCGTCGGGGCTGCGGGTCCCGTCGGGGCTGCGGGTCCCGTCGGGGCTGCGGGTTGTTCGCAAGAGATACCGCGGCCTCGACATGAAGGACTAAGAAGGAACATGGGTGGTTTTTAGTCAGTAGAAGTTTGACACTACCTTTCGCTCTACCCAAGAGCGGGAGGGGTTAATTGATGATTTTCCACGCACAATAAAAAAAAAAAAATGTTCAGTGATTGGAGGTAGTTTCACTTACTTTATTCATACACAGCTTCTGCCCTCAAAGTTGCCAGGTCTGGTTAAGCATCTTTCTTTTTCCATTCTTCTCTAATAATTGTGAGAGTCGGATACTGTCTCATCTTACCATCTTTCACACAGTCTATCCATCATTTATTTGATCTTTTCCTACTCTTATAGCAAACATACAAAGCAAATCTTAAGCTTTATAGGAAATTGATGAATTTTAAGCAATTAAGCAAATCTAGTAAAGAGAACAAGAATAACATAAGAATTGAATCTACATTATACCCCTATTACATGAGACTTACACCTAATTGACAAAATATGGGTGAACTATTAGGTACACCTCCGCCTAACCCTATGAGGATAACAGGCGTGATGTTATGTTATGATATTGTTATGTTATATTCAATCTATAAGAAAAATATAATAATTTAATATCATTTGAAAAACCCATAATAATAAAGAAGTAAACATCTCAGAGCCGACTATAAATGCATTATTCATTGGACAAGATAGTAATATTCTAATAAGCTTCATAAATTATACGCCAACATTTTAACAAATCTTATTTGCATAATATTCAGGGTACTTACAAGCTAATTTGCTTTGCTAATGTGGGTTTAATGTAATATTATCTGTACTAAGAATAAGTCTTTTTGATAAGAAACTCAAACAAAATAATTAAAATACTGGTTTGTTTACCAATTAAATACAACATAACATTGCATGACTAACTTTTTTGTGCTAGCCTTTTGATCTTTTCTCTGCTGGCCAAAGACATCCCCTTTCTCCTTCTACACCTCTATATCTGTGTTAGATTAAGAAAATGCAATCACGGAATAAATGGCAATAGGGTCGCTGCCTTTTGCATGGGACTTTAACATAACTGGCGAAAATTGGGTGTACTAATGGGTACACCTCTGCCTAATCCTTCCAGGATTACAGGCGTGATGCATAACTTCACGCCTGTTATTCAGAAAATGATTGTAACAATGGCATAGATAATGAATGTTGACCATGTTGCACGAAAACAAGATGAGATCGTCACAACACCTTTGCTGCGGCATATAAATTAACAATATTTGAATAAATATTAACCTTAACCATACCTATGAGGGTTCGAGTTACTTTAACCGATTTAAGAAGAGAGGAAGTTCTCAATTCAGTTGATTTTTTTATGTTTGTTAACTCCGTCATTTAAGAACCGATTTGAAAAATTCTGCAAAGATATAATCTCCGATTGATCCCATAGAAATTTCATCAAAATCGTTTCAGTACCTACTTTCGAGTTTCGGTTCGTGATGGTTCTTAGTAACTTTTAGTTGCAATGTAAAATTGATTCGTGACAAGAATTAGTATTGTGGTAAAAAGGGTAAAATAAAAACCAGAGATTCAAGAAGAAGTTGTTTGTTTTTTGTGCAAATAGTTTTTAATTACATGACAACATCACACCTGTATAAATGTGTATGTCTTCTACCCGTCCTCAAATAGGTCTGCAACCAGTTTTCACCCATGCATTATGTTCATCATACCGTTTTCCTTGAAAAGGTCAACTGTGGGTAAAGGTCTTTTTCACCTCTGTGGAAAATCGTCATAGATGTCTTCTGCCCTGGGGCGACCATCGGAGTCTGTCAGAGTCTAATTACTAAAAACCATCCCGGTGTTCCCTTTTGACACTTGCACGGGGATCATGGGTACTAGTGCGCCTTCTACGAACCCGGCTAGATGCAGTAGAGGCCTAGGTTAACCTTTCGCTTATTAACCATCATCATCATCTGCCTAGCCTTTTCCCAACTATGTTAGGGTCGGCTTCCAGTCTAACTAGATGCAGCTGAATACCAGTATTTTACATGAAGCGACTGCCTATCTGACCTCCACAACCCAGTTTATTAACCATAAACGGTATAAATAAAGAATCCAAGCTTCTCCTTCAGAAAAACTCCCTCCCAACTCTGGAACTATTTTATTATAGCTAGCCCATATTGTCCCACTGCTGTGCAAAGGCCTCCCTCCATTCCTTCCAACAGTCACGGTTCTGTGCAACTTCTTTCCAATTCTCAAGGAAGACAACCAGTTCATCGAATTATGCTTAAACAAAATTCTAACCATACTTTTCCTTCTTTCTCCAGGCTAGGGCAATAACATGGCGTCTCCTGGCCGGCTACCTGCCTCCCAACGCGGAGCGACGGGTAGAGACCCTGGAGCGAAAGAGAGCGGACTACAAGCATCTAGTGCGACAATACTACGATGCAGAGAGAGACGACGATACTTACCGACAGATCCATATAGATATACCGCGTATGAGCCCGCTTGTGGCTCTGTTCCAGCAGATTACTGTCCAGGTGGGTGTTTGATAAGACAATTTTTTTTTCATCTTTGGTTTGTACACACTGACATCAGATAATAATATCACACACATAACATCACGCCTATATTCCCCGAAGGGTTAGGCAGAGGTGTACCTAATAGTACACCCACATTAAATAAACAAGAAGAGAAAAATAATAATAATAATAGATAATAATATCTCACGGAAATAAGGTATTTTTAGGGTTCCGTACCTCAAAAGGAAAAAACGGAACCCTTATAGGATCACTCGCCCCCCCCCCTATGATCTCCGAAACTACTGAGCCTAAAATTTTGAAAAAAATACAGAAATTAGTATCAACACTTATAGATTACAGGAAAACCTATAAGAAGTTTATGGTGCTAAAATAACATGGACAATCTCTCACTCTCAATATCTACTGCAATGGTACGGAACCCTTCATGTGCAAGTTCGACTTGCACTTGGCCAGTTTTTTTTTCTTAAAGTATGATATATGATTATATCACAGAGAATGAAAACTACGAGTCTGTGTTTCAACCCTTTATGGGATGGGACATACAAAGTGGCCAATAAACTGGCCAGGCAATGTCGTAGACCAATCTCATGGACCTTTATTCGTAACTTGAACCCTAGAAAACATTTACTGTCCGAAAAAGTTAGGATCAGTGTTCGAAGAACAGATTAAAAAAAAAAACATTAATATCGTCTTACTTCAATATCTAGCATCAATTAATATAATTGCCCAAAAACTAACGTGTTATATTTGGATTCTAATTCCAGGTCATGTTCGAACGTATCCTATACATCTGGGCGATCAGACACCCGGCTTCAGGCTACGTGCAAGGCATCAACGACCTGGTGACGCCTTTCTTCATGGTCTTCCTCCAAGAAGCAGCTCCGGGGCAGGAGTTGGACAACTTCCCCCTGGACAAACTGACGGAGGAACAGAGGGACATCATCGAGGCTGACTCCTTCTGGTGCCTCTCCAAGTTCTTGGATAGCATTCAGGATAATTATATATTTGCTCAACTTGGTATTCAATATAAGGTAAGTGAAAGATGTTTTTTTTTTTGCTTTAGAATTCTGGACTGTCTTGTTGCTGTAGTGGTCGCAAGCGCGACTGTTGTGCATGAGGTCCTGGTTTCGATTCCCGGGTCAGGCAAAGTGTTATTGAGTTTACTATCACGAATTTGATTCTGTTGATTCACGAGTCTGGATTTGTGCCCAGTTGATGGCAATAGGCTCGCCCCCCATTTCATGGGACTTAAACATAACTGGCTAAATGTGGGTGTACAATGGGTACACCTCTGCCTAACCTTTCGGGAATTACTGCTGTGATGTTATGTTATGTTGCTTGGCTGAAAATGGGTGGTTCTGAAAACGTTTACATGAAAATTGGAGACACCATGATTACTACTACCTAGATTGTTCGATCGGAAATAAGCAGTACTTTAAATCCGATCCAACAAGGGCAAGGCAGACTTCATGACATGGTCGACCTATGCACACAACTTTAAAAAAAAATTGAGGCCCACTGTTGCAAACTTACACTCGGCCTCAATGATTGTTTTTATATAATCTCGTAATTCCCTTCTTTTGGTAGTCAATACTTGAACTGAAATCAAGTATATACCTATAAATCAATCAATAGCCGACATTTTTATGAATGGCCGCGTATTTTTTAGATAAAATGGCCGAAGTTAGGCCGGCCAGGCTTGATACAAAAATCTTACAACCACTTTCTTTATAATCTCTGATTGATTTAGATTTATAAACGCGAATGTTACAGGCGAAATTGTAAATGCATCAACTTGAAATCAACAATAGTTTTAATATTTGTAGGTATATATAGTAGATAGTAGTGGTTACACTTCAAATTATGATAAAAATACGGGTATCTGTGTCAGTGGCAGCTAATCATAATACTGATAAGCATTGATTATAACTACGATAGTCTTTACTATGATATTTTGTAAGCTATTAGTTCTTTGACTTAAACAAGGGATTAGTTAATTGTCTCTGATTTCGGAATGCTATTTTTTTCATATATACAGAGTGTAAATCAACCGATCACACAGCCGTCAACCAAGCATTCTGTAGATCAAACTAAGTACCCCTACGCAAAAATTTTTGATGGGAAAAGACTTTTTTTTTGGTCAAAAATCACATTTTACGGTAAAACTCAGTGTAGCACTGTTAAAACATTGTGCTAGTGGATGCTTTGAATAGTAAACGGGTCATGGAGGTACCTAATTTAAGTAAAGTTATAACCTGAAAAACTAGTATTCACAAAAACAGCTGTGAAAAATTTGGAACTTTGACCCCCTATATCTCTGTAACTAGGAGGTTCGCAGATATGGTCTAGAACAAAAAAAATATCGCAGTGGTGGGGAGAACCAGTGCCCTTCAAACTCAAACTCAAACTCAAACTCAAAGCATTTATTTCAATTAAACCATTACAGGCACTTTTGAATGTCAGAAGAACAATTCATAAAACAAAACTAAACTACGAGTGCAATACGTCATCCCGAAAGCCACCACGCCGAGCCACACGCCGCCGAATGCCCGCAACAACGAACTCCGCGAGCACGAAAGCACGCAGCGACGCACACCGCAACAACGAATGCACGAGACTCCAAATCACGAAACAACGAATGCACGTCGCAACGCGCAACCGCCGCCCGCGACCCGGAGCCCCGCGCACCCACCGCCACGGCACGCGCCGCCGCGCACCCCCGCACCCACAGCACTCGCCGCCGCAGACATCCGGCGACGCGCAACCCGACGCAGCAACCCCCAGGACGACGTATTGCACTCCTAAGCTACAGTCACAGTCACAAGGCATAATAACTTGTGAAAGTACTGTAGTTGCCCATTCCCTAGCGTAGATCTCTATGGAGAAGAACGGGCAAGAAACTCCATGGACACTCTTTTAAATCAGAATATTGTTACAAAATCTTGGTACATTACATCATTCATGTTGGGATGGTATATTATGTGGGAACTATGTAGCAAGACGTGCAAGTTAAGAGCGTCCGGAGTAAAAAGGGTACAATAAACAAATAAAAAAAATTATACCATGGCAACTAAGAGATGACCAGTCTCCACTGACAGCGCCCGTTCACGAACATGACGCATGGATCAGCACCATTCAACTCAACCATTTTGAAGGGAACTAAATGATCCGACACACGCGCCACCATCAGCGAGACATTTGAGTGAGCATGACATTCTCTCAGCCACCAGGGCAACGTCAGTAAAATGTAACCAAATGTGAAAATGTAAAAAGTGGCTTTATAGTACATAGTACTCACACATGTGCCATGCAATTATATAATATTAATATTGAATCTATACAATGCAAAGATATTTTTACAATCTTCTGCAGCCTCTACAATAACTTCACATGATAATCAATTAATCTACCCCTATGGTTGTGGTCGTTGTGGAGCAGACCCAGCATAGTGAGCCAAGCATTTATATCATCAAACTAATCCCCCAACTTATAATATGCTGGCCTACAGTGTGCGTTTTCTACAGGATTTAAAGTGCGTCTCATTCAGTTGAAGAATGTGAGGGGGTATTTTATTGTAACATTTTAAAGAGTACCCCATGAAAGATGAGTCTACTTTAGCTAGCCTGAATGTTGAGATCTTACAAATATGTGAGAACGATGCAAAAATACGTGCAAGTTAAGAGTGTCCAGAATAAACGATACAATAAACCAATAAAAAATATATAACATGGCAACTAAGAGATGTCCAGTCTCTACTGACAGCGCCCGTTCACGAACATGACGCATGGATCAGCACCATTTAGCTCAACCATTTTGAAGGGAGCTTAATGATCCGACACACGCGCCACCATCAGCGAGACTTTTGAGTGAGCATGACATTCTCTCAGCCACTAGTCAGTCACTAAAAAAAAAAATATATAAATATATAACGAAATGTAAAAAGTGGCTTTATGGTACATAGTACTCACACATGTGCTATTTTTTTGTGCGACTACAATAACTTCACATGATTATCGATTTATTTGCCCTATGGTTGTGGAGCAGGACCAGCATTGAGCCAAGCATGTTTATCATCAATGTAATCCCCCAACTTATAGTATGCTTGCCTACATAGTGTGCGTTTTATACAAGATTTAAATTTCGTCTCATTCAGTTGAAGAATGTGAGGGGGTATTTTATTGTAACATTTTAAACAGTACCCCATGAAAGATGAGTCTACTTTAGCCAGCCTGAAACCTGGCTGAACTAGTTGGTCCCTATTTCTCGTATTATAGTGGTGTCTATCCCCTCTTTTGCTAAATAAATGCAGATTTTTCCTAACGTACATGATGTTTTCATAGATGTATTGACAAGGTACTGTCATGATGTTAATTTCCTTAAACAGCTCTCTCAGAGAATCGCGCCTTCGTAGACCATATATGGCTCTAATGGCTCTTTTCTGCAGAATAAATATAGACTCGATGTCTGCAGCCCGTCCCCACAGTAAAATACCGTATGACATAACACTATGAAAATAGCTAAAATAGACTAGTCTCGCGGTATCTACGTCAGTAAATTGACGGATTTTTCTAACAGCATATGCTGCTGAACTCAGCCGTCCTGCAAGAGATGTTAAATGCGGACCCCACTGTAGCCTTGAGTCAATCGTTATCCCCAAGAAAACAGTTTCATCAACAAATTCTAGTTTCTCTTGATTCAATACTATGTCACAATCAGTACTTTTGACATTTGGTAGAGCAAATCTTATGCACTTCGTTTTTTTCCCATTTAATACTAAATTGTTAACGGTGAACCAATTATGAACCTGCACTAAGGCGTTATTTACGTCATCAAGATTTGTGGCACGTCTGTTTACCTTAAATATTAAAGAAGTATCGTCGGCAAACAATACCATTTCAGGTTGGTTTTTAAATAAATGGGGTAGATCATTAATATATACTAAAAAGAGAAAAGGACCTAATATCGAACCTTGTGGCACACCCATACTTACTTTTAAGCCCATTGAATTGACACCATTTATTTGTACTTGCTGATGTCTATCGTTTAAATACGATTTCATTAAACTGAGCGCAAGTTTCCCTAAACCGTAATGTTCAAGCTTTATGAGTAGTGTTTCGTGGTTGACGCAATCAAATGCTTTCGAGAGGTCACAGAAGATCCCTATGGCATCTTGTGACTCTTCCCACGCAGTAAATATATGTTTTAATAAGGTGACACCGGCGTCAGTCGTACAACGTCCTTTCGTGAAACCATACTGTTTCTCATGTAAGATTTTATTGGTGTTAAAGTGGATGAGCATTTGATTAAGCATTACTTTTTCAAACACCTTGCTAAAAACTGGCAAAACGGATACGGGTCTATAGTTATTGGTGTCTTTACTGTCACCGGATTTGAAAAGTGGAATTACCTTGCTGTATTTCATAAGGTCCGGGAAGACTCCCTGGTCCACACACAAATTAAATATTAAGGCTAAGTACGGAGCTACAGTCTCAATAATAGCTTGACAAACTTTAATCGACAGTCCCCATAGATCTTCGGTTAGTTTGACTTTAATTTCCTTAAAAGCTTTAATGACTGCTATGGGGTTTATATGTTTAAATTGAAACTCAACCGGACAGGCTGAAACGTTCGCCTTTAATAACTTAATAGAAAGCAAGGGTGACGAATTTAAGGTTTCAGTAGTTTTAAGTGGGATACTAGTGAAGAAATCTACAAATTCTTGAGCAACTTCGTTTTTGGAGCTTAAGAGTCCACGTGGAGTCTCTAGAGTGATATCGTTATTATATTTTTTATTTCTATTCGTTTCACTATTGATAATTTTCCAAACCGTCTTTATTTTATTATCGGCAGATTTAATCTTGTTGCTAATGTGTAAGGCTTTAGCTACTTTGCAAGCGTTTTTAAAGATTTTAGAGTAAGTTGCAACATATTTATTAAAAGTTTCAGAGTTAATGTAAGGCTTAAGACCGTACAGCTCAAACAATCGCTCCCTGCTTTTCCTAATACCCTTAGTTGCCCAGTCACTGAACATGAACTTAGGGCAAATAGATTTAGTTTTCGTTTTTATTGTATTATTGAACTCTGTGTGAATCACCGAAAAGAATTCCTCATAAAATAGATTTACATTGTCAATAATCTGGCTTGGAATGCCTAAATTACTAATTACATTATCATTAAACTTATTTAAATTGCTGGGTGTTATTTGTCTAGATTTTATTTGGATTTTTTGTACTGGTGTGTAGGATTCGAAAACAACGGTTTGACCGCTGTGATCCGAAGGAAGGTAATTTACAATGAATTTATCCAAGTAGTCACAGCAACAAAAAACATTATCCAGACATGTAGCAGTATTTGTAGTAATTCGGGTTGGTTCCGAAAACACGTTTAACAAATTAAATGATTTAAAAAGATGCAAAAATCTACTGCTATTTGAATTTGTGTCTAAAATATTAACATTAAAGTCGCCACATATGACTACTGATTTATTACCAGTTACAAGTTTTGCTAAAACATCTTCCATTACTGACTCAAATGTAGAGTAGTTTTGATAATTTGGAGGTCTGTAAACGCACACTATTACATGCTTATCCAGCTCAACACAAGATAGCTCAATATTATGCTCAACCGATAGTTTAACAATATCATCACGAGTCTTAAATTTAATATTTTTTTTAATTAAGATTAAGGAACCCCCACGAATCTTAGATTTACGGTTAAAGCAACTGCCCACACTGTAATTTGCGTAATTAATTAGCATCTCATAGTCTCTTAACCAGTGCTCAGTGAAACAAACAATTTCAAACTTTGTTCTTTCTAAAAACAATTCAATTTCAAGTTGCTTTGAAGAGAAACCTTGAATATTTTGATGAAATAATTGCAAGTCATTCTGCTTAGCCCCTTTTTTACATTTAGGTCTTTGAGAGCCAGAAGGTACATTGTTATGGTTTGGTATAACATTAATGGTACTAGTATCTTCTGTTGTCTTACTAACTAGTTTAAATTATCCAGAGTGCGTCCAGAGACTCCCATGCTAACAGGCAATGAAATCCTACTACTATTGGACCCCACTCCAGAATCTTCTAAAGTTACACATGGATTGACCAAAGAAAAATTGTAAAAAGAATTATTAGTATAATTACTAATATTGGCGGTGTTAATTATAGATCTATGCAACGACATACTACTTATGTCTGAGTGAATATTAAAAACTAATAGCCTAGCTATTTTGTGTCTACAACTAATAGGTAGATACACATTACCCCGTGTCAACTTAAGTCTATCAACAAAACTGTTGGTTTCAAAGTATATAAGTCTGTCACTATAGTGACCAACTAAGAAATGAACATGCCTGTTTAGCATGTGAATATAATTATTTTTCTTGTCTGATAATTTTTTGAGGTATGGGAAAGCACACAATATTATTTTCCGACACTTTAACTTTAACAACTCAGTTACATAGTTTGTGATGTCTTCTATTTTAATTTTTGAGCTATTTCCTACAAATATAGTTATATCAGTATTTATATCATAAACATTTTTAGTTACTGAGGCGACTATTTGTTGGTATGTTGACCCTGGCATACAATGATTTTGATGGGAATAACTCAGGTTATTACTTATTAATTTACCTACACCTCTTCCTATACTATCTGAGAACATTATTGAGTAAGAATCACGACTATCATAAATCTCAGGCTGTAGCACTTCTAAATATTCTTGTGCAAAATCAGCTGTTTCTTGGTTGAGAATACTGTCTTGAGATGAATTTACAGCCTGGGATGGGTCCTCCATTCCGTCAGGCTGGACAGTAACATGGATGGGATCTGACTGACAAGAACATTGACAAGTTACCAACACATTTGCAGCAAGAACATGTTCCCTAATTTGGTTTTGAGAAATTAGATACCTACTTGTAAGGGAATTAAGTGAGTCCTGAAGAACTTGTATTTCAGACTGCAAATGTTGAGTATCAATTTCATAAATTTTTATACTATCTTCTAATTTTATTTGATAATTTTTTAACTTATTAACTAAATCAACACGCTCTTTTCTCATTGGAATATATTTAGAAAAAAGTTTATGTTGTTTTCTAAATTGATAGCATTTTTTAATTATTCTATTGAGTTTTGCATATTTTTTAATTTTCTTGTTGCTAACTCTAAAATTCTGTTTCACTAATGAATCTTCAGTCAAATCAATAGTTATTAAGGAACCCTTCGTTTGCGTTAAGGGTACTTTTACACCCTATATAAATATATATATTTTTTAAAAACGTTGCCCCACACTAGGAATTTCTCCTGTAACGTGGGTGCGTTCACAAACATTTAAACTCACATACACAAATACCCAGACCCGAACCAACTATCTGTAGGTCGTACAAATGTTTGTTCCGTGCGGGGATTGAACCCGCGACACGCAGCGCAGCAGTTCATTGCTTGAGTCACTGCGCCAACAGTGCCGTCTATTATGACTAGCTGTGCCCTTTTTTTTTTTTTTTTTTTTTGGGAGGTGGGAAATCATCAAATAACCCCTCCCGCTCTTGGGCAGAGCGAAAGGGAGTGTCAGACTTCTACTGACTAAAAACCACCCATGTTCCTTCTTCGCCCTTCACGTCGAGGCCTCGGTATCCCTTGCGGACAACCCGCAGCCTCGACAGGCGTCGGCCCTTGCGGGCCCCTTCCATGTTGCTGACATCTCTTTGAGGCGCGCGTGGAACACGAACGTGCCGTCGACACGGCCTGTCGTCGTCATAAGACGGACGGACGGCGAGCTTACCCATCACTCACCGTCCACAGGCCCGCGTCTACGGTGGCCGGAAGCCATCACGTGGCCCCCGACGCCCGGAGCGCCTCCCGCGGCGGCTGGGACGAGAGGTTCTCTCCCTCTTACGTTCCGCCACCTCCTTCGCTAGCATCACTGCTTCGCAGAAGGAGGCGACGGCGTCCCATTCCTCCTCGCCCCGGACCATGGCTTGCACCAGGGCCGGACGCGAGAGGTCGCCGCCGCCGATCGCCGCTACGAGAACACGGCGGGGCTCCGCCCAAGCGGGACACACCTCCACAGTGTGCTCCACCGTGTCCTCCGGCCGATCCTCGCAATGGTGGCATCCGGGCGTTTCCTCCCGCCTGATTCGGTGCAGGTACCTCCCGAAACAACCGTGTCCGGTGAGTACCTGCGTCAGACGGAAGGTGAGGGCGCCGTGGCGCCTCTCCAGCCACTCCTCAAAGAGGGGAATTACCGCCACTATCGTGGCGTGCCCTGCACGGGGTTGCGACAGTCGCTCTCCATGCCGCCATGAGATCGCACCGGAGGTCTGTCCGCTGCGCAGCAATCAGCCGCGGCAACGGAGTGACCCCCCGGTGCAGCGCCTCCGCGCGCCATTCATGCAGGCGCGCGAGGACTATCCCCTCCAGATCCCACGGCGGCAATCCGGCAAGGAGGTTCGCCGCCTCGCGGGAGATCGTGCGGTACCCACGGACTAGCCTTACGGCCATCACCTTTTGGGGCGCGTTCAGGTAGTGGGCGGCCCGCTTCCTCAAAGCACTCGCCCACACCGGGGCCCCGTAAAGGGCCATGGACCGCACGATCCCCGCAACTAGCTGTGCCCTGCTGTCACCTTTTTCTACCTAGGGTAGGTACCTTCGGCTGGGGTTAGGAGGGTGAAAAGTACTTGACGACCGACGTTTTTTTTCTCATACCTACTGAATATATACACAAAAATTCATTAAAATCAGTCAAGCCGTTTCCAAAGACGCTGTGTCACGAGAATTTTTAATATTGTAGATAGGTCGACTAGAGATGGTCGACTAATCGGAAAATCCTACTATCCGGTTATATTTGTAGTATGCTTTACTGATTGCAATTAAATAAATTAAAAAAAAAACCTTAAACCTTACCTACCTTGCCTTACCTTAATACCTTTATTCTTAAGCAGTGGTGGCCCAGTGGCGGCAGGCGCATTACTTTGTGTACTTTATTTCATCACCACTGCTCTCTAACCGGCGAAGGAAACGATCGTGAGGAAACCGGCATGTCTTAGAACCAAAAATTCCAATACATGTGACATCTACCAACCCGCACTGGGCCCGCATTGTGGATTATAGCCCATCCTTCTCCTAGAGACTCCTCTCTGAGTCCCTGCAGTGGGAACATTATAGGCTGATGACGATCATATCCATGCCCAGGTATCTTCTGGACACGCTCGTTCCATCATAGACCTTGGGGCCTAGACAAAATCCCTTTTCTGTAAGCGTTAACGCCAACAGAAAGATCAAATTGTATTGAGTTGACATTAGCTTTAGAGATGACATCACGTGACATCTCTAGAGCTAATGTCAACTCCAGGCGTGATGGAGATCAAGAGCAGGCACATTTTGCAATGAAATTTATTTTTTATCAAGTTTGTTTGGGTCGGCTTCCAGTCGAATAGGATGCAGTTAAATACCAATGTTTAACATAGAACGTTTGCGTATCTGACCTCCACAACCAGGCTAATACTGGTTAATAGGATACCCCTTGGTAAGAATGATTGTCATACTAAATAATCCCATGTTACAAACACTTGAAAAAACAAAAAAAAAACAATTAATACAATAAATAAAATATCAATGTTATAAACATAGAACGTAGAGTTGATTGGTTAGCTTAAATAAGTTGCAAAAGCTAGTGCTTTGATTGGCTGTTGTTCAACCAATCACTATGATTTAAGTTTTGTGTAAATAGCACAGCATTGGATTAAGAGGAAATATAATAGGTTATTATGGCACACACTGTGTTCCTGATGGATGGAAATACCCTTCGGCATATTATTATCACCTATTTACTGTTTATGGTTTTTAAAAAATAGCCAATACTTCCAAAATCACAAACAAGTCGAAAGTAACAAAATTTAATGACTGCAATTATGTGACTTTTGTACGTTTGATTCACTTCTTTGACGTGGACTGCAAGCTTTATAAGGTGTAAACGGACCTTTCACGAATCTGTCAACCAAACATTCAGTCACTATCATCATTTCAGCCGAAAGAGGTCCACTGCTGGACAAAGGCCTCACCTAAAGTGTCAAGCATTCAAACTAAGTAACCAAGCAAAAATGATCGATGAAAACGACTTTTTTTTTGGAGAACAAGTCCTTTTTGGCTCTTTTGAGGGTATGTTTATTGTTTACACCCTTTATGTACGAGTAGAAGCCCATTCCTCCGACTCTATGCAGCTGCAACCTAAATTATTAATGTTTAAAGTTTTAAACCATTAAAATTGACCGAATTCTTTCCCTAAAGGAAAACGAAGCTGTAATTCCATAAAAAAGATTGCGTTTCGTCGAAGTCGGCCATTAAAATATATCCGTAGGCACACAGGCACACAACTGTTGATACTTTAGCGAAGTAAATTGATTTCCAGGTTATAAGTGTACAATCCAATGTTACTATTTGACCTCAAGTAAATGAAGTCACTTTATTACGTTTTCATGAATACTATACACAAGAAACTTTTCAATAAAAGGTTGGAAAATAAATAACAGCCATAATCATTATACCCAAAAATATATGTACTTAACAACATTGCTACTCAATTTAAATTTGACTGAAATCATTGTAGTAGTCATAACTAATAAAAAAAAAAAAAAAGAAAAAATATACGAGTATATATGGATCTTGATTATTTAAGTGAAGATCGAAATTGTATCAATACTTTGTATAGCAAACAAATTGATTTGATTTGATACGTGGACATTCAACCTTATTATTAAACTTTCATCATCATCAGCCATAAGATTTCCACTGCTGGACAAAGACAAAGGCCTCCCCCATAGAACGCCATAAAGAACGGCAGCCTACCGTTAGCATCCACCGGTTGCCTGCGACTCTCACGATGTCGTCGGTCCAGCTGGTGGGAGGCCTACCAACGCTGCGTCTTCCGATTCGTGGTCGCCACTCGAGAACCTTCCTTCCCCATCGGTTGTCGGTTCTTCGAGCGATGTGGCCTGCCCATTGCCACTTCAACTTGCATATTCTGAGAACTATGTCGATGACCCTGGTTCTATCAAACTTTAATTAAAGATAAACCGTGTGCCCGATCAGATGTCTCATCCATAAAAATTACAAACTGCCATACTAGCATTCATGACTAATTTAACCCGTTTAAGGATGTATATAATATAATATAGCTATGGCCAGTTTTTTTTTAATCAGCCAACTCTGTCCCAATGCTGGGCAATGACCTTCCAAGTTTGTTTGCTAATTGGCTTCTCCGTTCAATCTGTTAAGAATGAGTCCAGATCGTCACTCCAGCGTTTCTTGGGTCTGCCTCGGTTACGAACGGCCAGATATAGCTAACGAAATTGTTCTGTATTTTATATCTGTAGAGGCCACAGCTATGTATTTAACTTTTTTGTCACAAGTTTATAGTAGCTGAACTGCCTCGTTGGTTTAGTGGCCGCAAGTGCAATTTCTGACCACGATGTCGCCAGTTTGTGCAAAGTGTTATTGAGGTTTTTCATTAGGAATTTCTCAGTAGCAGTCACGGAGTCTGAATATGTGCCCGGTTGATAGCAAGAGGCTCGCCCCTGTTACATGACGAAATGTGGGTGGACTATAAGTTACACTTCTGTCTAAACCTTCGGGGATTACAGGCGTGATGTTTATGTTAAGTTAGTTGTAATAAAAAGTGATTTACTTTTAGCATTCAAAATGTCTTTTATCAAAAAAAAATCAGCACTTTTGATAGTCACAATAATTAACATAAAAGAATCGCTTAAAACGAGGCGATTTACGATGATTCCCGATAATCAACCACCTGCTGATCCCCCACTGGTGGCCACGATTTTTTAATATAGTAGTAGTGGACAGTGAGATTAAATTATTTTCAACACACTTGCTCATAAAGTGGCTCTTATTTCACCGCAATTAGGCATATAATGACACCTGTAATCAAACTGTGAATTTTTCATTACCATTATTCACAAGTGAGTTATAGGTTTTTTTTTAATTTTTTTGGTTGAGTTGCTATGTTCTTAAAAAAGTTTCGATACTAAAAAGATTGTGTTCAATACTAAACATAAATTAATGTACCTATTCCTTGCTCATTTCATGCAACTTCGAATTTAAATAGATAATTTCAACTTGTATATACGTTTTTAATACATAAAACTTTTGTTTTCTCTGTAATAAAAAACTTTGAATTCCCCGTTTTGTACGTGACTGCAACACTATCCGCGAAAAGCAAAAAAAAAAAACTTAATCTTTTAGTCTATAGCCGATCGCCATTGTTAGATGCGCGCGCAGGAAAACATATTAATTTAAATAGATAATTTCAACTTGTATATACGTTTTCAATCAATAAAACTTTTGTTTTCTCCGTAATAAAAAAAACCTTGAATTCCTCATTTTGTACGTGACTAAAACGCTATCCACAAAAAGCAAAAAAAATAAACCTCATTCAGTCTATGGCCGATCGCCATTGTTAGATGCGCGATACTTTTTTCACAACTCATTTTAACTGTTGAAAATGATTTTTTTGTGTTATTTTCTTCACAAGTGTGTTGAAAAACGTCGTATGATACACGTGTGTATTGATGATTACCGTCCTCGGCTCTCTTAAGACCCTCACCTAACGGCTCGGGTCTCAATGGCGCCTCAGCGGTAATCACCAACGTTACACACTTATACCATAATGTACTATTAAAACATGAGTATTCCCTATCAATTATAATCCAAACAATATTGTCAATCAATGGTGGACAGTGATGTTACTTATTGATATTATTTACTTAAATATCATGTACAAAAGTGGAGTGGTACATTAGCCGACTTATTACTGCCGCACTCAGAGAAGTTTAATGATTACTTAAGCCAATTACTTAGTAAAGATTTGACACTTTATTGAAGGTTTTGTATGTCAAATCTTTACTAAGTGACGGCTTAAGTAATCATTAAATATCTCTGAATACGGCAAGCCATGCACAAGTCATTAAATAAATCTCCTATTTTCTCTCATTGCTCTTTCCCTGATACTGAAAAGTTAGATTTATTTATAAACGAAAGTGTTGCATTGTATGTAAACACAATACTAATACTGATAAATTTATAATATAAGATATCAGACACAATAACATAAAGTATGAATTCATTGTTGTGGGAAACAGCTCGAATAAAGCGCAGACTTATCGCTAAAAGCAATCTCTACTAGACGACCTATAAAAAAACTTTATTTTTAAAATTATAGTACGAACAATATAATATTTCCAACAATAGTTATAATTACGTCACAATACGCGCTCACACGCCAAGATAAATAAAACAAAGAAGAAACTAATTTGAATATGTGCGTCTAGACGTGACCACAGATATTATAATATGTGACTTATCATTCGGTGGCTATTGTGACCGATAAGTTACTAGTACATACCAACCGCACACACACAAATTACTGATACAACATAACATAAACTCACCCCTATCGCCAATGGGGGTAGGCAGAAACCACAGAACGCAGCCTGCAGGCTACGATCCTTATATACTCCTTTTGGCTAGTCCATATTCATACATCTGGTCATACACGAACGCCGGTTGCGAGTACTAAGCACCTGAATTACTGACGTTGCTTATTAAGGCGCTAAGCTGAAGTGGGAATAGGCTAAGACGAGCTGCGGGCCAAAATAACCACGTTGTGGAGCCCTTTTTTTTTGGGGAATGGGAAATCATCAAATAACCCCTCGCGCTCTTGGGCAGAGCGGAAGGGTGTGTCAGACTTCTACTGACTAAATACCACCTATGTTCCTTCTTAGCCATTGCGCCGGGGCCGCGGTATCTCTTTCGAACAACCCGCAGCCCTGACACAGCTAAAAGGCGACGCTGTAGACCTCGCAGGAGATGGCGGAACGAGCTGAACAGAACCAACAACCAGTGGTCCACATTTGCCCTGAATCATGCCCGGCAGTGGGATGACACAGGCTAACAGTAACATACTAACCATGATACGCCATGCGATTGTCATAGAATAGATGAGGTGATCGCAAGCGCGACTGGTGAGCACAAGGTTCTGGATTCGATCCCCGTGTCGGTCAATGTGTTATTGAGTTACCTTATGGAATATCTCAGAAGCAGCCACGTAGTTTGAATCTAGGCCGGTTGATGGCAATAGGCTCGCCTCCTATTACATGGGACTTAAAAACACAACTGGCGAAATGTGGGTGTACACCCCTGCCTAACCCTTCGGGGCACAGGCGTGATATTACGATGTTATCAAGTACACGTGTACCGAATATCGTCCAACCTCGTCTGTCCTTGTTTACCGCCCCTACAAGGAAACAGACACATTAATAATAATCTTTTCCCTACCACATACCGCTTAATTGGACACTATCACCAACCGCAAACCGGGTTTGTTGTTCTCCCGGAATATTATGCGCCATTTGTAACGATAAAAACAATTAACACGAGTGAACCCAGGAAAATGATAGCACCAAAAATAGACATGCCAAACAGGTAAATGTAGCCTGTAATAGGTACCTATGGGGGATATGCTACAGCCATTGTGGTTTTTAAATAGGTTATGTTATTGTAATATGGTTGCTGGTTTCATCATTTGGAATGCTAAGGGGAATTGATTATCGTGTTATGTAGTACCTAACTGGAGTGTGGAGGGCAGATACGATAGGCTTCTTCTTGTCGTATCGATTTTACTTCCATATTACCCACACTGTTTTTGCCCAGTAGGTGGTTATTTCTGCGGCAGAGACGCTATTCAGGTCCTCAAGGGTGCAGATAAAGGGACACCTGGGACACTCCAGCATGTGGGGCATTGTTTGATCCGGAGCGCCGCATTCACACTTGGTGTTGAAGGAACCAATAATACCCCACATTGCCCGATTATGTTTGCAGCGGCCCACTTGGGTGCGCAATCGATTCAGGGCTTTCCAAATAGGCCATTTTAATTCACTGGCGGGCACCAAGTGTTTTGGGGTTTGATCAGATAGGCAGTCTGATTTGACTAGAAGTTGACTCCAAAATCGTCAAGAAAACTGCCGTTGTAACCGTTCATGATGTATTGCGTTCTTTCCATGTCAAAGAAACCTATTTCTAATTATAATGTTTGCTTACAGGTGAACCAACTGAAGGAGCTCATACGACGCATAGACTTACCTCTCCACGAGCACCTACAGACCCACGGCGTGGACTACCTCCAGTTCTCATTCAGATGGATGAACAACCTCCTCACTAGGGAAATACCTCTTCCTTGCACCATACGTCTATGGGACACATACCTTGCGGAATCAGACGGGTTCGCGACCTTCCAACTTTACGTCTGCGCGGCTTTCTTACTCCATTGGCGGGAGAGACTCATGCTAGAAAGAGACTTCCAAGGACTCATGATACTCCTACAGAACGTTCCCACTCAGAACTGGACCGATTCGAATATTAGTGTGCTGGTAGCTGAAGCGTATAGGCTAAAATTCGCATTTGCGGACGCCCCTAATCATTTACACAACGCCGGGAAGTCGGACAGATGACCTGGATAGTCTGTTTGTTTCGCCACAGGTCCGCAACGACGTCTTTAAGAGATACAGTATCACAAGAAACCGCGCAGGGTTTTAAAAAGCTAGGTGTGGTGTCCCGCCCATTTTGAGAACAAGCTTAGCCACGGGAATGCTGCATATTTATCAATCACGTGGCCTGCTATTTACTTATATGAAATATCAAAATGACGTTCGTATCGCCACGCTGTGATGTAGAAAAAGGGTGATAAAATTACAAAAAAAAGACATATTATGCAATCTGGAGCTACGACCATTTTAGGCTAGGATTATATGAGAATTTTTGAGAGAAAATATCTCTTGTAGTATAGACTTCCTTCAGTGAAGATGTGATCGGCCATGTTGACGTTATCAGTAGCTTGTATACAATTTTGGCTCTTTAGTCTATGATACAGAAGTGAGAATGTCAAGCCGACTGTGTGTGATCAGGGTAAACGGTTTGCATTGCTTTTCGTGTCTAACGCCAAAGTATGAAACACGAGGGATTCAAAATAACTTTGCTAGTGCTAATGAAAATGCTAATGGTAATGTGTGTCTATAAGAAAAGATGGTTATACATATCTCGTTTTTTAACCACAGAGTCTGGATTTGTGCCTGGTTGATGGCAATATGCTCGCCCCCTAGGTATAACATGTGACCTAAACATAACTGGCGAAATATAGAGCTCTAGGCTGTAATTTCAGAACGTGGATACAATTAGACTATTTCAGCGCTAAAATTATACAGAAAAATAATAAGCGCTTATAAAACGTCCAAAGGCTTTTCTAGTATTTGTATGCCATTCTATGGCGAAAACATGTAAGACCAAAACTCGATATAAAAAAACGTTAATATACAGAGGCCTGCACATCAAGCGACCAGAAACTGTAATTTTTTTCCAATCAATCTTGAATCTATTGCTTTAGCGTTAAAGTTGAGAATATATTAAAGACATTTAACAGATTTTAGCACTAATTTTATACAAAAAAACTCATTATTTTCTATTCTAGAGTACTCAAAAGTGTTAATATACTACATGAATAGAATAGAATAATATTTATTTCTGTTTCTTTTTGCATCAACAGATATAACAAAAATCAATAAGCTTCGTCTTTAATTCTGTTCTAAACTTCGTGTTTCATAGTTTGGCGTATACCTGCTCCCTAGACTTAATAGTTGGCAACCAACACGCCATATTACTTGATTTGCTATATAAACGGCCTAAAGGATATAGTTTATAAGTTGGTGTTGCGAGCCGATATGTAACATTTGGTATTTCGTACATAACACTATATTATCTGACAGTCCGACACAGTTTGGTACTTTCCTGAACTTTCCCCTAAAGTCTTGCTGTGTTTTTAGGTTTCAGAGGTTTTGTTTCGTTGTGAATTCAATTATCTGTAAAACCATTACTCTGGGGTTTCTAAAAATAACAACATCGCAGAACCTAACATATTCGCACCCGAAAAAAATATGGCTTTACTAAGTTATAACCAGTAAAATATCAATATAGGTAACGCTCTTGATTTCATTATCCCTATTTAATAACTTTTACATCAAATAGTCCTGTCTTGTGTAGGAAACTTGTCTAGTGTTGTGTACGAATGATCTTTTTGTTATTTTAAATAATACAATATTATACAACATCGCACACCATTACTTTGTGTTAAAAGGCAGCTGATCGCCGGTACAGGCGGATTGCACCATGCGAGTTAACTGGTTCACGTGGAATGTTTATTTATTTAAGTTAGTAAATGTCGCAGGCATCTGATAAATGCGAATTTCTTAGATAAGTACTGGTTAATAAACCGATGCTTTGTAAATATTAACATCCATGTAATATGTTGAATTGTAAAACCAACTGTAAAGAAAGATGTATTAAATAGCGAATAAATCTGATGTCTGCAACGTAGGCACTGCAACTTACTACTGTTAAGATTGATTTAAGTTCACAAGCAGTTTGTTTTTATTTTATTTACTTATTCATATTGTCTTGGGGTCTATAAAATGTAATGAATTTTGCTGCTACGTGAATATAGGAAGTGTAAACTTAGCCACCGACTTAAACTAACGTTAAGCGATCGTTCAGTGTGGTGTAATCTGCCCTGTGTAAAATATTTTATTTGATTTATTTTTGTTTTTGTGACCTCCATTTATGTACTATTTGATTTTATTACTACGTTATTTTACTTAGATTATTATAGCATTATACATTATATATTTACGAAGTGTGTTTCATTTGTATAATAATAACAAACCTATCATTGCGGTACACATGATACATGTCTATTTATAAACTAAAATTGAATAATGACTACCTTCTTTCCTTGTTGATGTTGTGGTCGCAAACACGCCTTTTGAGAGTGGCTATTTAGATCCCAAATAGAGCAGTATTAGCCCTGATGTGGATTATTGCTCGATGGTAATAGTTACCCCCTGCTACCCCATATTTCTTAATACCTGTATAACATCTGGCAGAATGTGGGTATGGCAAACATCTCTTGTCATTATAATACATACCACCTTTTTTTTTTGCGATTGGGAAATCATCAAATAACCCCTCCCACTCTTGGGCAGAGCGAAAGGGAGTGTCAGACTTCTACTGACTAAAAACTACCCATGTTCCTTCTTAGCCCTTTATGTCGACGCCGCGGTGTCTCTTGCGAACAACCCGCAGCCCCGACGTTAGTTTCAGTTAGCTTAAAGCACCAAGAAGATGGTCTATGAAGAAGGCTTTGACCTAGTGGTGGCCAAGGTTAGGCTGAAGAAGCAGAGCCATCCTAAATCTCGTTGGGTTGACGATAAAGTAAACGGGAAGCGTGACAGAAAAAAAGACAAACTGGAAAACTATCGGGATTTTTTCCAGTTTGTCACCAGTGGTGACTGGGAATAGACAACGAACCCTTTCGAGTGAAATCCAAGTTATAATGTTACTCCTGTAAATAGTTAACACATCTTAGGTAAATAATTAGGGAAAATGAGCCTTACTAGGTACTTTTTTATATACTAGGCAGAAGATAGTGTTAGTGGTTGAGTGAAAAATATTGTATGGTTTATCACTGACAAAATAGTATAATAATATAAGAAAGCTTCAGTAGTACTTAGATCGAAGCTTGTAAATGATGCTAAAACTCCCTACATGAAATGATGTCGTACAAATAATTACAAAAGTATTTTTCACCCTTTTTCAGGCCCGGCTTTGGATTTTCATTTTAATAGTACCCTGTATAATCATGTAAATAAAACGAGAAACTTATTTTAAGCGATCTCCCAAAAAGATCTGCTACTTTTCCTTCGCAAAAGTTAAACAGGTAATACAAACACGAACACCGATTAAATAAATCTTTAAATACTTTGAACGCCCACGTAGCAATAAAAAAGCTCAACACCTCAACCGATTGCTACACAAAAAACATTAGGCGCTTTCCAAATAAAAAAATGGCAACATTTCCCCTGCTTCAATCTGCGCAGGTCCTCAATTGGCCTTCACCTAGAACTTGACAACCACCCACTGACCGTCGTTCCAACATCCTTCGTTTTATAAACAAAAACCTATATCAAAACAAAAGACTGTCGCAACTTGATAGTGAGTAACAGTGAACCGAGTTTTATTTTAATAAAAAATATGTGTTATTTTCTGTATTCTGAGATTTCAAATCGATATATTCGAGTGTAAAAGGAATCTTCTACGTTCCAGATGAAAACTGACCTTGACCGAGATTTTGAGAGAGGTAAGTACGAATTATATGACGGCACGGCTGACGCAGTGGCTGAAGCAGTTGACTGCTGCGCTACGTGTCGCGGATTCGATCCCCACACGGTACAAATATTTGTATGGCCTACAGATAGTTGTTTCGGGTCTGGGTATTTGTGTATGTGAGTTTAAATGTTTGTGAACGCACCCACGATACAGGAGAAATTCTTAGTGTGGGGCAACGATTAAAAAAAAAAAAAAAATTGTATTTGGTATTAGGTACACCTCTGCCTAACCCTTCGGTGATTACAGGCTTGATGTTATATTATTTGTGTTTATATAGGAAAATTTAATATGTTTGAAGTAATCTTTAGAACTACTGATCCGATTCTGAAAATTCTAACGGGAAGCTACATTTTCCCCGGGTGTCATAGGGTACAATTAAAACGTTCCCGTGGGTAATTTCGATACATAATGAGAGCGCTGCCACGAGCAAAAGCTTGGAGATAATACAAGAGTATAAAAGTACCCTGAACGAAGCCGAAAGGTACTTGTTCTCCCCTTTTTTTTTTTTTTTTTTGGGGGGTGGGAAATCATCAAATAACCCCTCCCGCTCTTTGGCAGAGCGAAAGGGAGTGTCAGACTTCTACTGACTAAAAACCACCCATGTTCCTTCTTCGCCCTTCATGTCGAGGCCTCGGTATCCCTTGCGGACAACCCGCAGCCTCGACAGGCGTCGGCCCTTGCGGGCCCCTTCCATGTTGCTGACATCTCTTTGAGGCGCGCGTGGAACACGAACGCGCGTCGACACGGCCTGTCGTCGTCATAAGACGGACGGACGGCGAGCTTACCCATCACTCACCGTCCACAGGCCCGCGTCTACGGTGGCCGGAAGCCATCACGTGGCCCCCGACGCCCGGAGCGCCTCCCGCGGCGGCTGGGACGAGAGGTTCTCTCTATCTCACGTTCCGCCTCCTCCTTCGCTACTTGTTCTCCCCTTAATGGGGTTTTTTTTTGTTCTGGACCATACCTGGGAACCTTCTAGTTAGGGAGTTATTGGAGTTCAAAGTTTCGAATTTTTCACATGTTTAACACATTTTGAGTGTGCTTTGAGTTTTACAGTAAAACATGATTTTTCACCCCAAAAAGTTGTTTCCCAGCAATAATTTTTGCGTAAATAATTATTGGTTGACGGCTTTGTGAAGGGTATGTTTACACCCTATAGCAGGAATTCCCTTAAAATTATGCGTGTTGTAGTGTTGACCAAATGACAACACAACAGTGTATAAAATTTACCGAAGTTTACCGACGTCTGGGATTTATATGAAGAGCTCTGTCAATTTTTTGTTTCAAATTAAAATCGCTCTAGGAAGCATTATTAAATAGGGATGTTTACTGACAAAAAAAAAATATGATTCTAATTAGTCCGTCTGTTATATTATCGAAAAATATTGGATACGTATTTTTGTTTTATCAAATCAATAAAAATTGACGAAAATAAAACGCGTCAAAGATTTGAGTGGGGGGTTGTGACGTCACTCACCGGTAAAAAATGTCATTTTTTTACCGGTGAGTGACTTAGTCTTAGAACATGACGTCACACGAGTTTTCAAAGCACTATATCGTGTTCATTGTTTGTTTATGTTATATATATGTGGCCTCTTTGCTTCATTCTTCTATATATTTCTTTTTTACATTGTCTTGTGATCTGGTTGTCACTGTCACTGATATTGAAAAATATATTATGTCTACTACGAATTGAATTGTTTAATTAGTAAATACATAATATTGGCGACGATGGAGGCAGAACTGGCGCGACTTACTCGCCTGCGCGCAAATATACGCGGCCAGCTGACCAAGTTTGAACATACACTCGCACATTTACAAAATCCTTCGGATTACGAAGTAAGTTCACGTTTGACAAGTCTAACAAATTATGAACAAAAATTTGAAAAAGTACAAAATGAAATTGAATTATTAACACATGATGTGGAAGCTGAAATTGAACAACGGCATTCTACAGAAGAGTACATTTTACAATTAAAGCTAAAGCTGCATGGCATACGCCCTACATCACCAAACGCACCGTCGACTTACGTCACGGCTTCACTTGAAAACACACCGGAAACGACACCAAGAATTAATTTTCAACCGCTACAGGAACGAGAAAGTTTCAATAATTTTGTTCAGAGATTAAAAACCTACATGAAGCTAAATAATTGTCACAATTCACAAATCCAGACCCTCACGCTGCTTAGTTTATTGCCACCAGAATTGCACCAGAAAGCTTACGACTTGTGCGCACCAAACGAACCTTGTGAACTGGAATTCGGAAGCTTGGTTCAAATATTACAACACTATATAGATCCAAAACCCAGCATTTGGGCTCGTCAACATAAATTTATTTCACGACTTCAAGGCTCTGATGAGACAGTCATGTCATACTCGTCACATTTGAAACATTTAGCTCAAGATTGCGAGTTCACGTGCAATAACTGTAAAAAGTCGATCTGTGATAATTTTCTTACCTTACAATTTATAAGAGGATTAAATGACACCGATATTCGAACCAAAATACTACAGGAAACAATGGTAACTGATTTTTCTGACTTAATAAATAAAGCTACCACGATTGAACTGGCAAAATCTGACAGCAGCTATATGTCACCAGCTCACTCTTCAAATCAAGGACATGTACATACTGTTCAAGCTGACCCCAAACACCGCATTCAACGGCCAGAGAATAAACCTTTAACGATTAAAGACTTACGAGGGAAATGCTTTCGTTGTGGAAGCAAGGAACATCTAGCTGGTAAATGTCGCAGCATCAAGGATACTTGCTGCAAGTGCAAACGAGTAGGTCATCTTGCTCGCGTTTGCTTACAATCAACACCTGGGAGCAACCAACTGGAGACTGAGTACGTGGAGGTACAGGACACGGACAACTCTTCAGATACAGTCGATGACACCACCCCTTGGGGTATGAATTTAATACGATCTAACAACACAGACAAATTTATGATAAATGTACGCATCAATGACTCGAAACTGAAAATGGAAGTAGATACAGGAGCTGCTCTGTCATCTATATCTTACAAAGATTTTAAAACATTGAACACTGGATGCAAAATTTTTAAAACTAATATCACGATGAAAACATATACAGGAGAAATCTTTGCACCCATTGGAGTAGCCAACGTTACGTGTAAATATAAAGACCAAACACTTGAGGGAAAATTATATATTATTAAACAAGATGTTGACCCTATCTTCGGTCGCGCATGGATACGAGCAATCAATTTGGATCTGGCAAATATAAACGCAGTTAAGGCTAAAGAACATCCAAAGCTGGATAAACTACTTTCTGAATACTCGACGGTATTTGATGGGTCCCTTGGGTGCATACCTGATTACAAAGCTCATTTGACCCTAAAGGAAGAAGTGTCACCAATTTTTGTTAAGCCAAGACGTATACCATATGCTCTTAAAAATAAAGTTGATGATGAAATAGTGCGACTCTGCGAACAAGGAGTAATTACAAAGGTTGATAGCTCTGAGTGGGGAACACCAGTAGTTCCTATTGTCAAACCAAATGGAAGTATACGCTTATGCGCGGATTATAAAGTCACCTTAAATAAAGTTATAAGGGATGAACAATACCCTATTCCAATCATAGAGGACATTCTGGTAGAGATGAACGGAGGTCAAATATTTTGCACACTTGATATCAGTCAAGCTTATCTAAACATGATGATGGACGAAGAGAGCGCTATGATGCAAACATTAAGTACCCACAAGGGTACGTTCAAAGTAAATAGACTTATGTTTGGCGTCAAGGTTGCCCCGAATTTATGGCAAAAATTTATGGATCGTTTGCTCCAAGGAGTCGCTGGAGTGAAATGCTTTTTCGATGACATAATTATTCAAGGACATTCAGAAGAACAACTTCTGTCAAGACTACGCTTGGTATTACAAAAATTACAAGATAAAAATTTGAAACTGAACAAGGATAAATGTCATTTTTTTCAAGAGAGAATCGAATACTTGGGTCATACCATTGATAAAAATGGACTGCACAAAAATAGAAATAAGGTGAACGCAATTCTGGATACAAAACGTCCCAGCAACATCAACGAACTGCGAACATTTCTAGGAATGGCTAATTATTACAATAAGTTCATACCGAATTTAGCTTCAATATCCAGCCCTCTTAATAACTTACTCAAGAAGGACGTTATATACGAATGGACGCACAAATGTAATGAGAGTTTCAAGAAAATTAAACAGGAAATCCTCAGTGACAGAGTTTTAATGCATTTTGACCAAGAGAAACCCTTGGTTCTCGCTACAGATGCTTCACCTTTTGGACTTGGAGCAGTTCTATCGCATCGATTATCGGACGGATCGGATCGGCCTATTGCTTTTGCATCACGTTCATTGACGAGTAGTGAAAAAAAATACAGTCAGATAGACAAAGAAGCGACGTCCTTATTCTGGGGATTAAAGAAATTTTTTCACTACTGCTATGGAAGAAAATTCATACTTATTACAGACCATAAACCTCTAACTACGATTTTCAATCCACAAAAAACTTTACCGGCGATGAGCACAATGAGGCTCTTTCACTATGCACATTTTCTATCTGGTTTTGACTACACTATTGAATACAGAACATCGGATGATCATAGCAATGCAGATTATCTATCAAGATTTCCGGTAGATACAGTAGCAAATAACCTAATTGACGTACATTGCGCATTTCAATTAAATCAAATGAACACAATTGCCGTCGACCGTACAAAAATTGCCGAAAATACCCAACGCGATGATGAATACAACCATTTATTGGAAGCTTTAAAAAATGGTACCTCAGTGAAAAGATACGGCTACAATGACAACGAATTGACCTTACAAGACGGTTGCATTATTAAAGGAACACGAGTAATGATTCCGGCAACCCTGAGACAGCAAATTTTAGAAGAACTACACACGGGACATCTTGGAATAGTAAAAATGAAATTACTGGCGCGTGGATACGTATACTGGAGAAATTTGGATAAAGACATTGAAGACATAGTTAAAAGTTGTCGAGAATGTCGATTAAAGCAAAATCAACCTCCATGCGCAGTACTACATCATTGGGACTCACCATCAGGGCCATGGCAAAGGATCCATATCGATTTTGCTGGGCCGATTAAGGGTTATTCCTTATTTATAATAGTGGATGCTTTTACAAAATGGGTGGAAATTGTAGAAACGAAAACAACCACAAGCTCATGGTGTATCCGCCAACTTAAAGAACTTTTCGTGACATTTGGATTTCCGCTTACTTTAGTATCAGACAATGGTCGACAATTTGTTTCAAATGAATTTGAATCATTCCTCAGAGAAAGCGGCGTTGTTCACAAAACCACAGCTCCATACCATCCAGCCACGAACGGACAGGCAGAGCGATACGTACAAACAATTAAAAGGGCAATACATAGCATCAGGGCAGAGCCAGGCTGTCTACAAGACAAACTGCTGGGTATTAAGGAACGCCTGCGGAGGACGCCGAGCAGCAACACGAATAAAAGCCCATATGAGCTTATGTTTGGCAGGGAAGTAAGAAACACCCTAAGTGTTCATTTCAAGCCGAGGGCGAGGGACGAAACACGTCCGCCGACTGATGAGGCAAGAGTACGCTCATTCACTGTTGGGCAGAGAGTGCAAATACGCAGCTACACAAACGACCAAATTAAATGGGAATTCGGAACCGTTTTAAGGATATTAGGCCAATTGCACTATCAAATAGAGACTGATTCTGGTCAGATTTGCAAAAGACATGTTGATCAGATGCTGGGTACATTAATACCAAGAGACGAACAGTAACACCGAACACTTCGAAACTTAACAACTAGACGATTTGGGACGGAGGTGTTATATATATGTGGCCTCTTTGCTTCATTCTTCTATATATTTCTTTTTTACATTGTCTTGTGATCTGGTTGTCACTGTCACTGATATTGAAAAATATATTATGTCTACTACGAATTGAATTGTTTAATTAGTAAATACATAATAGTTTACGTGAAAAAAGAAAAAATACGTTTCCAATATTTTTTGGAAATCTATCTGACGGACTAGTTAGATTTTTTTAGTTAACTACCCTATTGTTTATGTCCCATTTCGTACTATGGGGATTTCGCGGGCTCCTGGGTGTATCTCCCTACAAGTCCACAAATAATGTTGGTTTACATGAGGATCATGCAGCTTGTGTAAAAAGAACCCTTCAGATTTGAGTGAGTGGACTTGTCTAGTTAGTGCAAAAAATTGTCAATCTATCTCTCACAGTATTGTACAGAATCTGGTTCTTCTAACCTAACAGACAGATGTGTTGACAGGGAGTCTGTTGCGCCACTTCTTCTTCCCAGCTTAAACACTAGGAAGTGTCGAAGGATGGGCGTTTCGGGGGGACTGTTTCTTGTAAACTTTGACGTTCATAAAGTGCTGATTATTATCAGACTAATTTGAATAAATGACTTTTGGTTTAATACATGAGTTACATACAAAGTAGTAGTTATTATTAAAGCTAAAATATATTAAAATGGCTTCATATTATTACTTAATTATTAGGCAAAATAATGTTTTTCCTCTAATGGGATTTTCCGACACATGGTTTAAAATTGTGGTTTTCCTTGCGATGATAAATTAAATTATGGCCTTCGAATTCATTATTTGTTATTGTAGAGCACAAAATTATTAATAATAATATGATAGCTATATAAATATATTTTATTAACTGGTATTTATAGGTAATTATGTCATTGTTTATGTAATTGGTACTTAACATTAGGTGACGTGGCATCAATTATTATGTACAGGCACCAGCTCACATCAAGCTACTACAATCTGTAAAACTTTAATTTAATAGATTTTCAACTTTATCGCTGAAGTATTAGGTTCAAAGGGGATTGCGAAAATTTTACAGTTTCGTTCGGGTAGCTGCTGTGCCGTCTGTTCCCACTTCCTACTTGTGTTATATTTGTTAGATTATAAAACTTTTTTATCTTTATCAGAAGTCGGTTGCAAAAAAGTAATGAAACAAACAAATGTCACCGACTTCCGAAAGTAAAATTATTTTAGACTTTTTTAGTCTGTTTTTAGAAGCCGGTTGCAATCAAGTCAAGTTGTTATTTTACATTGTAATTAGAAGTTATTTAATAGGACCATCATGTCAACCTAGGTCAAAATAAAACAAAAACCAAACTACTGAACCGACACTGATAAAATTTCTTAGAGACCAATCGAAAAGTATGGAAATATTTTGTACAAATCGGCTCATAAGTGGCGGAGTTAATGAGCTAAAATTTTAGCAAAAATGTGACCGAATTGAGAACCTCTTCCTTTTATTGAAATGGGTTAATAAATTACCTGGTCTATCGATAACCCAATTAGACATTAAACTGTTTAATCAAATAGAATGGGTATACTTAGGTGTAAAAATACCCTTACCAAAGTCGAAAGGTGGATCATGCGAGAGTGCGATTCTCGGGTCGGGAAAAATTGTTGTTGGGTTTTTCCATCAAGAAATTCTCAGTAGCAGGTACGGAGTTTGTAAACGGTTGATGGCAATAGACTAGCCTTCTTTTACACGGACCTTATACGTAACTAGCGAAATGTGGAGATTCTATAAGGTACCACCTACACACCTGTACACCTCTGCCTAACCCTTCGAGGACTACCTACAAGGCGTGATGTTATGATATATTGTCCAATTAAAGGTGCTTTTGAATTACTAAGAGTATTTATTATATTAGATACTAGGCCAGATTAAATCGTTTGAAAACCGAATGTAACATTTTCCGTTAATTGTCAGGAAAAACCTCCAAACCAAGATTTTGGAATAGCCCATATAATATTCAGCGTTCGTGTACTGGTTGCTATGTCAGAGTTTATTACAGTTAGATTAGGGTAAAGTGCGATTACTTATTTGTAATGTGTTAGGGAACTATTCTGTATCGGCCAGACCCCGGTCTTCCTGTCACATTTCCTGTGGCATTCGATAACGAATTGTGTTCGTTGCTGTACTAGTGAGGGGAAAAAAACGGGATTTCTGTTTTGTTTAAATATTATGTGTTGTAAGTTGATTTGCGAGTGATCGAGTTTTTTTGATATCGTTAGTTAAATGATGTTTTTTTTTTGTGAATGGGGTCGCGCAGTTCAACCTAGGAGGTTGTCATCTGCTTAACCGGATTATCCTGTGGGTGCCTTGACTGTAAGGCCTCCAGCCAGGGCTAAAAACTTACGAGCAAACACGCACTACACGCTTAGGGCACACCCCGCGGGGTGCAAGCCTCGGTTTAGGGCGCCACTGGGAGAGGATAGCAAAAGGACAAGCTGCATCTGAGTTGTGTTAAATGATATCTGGAGCAGATATTAGGGATATTGTATTGTTAGTAATTGTTATTCTTCAATGATATTGTGCTTGTAAAATGTTACCTGTTTGAACAAAGAAACGACGAATATTTGACTACTTACTACTACATATTATAAATGTAAAATTCATCTACTTTCTATCCCGGTATTACGTTCCCGTGGGATAATTACCTAGCTCGTCGCGGGCATAAGCTGGTTGTTAATAAAAAAACAGGAATTTAAAATTATGTCGATAGGTGAAGTATGATAGTGGCCCTATCCGATATTAAAATCTAAGTTGGTACCTTCCTCCAAATTTCACACATCCTATCACATCACAATTTCACACATATCCCATCAATCTATCCACATCACAATGACGGTATTATTCTAAAACCTTACTTACTAAGTAAGTAATAGGTATTGGAAAAATCACGGACTTATTACGGGATTGTTAATAGTACATCACTATGGCCACCATTTTTGTACAATATTAGTCATTTGTCCGTCCAACAGTAGTGGTCATGAAATACGTTAATTGGCTCGCTATAATAAACACGCGGCTTTCCTTGTAGATAAAATGTAGTTTATTAACAAGGGTCCACAGGAAAATAAGTTATTAGTGAAACATTGTTTTAACCGGCAGTGTCGCCTGAAAGCTACATGTAACGGGTAAGCTAAACTAACTGTTTAATTCCTGTTTTAGTTTAAATCGTCCGACGTGCTTTAGTTTAAATCGTTTATGTTTAAATTGAGAAGCTCGTGGCTAAATGATCTTGTCTTGGTTGGTCCGTGGATAGGTGATCGGTCACCCATTACATACCGAGTTTCCTCCGGGCCTCGGAAAGTACCTACGCCATTTGTAGACGGTCGATGATCAGAGACTTTGGCAGTCGCTACAGGTAGTCAGTGACCCGAAAGTCTGACAACCAGTCTTACAAAACGGTATCGTATTACCCAGTACTAACTGGGTTGTGGAGGCCAGATAGGCAGTCGCTTTATATAAAATAATGGTATTCAACTGCATTCGGTTAGACTGGACGTCGACCCCAATATATTTGGGAAAAGGCTAGGCAGGTGATAGTTTAAAAACCGTCCATGAAATATGTACGTGAGAAAATTCTGTGTATTCTACACTTGGGAGCAAATAAATCGAGCCACTACCTTTTTTCACGTAAAATGGTAAATATTTTTGGTAATATGGAACGTATCAATTCGAACTATATATCGCCTAAAAGTTTAGTTAATAACCTTTACAATGAGGGTAAATTATTGAATAATAACCTTATTGAATGATAAATTATTGGCTCTGCAAGAAAAATGGTAATTTTGATAGAAAATTTAGTAGGGCTAAAACAGTCCATAAAAACAATAAAAAACAAAATTATTGCAAAAAAAATATTCTTAATAACTGGTATTACCCCCCCGTGCCCTGATACATTCTTGTAGCCTATTAGTCATCGATCTGATCAGCGTTACGATGACATATTGTGGTATGTTCTCCCACTCTTCAAGCACAGCGACTTTAAGCTCGGGAATGGATGAAACAGCGGGAACCCTGGCTCGGACTCTCCGTTTTAGCTCGTCCCATAGGTGTTCGATCGGGTTCAAATCGGGACTTCGTGCTGGCCATACCATTTGTTGAATCCCGATCGCAGACAAGTATTTCGTAACGATCTGCGCGGTATGAGGTCTCGCATTGTCATGCATAAACAAGAAATTTTCTCCGACAAAACCAGCATACGGCATTACGTGGTTTTCAAGAATGTCAGTTATGTATCGGTCAGCTGTTAATCCACGTCTACCACTGCCATCGTTGGCGGGGTCGACGAAGACAAGTTCCGTTTTTCCGTCTAGAGAAATTCCTCCCCACACCATACAAGAACCACCACCAAAACTCACAGTTTCTCGAATGCAACATTGGGCAAATCTTTCACCAGGACGTCTATACACTCGGTTTCTCCCGTCATTGCTAAAAAGACAGATTCTTGACTCGTCAGAAAACAAAACTGACCTCCAGTCTTCTAACGTCCAATTAATGTGTTCTCGAGCAAACTCCAAGCGAGATCGGCGATGAGCTACAGTCAATTTTGGGCCAGTTGCTGGTTTGTGTGATGTTAAATTTCGTTCTTTTAGTCTTCGTCTCACTGTCCACCTACTGATTGAGACTCCTCGAACGTCACGTAACGCTTGCTGTAGCTGAACAGCATTAAGTCCACGGTCGCGCAACGAATTGGTTGCAATAAAGCGGTCGTCACGTTCTGTTGTTGCCCGTGGTCGGCCAGTTCCAGGTCGCCGAACAAAAGCACCAGTCTCCAGATACCTGCGGTATACCCGCTGTACCTTTGAACGACTCAAATGAAGTCTGCGTGCCACTTCACGTTGTCCGTGTCCAACCTCAAGTAAAGCTACAACTTGGGCAGCTTCCGTCGGTGTAGTATCCATTTTATCAGGTTATTTTGATTACACAGACACAGATAAAGACAACAATAACAAGTAATATGGGTATGATTAACAAAAACCTCAAATTTAATCTTTTCTTAACAGAGTACAATAAAAATGTCATAAGCAAATTAAATGCGATAATTTTATTCTACCCTTTAAACTTTAATTTAAATTAAAAAAAAATGAAATTTTGACAACTAACTACCCTCTTTGTAAAGGTTATTAAATACCCTTTTAGGCGATATATGTTTCGAATCGATGCGTTCCATAATACCAAAAATAATTACCATAATGCGTGAAAAAGGAAGTGGCTCGATTTATTTGCTCCCAAGTGTACTTTATTTCTAAAATATAAGTCTGTGTTATAAAATTAACTAACTAACTAACACTAATTGATTATGTTAATTATAAGTATTTTAAATCATCGACACATTTATTTTGTTATCGTGTTAGGTTCGGTCGTAAATATCGGATCAAACCAAAGTATATGCTTTTACATTTATTTAAATAACGTCTGTGAGTTCGTTATTGTTTTGGATTACCAGGAATATTAATCGTAGGTACCGGGACTTAATGTGTTTCAATTTACTCGTAAATATGTTTGTTTAGAACTCTACTGTGTAAGGGGCCGTCTCCACGAGTGAGTGAATCGCCGCGATTTTATCATGGTGCCACGTATTTCTATACACTCTATCTCGATCCTGGAGACTGGCCCTAAAAGAGTGTAGTGTAGTAACATGTGGTACGCACAACGATATTATCGCCGCGATTCTATCGCTCGTGGAGTCAGCCCCCTAGTGTGTAAAGTCACGAGCACCAATTTGTATACACTTAGCAACGTTTAGAAGCAATTTTCACGTACCTACTGTATTGATTACATTTTCATGTTTAGTAACGGAACTAATATTCTGGAATCCATATATCATAAAGTAATCATTATTTCAGGAGAAATTCACGTTTAAACTTTGCCAAGTGTCTATATTATTGCTCGTGACTGTCTCTACCTATATTGCAAGTTTGTAAGTTATGATTTCTTTTTTGTAATTTGAATTCTCGGCATTGAGTTATGCGTTGAAAAATAATGTTTAATTTCAACGTTCAAGAAATTTCTGAACTTTGGAATCTAACCTATTGCTAACCCAGCTGTTTCATAAGTATAATACGAGTATATCAAAACACGTTATACTTACATTTATGAAACAGCAGTAAATTGATCACATCGTCATGAATGAAGAAAAAAGAAGCTAACTCTTCAAAACTCTTGTCGGTTGCGGCTCATCGTATGGCAGTTTGCTGTGTATTATTGCCAGCTGCCTAGCGAAGGGCAACAAATGACTGAGTTGTTCTACGGTTCACCGGAAGCAGAGAAGAAGAAGAAGAAACCAGAATGTACGCGAGGAATTCTTTAGTTAGAGGTGTAACTATTATAAGCTAAGCTAATCACTAATTGATTTTATATTATTTATAAGTATTCACCTGTAACTATTTTAAAAAAATCTTAGATGTTAAATTTGATCCACTTCCCGGTTTTCGATTGAGCTGTAACTGTAACTTTGCGTACAATGTTTAGTTTGGGTGACAATGCATGGTTTGATAAGTGACGTTATTTCAAATCCAATATGGCGGACTGCCAAAGATGGCGGACTAGTTCTTATTTATTATGATATGGGTATCAAATGAAAGAAAGGGTTTGTTGAGAAAAATATGACAAAAATGTGACGTTACTCTTAAGCGTGTTTGTTTTTAGTTTTTTTTAAACTGTAATATTTATAAGATGTTGAGTTTTAAGAATGTGTGCGTAGCGTCTCTACGTTTAGCTCAGTATTTTACACAAAGTGACTACTTAACTGACCTCCATAACCGGGTAATACGATACCCCTTGGTAAGACTGGCTGTCAAGTTTTCGGGCAAGATTTACAAACGGACCAACGGACGACCAACGGATTAACGTGCTTGCCGAGGCACGGAGGAAACTCTAATAATATTAATAAATTGAAGTAACCTAATCTAACTAACAATAATAGTTAACTAAAAAATTGCGTCGGTAAGTCCTTGTCAAACGCATTGCCACGCTGTATGAGAAGGTTTACACATGGTTTTCACCGTGTGCAAAAGTGGAACGACCGGCCGTGTATGCATTGCCATCAACCGGGCACAAATCCAAACTCCGATCCTAAAATGACGAAAGTATAAATGTAGTTAGTTTATTTTTCTCTTGTTACAATAAGTCTCACCCAAATCGTATCAGTTTATAGCTAAATGAGTGAAAAACTATTTATATTAAAACGTAGGCGTCACACAATAGAATACAACTGATACTTATAAAAATTGTGTTGTCAATAGTTCATTCACATCTAGAATTTTACCGTTATTATTAAGTACCTATCTATGTAGATTAATAGCCAACGAATAATATCATTAATATCCTCAAAACTTAGAAGATCTAGACTTTAGAACAAGTGATTGACCTCCAAAGATGCGATACAGTTAAATATGACATCATAAATTGATCTTAAAGTATAAACTGGTTATATTGTATAATTTTACCAAAGCGGTAATGAAATATAATAAGTATACGGTATTTTTTTGGGAAGTTCGTTCTAATACATACGATTTTGTACAAGGTGTAAACGGACCCTTTACGAAGCCTTCAACCCAGCGTTCTGTAGTTACATCAAGATAAGTATACACAAAAAGTACTGCTGAGAAATTACATTTTTGGGGTGTAAAATCACGTTTTACCAAAGTTCTCAGTTAAGCACTCAAAGTAAACTCGAGAGTCATGGAAAATTGGAGACATAGATCCCCATGTCGCGTCGTTCGTAATACCAGTTTCGGCTTCGTTGCCGGTATTTTTACACCCAATAAAACATTAATCAATGAATGTAATAAATAATGTTTAATATTCAGAACTCCTGCCTTTATTTCGTACTAGCTGTGCCCGCGACTTCGTTCGCGTTCTTGTCGGAAACTAAAATGCGTCGCTTAGATAAAAGTACATTAAATCATTGCCCTGCGTTAACTTACTGCCGCTGTAGAAAATAAGAAGAGGGTAATGCAAAGTACTGACTATGTCTAATACTAAAGTTTAGATGGATGGGTGTTTGTTAATCAACCACGTCAGAACGGCCGAACGGATCTTGAAGAAATTTGAAACAGGTACATTATAGTCGACAGGTACTGTCGTTGGCGCGTTCGTCTTCCACGTGCGCCTCAAAGATATGTCAGCAACAATTAAGGGGTCCTTTGGGGCCCCTTAATTGTTGCTGCCGTCATCTGCCGGGGCTGACGGTTGTCCGCAAGAGATACCACGGCCCCGAAACACAAAGAGCTAAGAAGAAACTTGGGTGATTTTTAGTCAGTAGAAGTCTGACACTTTCTTCCGCTCCGCCCAGAGCGGGATGAGCCATTTGATAATTTACGAACCACAAAAAAGGGGGGATTAGAGGCTGTTTCGAGAGGTACCTGTACGGAATCTGGGACATCCAATCTGAAATGGAACGCCGTCACCTCCTTCTGCGAAGCAGTAATGCTAGCGAAAGAGGTGAACGTAAGAGGGACACAACCTCTCTTCCCAGCCGCCGCGGGAGACGCTCCGGGCATCGGGGGCCACGTGATGGCTTCCGGCCACCGTAGGCGCGGGCCTGTGAACGGTGAGTAACGGGCTAGTTAATCGTTCGTCCGTCCTATGACGATGGAGGCGCGTTCGTGTTCCACGCGCGTCTCAAAGGGATGTCAGCAACATTGAAGGGTCCCCCAAAGACCGACGCCCGTCGGGGCTGCGGGTTGTTCGAAAGAAATACCGCGGCCTCGACACATAGGGCTAACAACAGACCACATCTATATAGAGACATGTTTGGTGCAGTGGCTGGACGATTAACAGTAGCACTGCGTGTCGCAGGTTCGATTTCTACACGGCACAAAAAAAATATGTCGTGGGTTTTATCTAATTTTAATTTAGTTTAAAAAAAATAGTATTTTTATACTGTGTAATTGGTAAATCTTTATTTGTTGACTATTCACGAAACATATGTTTATTTAATTTAATAACACCGCGGTTTAGAAAATGACATCACATGAATAACGCCATCTGTCGAAGACGAAGATAAACTGCTAAAAAAAGAGCGATCAAAGACACTATAGGGTTTAGGCTATGTAGATTTTGAAAGCAGCGTCATTTAGACTAATATCTACGTACCTTTTGCTATCATAACTTATTTAAAGTTATCTTGTGAAGGTATTTATTAATAAGTACCATATTCGTTCAATAGATGTCGTTGCTTGTCTCATTCTTGACCATAATGATAAGTTCTTCTTGAAAACTATAAATGCTTATATCTTTTGATGGAGAGCACCGATTACGATGAAACAAAGACTAAGTAATAGCTCAAGTTACGCACAATATTTATGTATAAAAGTTACCTACATTCGTTTCGTAAATTTGACGTGATGCTTAGTCATCGAAACAGACAATCAGACAAAAATTCCAAAAATGCTGGAAATGTGTTCTGTTGGTTATACTTTAATACCCTGACAATTTTTTTTTAAATATTTTCGATGTACAAAAAAGATTTTTCTACAGATTTATTATATGTATAGATTTATCCTGTTGACGCGCTATTTCAATTCTGTACCTTTAGTGAAAAGTGATATAACTCGACTTGTAGCAGTTTTGAGTTCTGTATACAATCTTGAAGCTGGAATTTTGTTTGATTTTTCTGTCTAATCATTATAACTCTATCTCTTATTATAACGGGAAATAAGTTTCGTGTCTAATAATACAAGTTGCATTCTTGGTCAATTTTGATGGTATTTTTTGTGTATACTGATATGTCTTTAGTAATATTAGGTATATTGAACTAAAGCTTAAATTTAAACAAGTACGTGTAAATAAGGCTATCTCGATTTGTAATACTTGACACCTTTAATATTAACTACATGAGTTTTGTGCTTGATAATACAATTCAATTTATATTAAATGACACATTAAGTACCCTACAATTATCAATTGTGAATGATAATATAACTCAAATTATACCTTTTAAGGATAAGCAGCACTAAATATGACCAACGTGTTAAGTGATACAACTAAACTTCTAGAATAATTTTTAGTAACACTTTTAGTTCTTACTGTGACGGCCGTCTCCGCATTGAGAAAGCGAGAACGGCCATGATGGCGTGGGAGGTGATCGCGCTCAAACTGCGTTGCCAGATGTACGAGAAATCTCGTACATTTACGAGATTTAGCACTCTCTGCATGAAAAACGGGAAAAAGAACTCGTACACCTTTTACGAGATTTTAACAATGTTGCTAATACAAACCAAAAACATTTAAAGAAAACAATAGTCGCAAACGATTAACTTAACAAATCACTAGATTCATTAGCTTATCACTAAATGTATGTTTAGTCGTTGACGGATAATCTCCGGTGGGTGTTTTTTTGTTATTGTCCTTATTGCACTCATGATTATGTTGTTTTTTTATTTATTTCCTTTTCACTGACTGAAACGTGAATAGAGCGATGTATTTTAGTAGTCACAATGAATCTTCATCTACTCCACCATGAAAAATACCAAACAACTGACCAAGTGCGAGTCAGAGTCGCACATGAACGGTTCATCCCTTATAACTTGTATTTGTTATTGTTATAGTGGAAACAGAAATACACATTATGTGATAAGTTTGTTTTTCATAGCGTTTATATAAATGACAAAGTTATATGTGCGGTTTTTTTTTAATCTCGTTCTAACTACTAAACAACAATATTTTTTTATAACTCTCTTTAAAAATTAGAGGGGGGACACTTTTGTGTGTGTGTGTCTATCGTTCAAATGATTGATTTTGAGAAGTAATGTCATTTTTAAAGACCTATCTATAGACACTACACACTTATAAATTAGAGCCCCCCTTAATCTTTTATTTTTTGTATTTATAAAATTGTACAGCGGTTCACAGAATACATCAACCTTGTGCCATGTGTCTACTGTGTAGTCTTAATAGTTTCGGAATAAAGTGGCAGTGACGAAATTACGGACGGACGGACAGACAGACGGACAGACATGACGAATTTGTAAGGGTTCTGCTTTTTTCCATTCGGCTAAGGAACCCTAAAATGGTAACACGATTTTTAAATAGCATTCGTACACTTTTCGTGGCATCCGATATTCCGAGACTGGCTGCTGCTAGATCTTAAAAACCCCAGGATAGCTAAATATGCATACCTATTTATTGTCCATCAAGCCTCTGGTTGCTGAAATCACAAATCATAAATCCCACGCCGAATCAAAAAAAAACATTTGAGAAACAAAGCTGTTTCATCGGGTCTACAATCCCAAAAGTTGACTTTATTTGGTTGCTGAAAATGAAACAAGTTACCTACATTTTTGTCATAACACCATATCGTTTCTTTTTTTGGGGCTGGCCACATAACTGATTTGTTAAAAGAAATTATTCCCGATTCCAAATTAGATACCTTCCCAAGCATTTTTTGTCTTCGTGCGATTACTGTGCTTATCGCTTTTGGAGTTCCATATAGCAGAACGTATTTCAATGTCATCAACGTTTATATCATCCATTTTAAGCAAATAAATAAATGAAATGAATAGGCCAGGCCCATTAGACTGAAGCATAGTTGCTCACAATGGGGCTCATCACAAAGCTCAAAGGCAATAGAGAGGGCTATACTCGGAGTTTCCTTGCGGGATCACATCAGAAAAGAAGACATCCATCCGAACCAAGTTTACCGACGTAGCCCGAAGAATTGCCAAACTTAAGTAGCAGTGGGCAGGGCACATTGCTTGGAAAACGGGTGGCCGATGAGGCCGAAAAGTTCTGGAGTGGCGACCGCGAACCGGAAGACGTTGCGTTGGAAGGCCTCCCACTTGTGGAACCGATGACTTAGTGAAGGTAGCAGAGACCCGCTGGATGCGAGACGCACTGGACCGGTCAATGTGTCGACACTTGGGGGAGGTCTACGTCCAGCAGTGGACGTCTTTTGGCTGAAATGATGATGATGATGAGTAAGGAAGTACTAGACCCCACAATAGAAATACAATTAAACTTATATTACTTTACACCTAGTAGCTATGATATAATTAAAGATAAATCGAAATACACCACATCTTCTATTGTGTTCATTGTGTGTAAATTGATATAAGTTCGATTTTATCATAGCACACTAAAAAGACACGGTACCCATGAAATCTCGATGCTTACGAAACATAATTAGTTCTAGTGTTTTATTCGACATTTTGGCGCCCAACGTAAAATCAAGACTAGATCTCACTCAATAATCTCTAAATTCGAAAAGAAACTTACACAAGCAATCAAATTTGGTATATAATTATTTTTCATCATAATTCATCACTTCATCAATCTTTACTACTCTTAATACTAAACATACATTTATACTACACCCCCACACACATTCCTTTTACCTCTGATAATTGGCACCCTTTCGGCCTCTTGGATGTGTTAATCCACTTGTGGGCACTGCCAAGGTTGGAGATTGGTTACTATACGACGACTATTGGACAATATCTAGTAGTCGTTTCTCATAAATTATACTTAATCCTTTACCAAAATATCGCTACACTGCATCCCACAGACCTGCACACATTCCGTTATCGAAAGATAATTGGCACCCTTTCGGCCTCTTGGATGTGTTAATCCACTTGTGGGCACTGCCAAGGTTGGAGATTGGATACTTTACGACAGCCGCAGGACAATATCCTGTGGTCGTTTATACAAATCTATATGTATTTATGTAATACCTATTACAAATACTTCATTATCCTATACCCACACACATTCCTTTTACCTCTGGTAATTAGCACCCTTTCGGCCTCTTGGATGTGTTAATCCACTTGTGAGCACTGCCAAGGTTGGAGATTGGTTACTATACGACGACTATTGGACAATATCTAGTAGTCGTTTCTCATAAATTATACTTAATCCTTTACCAAAATATCGCTACACTGCATCCCACAGACCTGCACACATTCCGTTATCGAAAGATAATTGGCACCCTTTCGGCCTCTTGGATGTGTTAATCCACTTGTGGGCACTGCCAAGGTTGGAGATTGGATACTTTACGACAGCCGCAGGACAATATCCTGTGGTCGTTTATACAAATCTATATGTATTTATGTAATACCTATTACAAATACTTCATTATCCTATACCCACACACATTCCTTTTACCTCTGGTAATTAGCACCCTTTCGGCCTCTTGGATGTGTTAATCCACTTGTGAGCACTGCCAAGGTTGGAGATTGGATACTTTACGACAGCCGCAGGACAATATCCTGTGGTCGTTTATACAAATCTATATGTATTTATGTAATACCTATTACAAATACTTCATTATCCTATACCCACACACATTCCTTTTACCTCTGGTAATTAGCACCCTTTCGGCCTCTTGGATGTGTTAATCCACTTGTGAGCACTGCCAAGGTTGGAGATTGGATACTTTACGACAGCCGCAGGACAATATCCTGTGGTCGTTTATACAAATCAATATATATATTTATGTAATATATTATTATATCGGATCCTCTAGTCTTCTTAAACTCTCTTTCTTTAACTCTTGAGTCCTCCTCTTAAACACTTATATCTAGACTGCGGTGTTGTTATTTATCAACTAAAGTTGACTAGGAGCGGATTACAACTCTATTTAAAAATAAGCCTTTGTTAAAAAAAAAATATACTTCATGTCATTAATGGGTTTTAGACGAGAGCGGATTACAACTCCGAAAATAAGCCTTAAAGTTATTAACTTATCAGGTTGAGTTGTGATCATTGAATGTGAATCCTACCTGACTTAACTTCGTAAGATGTCGGTGTGTTTGAATGAAGTATGTACGTTTTGTGAATGCTGTTATACTTTAACCTTAAGCCTAAGATCTTAATTAAGATTAAGGCTTAAGATCAGTATGGCCCTTCGATTGACATAATATTATATATAGGTTTTAAAGTGCTACTAGAGCTACTAGACGTTTTGAACATTGTTCTTCATTTCTGATACGTTAGTTTATAAGTAATACATATTTTCAACACACTTGCTCATCGAGTGGCTCTTATTTCACCGCAATTAGGCATATAATGACACCTGTAATCAAACTGTGAATTTTTCATTACCATTATTCACAAGTGAGTTATAGGTTTTTTTTTAATTTTTTTGGTTGAGTTGCTATGTTCTTAAAAAAGTTTCGATACTAAAAAGATTGTGTTCAATACTAAAAATAAATTAATGTACCTATTCCTTGCTCATTTCATGCAACTTCGAATTTAAATAGATAATTTCAACTTGTATATACGTTTTTAATACGTAAAACTTTTGTTTTCTCTGTAATAAAAAAACTTTAAATTCCCCGTTTTGTACGTGGCTGCAACACTATCCGCGAAAAGCAAAAAAAAAAAACTTAATCTTTTAGTCTATAGCCGATCGCCATTGTTACATGCGCGCGCAGGAAAACATATTAATTTAAATAGATAATTTCAACTTGTATGTTCGTTTCGTAAATAAATAAATAAACTTGTATATACGTTTTTAATAAATAAAACTTTTGTTTTCTCTGTAATAAACAAAACCAATTTAAAAAAAAATGAATTCCTCATTTTGTACGTGATTATAACGCTATCCACAAAAAGCAAAAAAAAAGACACCTCATTCAGTCTATGGCCGATCGCCATTGTTAGATGCGCGAAATTTTTTTCACAACTCATTTTAACTGTTGAAAATGATTTTTTTGTGTTATTTTCTTCACAAATGTGTTGAAAAACGTCGTATGATACACGTGTGTATTGATGATTACCGTCCTCGGCTCTCTTAAGACCCTCACCTAACGGTTCGGGTCTCAATGGCGCCTCAGCGGTAATCACCAACGTTACACACTTATACCATAATGTACTATTACACGTCAAATTATAAGTGATTAGTGTAATTACTATAATTTATTATTTTACTCTAACTCTTAAGTACCCAACCCTTTGGGTTGTACATGTCATACCGGTTTAAATTATATCGGCCAGCACTCGGGCAGTAAGTAATATATTATTCGAAAATTGGCGAGCAAGTTCAAGGCAAGGCGTCTTGTCATACCCGTGCATTGTGTATGAGACCTGTCTCAATGCCAGCCAAGTTCAACAGCAAGGACAGCAAGAGCGTTAATACACGACGATGCGCTTCTCCACAACGCTTTGGAAAGTTATTTTAAAACTGCACCTTTTATGTTTTCTCGAAAACATCTAACATCATCATCCTCGCTTTAAATAGCATCCTCGTCAAAATTCATATAATATAAGACAGATAAATAATCAATTTTAATTACGCTGCTCTTTTACATGATAAAAATTTAACTGTATTTCAGAATAATCCCCGCGAAGTGGTTTAGCGAATAATAAATTATCGGTTATAGGCCGGGTTATTATCACAGAACATATAAACCTCTTTTATCTATTCTGTGGTTATTATAGTCCACCGATCCTTTCTATGGTCTTCCTCTACTGTAGGTAATTAGGTATTACCCCGAGTATTGATTTAAAGGAAAACAAACCGGTTCCTATTGCGTAGACTTCTGCGAATGTTTATTTTAGATATACTTAATTCTCATCATCAACCATTTCGATAACACATTAGATAATCAAACTTATAAATCTCCGTTAAAATTCTTGTTTTCCAAGGAAACCCGTTTTTATTTTGATAGAGCCACAATAAATTACGCTATAAACCCATCGCTCGGGATCGGTACGCAAAATAACCAATCTATATAGATAATACAAAACCAGTATCAGCCGATCTCTTAATGTACGGGAAATGTATACAAAGAGAGGTCATGTTATTGCAAGTATAAGTTTATGTAAAAAATGTAAGTTGTCCACTTCAAAATTAGCAATCAATTTTTCATTTTACATATCACTTCCTCGAAAGCTCTTATTGCAAAGCGATTAGGTTCAACATGGAAGGTATTTCACACTTGTGGATTTTTTTATTAATCTTTTCTATTGCGGATATAAAAAAAAAACTCACATAAAATATAGTCGGCGTATGCTGTTATAAAAGTATGTACTTTAGACGGTTTAAGATAACACACTCCAAAAAGTCTAGTAATAGCAGAAGCGATATCTCGATAATGGTGCTTCGTAGGAAAAAGGTATAAAGTCATTTTTGTACACAACTTTATGACATAAAATTTTGCTGTAAGCTATTTTTGCGTTAATACTCACCGTTATCGAGAAAAATTCAAAAAACTGTTATTTTTTGTTCTTAATAACTATTAAGCACACACGGGATTGGTGGAAACTTTTGACATTTTATCTACAACGGTGGCGGTGTATTCAAAACCCCCACCAATTTTTAGCTCTAAGCGAATTGATTGTTATTCAACAAACTTTTTTACACTGGGCTTAGATAGCTGACATTATATTCCCAATCGATAAAGCGACGCTGTGTCGACTCAAATGGAAAACTCCAGTAAGTAATTACTACAGTGCAAGGCGAGCGCATCTCGACAACGAATAAAAATGAACAAAAGAAAATTTCCTATCGTTTACAAGATAAAACTTGGTGGATTGGATTTCGTCGCCGGAAGACAAATGAAGGGTTTCCTTTCTTTAATATCATTACAGTGTGTGGTGTGCCTCGAGGGTCTGATTCTTTAATAATAATTTAACTGTAGAAGCAGCTAAGTAGTACAGGCACCTACTTACTTACATTTGAATACTAATATAGCTCCTGCCTGAGAGCACCGGTGGCCCAGTGTTGTCGGCCCTGACTTACGAACAGTAGGTCGTGGGTTCGAACCCAGGCAGGTGCATTACTTTGTGAAATTTATTTCATCACTGCTGCTCTCCAAACGGTGAAGGAAAACATCGTGAGGAAACCGGCATGTGTTAAAACAAAAGAATTCGAACACATATTGTAACATCTACCAACCCGCAATGGACCCGCTTGGTGAATTATAGCCCATCCCTCTCCTAGAGAGGAGGCCTGAGTCCCTGCAGTAGGAACATTATAGGCTGATGATGATGAATAGCTCTTGTCTGACCGTTTTCGATCACGGGGTGTCCCAAGCAGTTGCACTCATTGTTCCTTTACTCTCATAGACCGGTGGGACTGCAATCCGAAACGACCGGAGAGCGATCAGGCGCAGAACCAACGGCTTAACGCGCTTTCCGAGATACGGGGGTATTATACCGCCAAACTTGGTGCTTCTACTGAGAAATTTCACACGCTCAACAGTCGCACTTGCAACCTACGCGGGCAGTCGAATACTAGTGGATACTAAAATTGAATCTTCAGTTTTGTTCTTCTATTCACGTTATAGATACAAGACTTACGAAAGTGCAGTCAACTCTATTACGATTCAGAGCTACCTATACTAAGCTTTTTTACTATATTTAAGATGAACCGATCGACAACTGAAACTGATCCAATTTGAACAAAAATACAAAACGTAGTTTATAGTTTATTGCGATAGGTATTTGGTTTATTAATTTCCTTTATTTCCGGACTGTTAAAAAATCTTGTCTGATGCGAAAACTCCATGATTACTGTTTTCTTTTCATAGTTCTGTCTTGTTTTCTGCAAAGAATAAATGTTTGAAGAACTTACAGGCAAGGAAATGAAGTAATTAAAGTATTTACTATACTCTAATTACTTCCTGTAGATATCCCGAAACAACCATAGAAACTACTGTTAATCCAGCTGTTACTATCCTGTGTTCTGCTGGGCATAACTCTCCCTTAATTTTGACTCGCTTTTTACGCGCCGCCGCCATCTCAAACCAGTGTTAAACCAACACGCGTTTAAGTCATCTCGTCCTACCTATTCTAGGCCTCAACGGCATTTCTATCTTTAGGAACCAATGCCAAGGAAACAGCCATTTATAAATTAGAAACGATGCACGGAGTACTATCATCATCATTCTCTTGCCTTTATCCCAATTAATTTGGAGTCGGCGCAACATATCTTCTTCTTCCATACTTCTCTATAACTCACCATCTCACGACGTCAAAATTTCTTGCAATTTCATCCTTTACACAGTCCATCCATCGTTGCTTTGGTCTTCCTTGAGTCTTATGTCACTAATTACTCAGAAATTCCCTCACGAAATTTTCCTCATTCCGATTACCATACCAACTTTTTTTTTTTTAAAACGTTGCCCCACACTAGGAATTTCTCCTGTATCGTGGGTGCGTTTACAAACATTTAAACTCACATACACAAATACCCAGACCCGAAACACTATCTGTAGGTCATACAAATATTTGTTCCGTGCGGGGATCGAATCGCTCCAATCGCTCAGCCACTGCGCCAACCGTGCCGTCAAAACTAACACCAACTAACTAACTTTAAAGTCACCGGCATCACTTTCAGACTTCTTCTCTCGCGTAACTCTGCACATGCACCGACTACTGTTATATTATATGACTTACTTTTGCTAGTAGAGTTGGGTATACTCTTTCGACGGCGCCTACTGGAGGACTTGCATCGTCTTTTATTTTTTCGGCGCGGGGAAGGAGAAGATCTGCGGATATATTCAGCTGATCCAGGGACACTGTGCCAAGGACGGGACCGGTCCCCCTTAGTAAGCAATCTTCTTCCCAAAACCAAAAGCAGCAGCACAAATAAAATAGACAGGCCTATTAGTTCTGGGCATCCACTCCTCAGTAGCTGTAACGTTTCGTGGCTGGACCAGCCTCTGACCTCAATGGATCGGAATTCCTTTCGCAAACCAACATGTTTTTTAATCCGCATGTTTTACGCCTAACCCATTATGCGCATTTTGCGAAGATTCATTAAATGTCTACTCTATTTGCAAGAAATGTAATTATTTAAATGTTTTGATTGTAATATTTTATTCACGTTTGGACATTTTGTGTTTGTTCTAGTTTGCTTGTTTTGACATTATTGGCAGACTGTTCTTTCCTATGGTTCTTTCTGTTCTGTGATTGGCAGATTTTGACAGATTTTTAATCATAGTGCAGCATGGTAGGTTTGGTGCGTGGCCATAATTGAAACCAACGCTGCATGGTTTTAATCTATACAGTTTTCATACACAATTACATTCATAAGTATAACGTATCATGACGCCAGTAATCCCTGAAGGTTTAGGCAGAGGTGTAAGTATCTGATGTTATGTTACACCCATATTTCGCCAATATGCATTACTAGCTGATGCCCGCGGCTTCACCCGCGTGGATTTCGGTCAAATTATATACTAAAACCTTCCTCTTAAATCACTCTATCTATTAATAAAAACCGCATCAAAATCCGTTGCGAAGTTTTAAAGATTTAAGCATACATAGGGATATAGGGACAGAGAAAGCGACTTTGTTTTATTAGTGATGATGTAGTGATATGTAAAATGTGCAAACTTCTATTCAAGTTTTTAGTTATTTCAATTAGTTACTTTACATATTTGACGGTACGGTACGGTGCTCTCTCACCGGGACCATTCGTCTGTAATGATTTTTTTTTTTTTCCAATCTTTATTTATTTAGAGGCTTTTACCTTACAAAGGTACGTCAGCCTCATCATACCTGTAATGAATGAAACGTTCAAGATTAATATAATATTATTATTATGTACAGCATTTCGGTGTCCACTCGCACATTTTGTTTATGCTCGCTTGAGCGACACCACCGAAAGAAACATTTGTGCGGTACTGTGCCTCACACCGAATGGAATCGCACTATTACCTTATGTGACTAATCGCGGTAAAGTAGGGGCATTAGAGACTTTGTAGTGTACCAGTAGACAAGGTACAAGTTTGAAAAGGTGACACACTCTCACTACGGCATTCAAATTATGAATTTTAAAATTAGCTTGGTGCTCTTTGACCGCACTTTACGTAGATAGACCCATACAAACCCGTATTGGTACGTAAAGAAAAGAAAAATATTGTGGTCACCGGATTTTATTGAGTCACAAGAATTACATATTACAGGTTTAAATGAGAAGTATTTGGAACTAATCAAGTTCCGACGACTTGATACTACGTCCACACTGTTCACATCGATCGCGATTCCAGTGTAACCGGTCAAAATATTTAAGCAGGAACCAACCGAACAATGACAATATGAGAAGTACCAATGCATACACACTTGTCCAACCAGCACTCGACCCCGCGCCCTCTTTAGCCCCCGCTTTTAGCCCTCCTGCGCCGGTGAGCCATTGCCATGATGAGGTTGAGGTTATGGCGTCATGAGGAGCGCCTTTGCTGTAGGGTGCACTTATGGCGCTGCGGGTAGGACTACTGGCGCCGGCTGAGGCTAGCATAGCGTTGTGAGGACCAGCTAAGGCAATCTGGAGAGCGTAGATCAAACTATTTTTCCCTCTGGTTGGAGATTGTACCAGAGCATTCCTGGTTTTAACCGAGATTTTCGCAGCGGCTTTAGACCCGGTTTGAAACCAAGATTTAAGCTTCGGCTTAGGACATTTGAGAGGCATTTTTCATATTTTCTACCGCCATACCTGTGATGAAACTATATTTATAGCACCAATTTCATGAGCACTAGTTTGGTTGTATTTTCCGTTACTCACAAGGTTTGGCTTGGATTTTAATGGTATTTATTAGTTAAAATTGAAATATGGTTATAACTATTGATTTAAGGACGGAAACTGTTCACTTTGCTGTAAAACATGTTTCGAGGTTTGTTTTGACATTTCTGCTTCTGACAAATCGTTACGATTCTAAATTATTATCTATACACAGAAAGTAGGTATCTAGAGGTCTCTATCTTATTCATTAAATCTATGATTGATTATACAGAGCTATTGCGTGGAGTCGTGAGATCCGCCCCACTCCCTCCCCTGTGCCAGCAGTGGGAAAGATCCAAGCGTAATGTAGTCTCGTTACAAACTAACCAACGAGGTTAAGCTATTTTGATATGGGTAATGTATAAAATGACAGCTAGTTCTAAAACAAGCGTAAGCGGTACTAGCGCCATTGCCAATGAAAATTTATTCCCGTGTTTTTTTGTTCATTTTATTAATTTTCATTTAAAAAATGGAAAAAAATGGAATAAAAAAATGGAAGGGGTAAATATTTAAAAAAACTTGATCACTTTCACATTTTTTTAAGGACCACTAACACAACACATGACCAAAATTTACATGCTGAATAACAATAATATTTCCTAACAAAGTTTCCCGTGCAGAATCTCTATGGATTGGGGTTTTCCATGTTGTCCCCACGTTGAAAATCGCTCCATCAAGTATTTTCTTTCGTTTCTCTTATATTCAGCCCTTTATTCCCTATTGTATGTAGGTACCAAGTTATTTGACTTGTTTTCAAGGTCTGGCTCGCTCATATCATCTTCCTCGGTTCCAAAAAGAAGTATCATCCCACCCTGATAATTTACGAATAACAGGTACCCGTAGGCAATTTACGATGGCCATTGACCACACAAAAATGTTCCTCCCTGGCCTTGCATTGCGATCATAATAAATAATTTTATGAGTTGCGTATGGTAAACCTAGCAAGCAATTTATTTTTGATGAAAATATTAACTGGTTTCGAAGAATTGATTTCTGTTTTTTATTTGTTTTGATGTCTACCTAGTTACCTGGTGAAGGTTGCGGGGATACGTTGGATACGAGACGCACGGATCGGTCAATGTGGCGAGACTTGGGGGAGGCATATGTCCAGCAGAGGATGTCTTTCGGCTGAAATGATGATACCATAGTTACTGTTGTGGGACACTGGGATGAGCATTCTGACTGGCTTTTAGAAAATACTAGAATGCTGTGCGTTGGACTCGCGCAATTAGGGATTTCGTTTGCACTGATCTTTCGGGGAATTTACAGGAGTACCTAAACGGACCCTTCACAAACCCGTCAACCAACCATTATGGACATCAACATAAGTAACCCTACGCAAAAATAGTCCTGGGAAACGCTTTTTTTTTGGATGAAAAATCACGTTTTACGGTAAACTCAGCATAACACACTCAAAACTTGTACTGATGGATGCTTTGGATAATAAACGGGTCATGGTTTTAAATAAAGTACACTTTAATAACAGGCAAGCATTAAAAAAAAAACTGAATTCATTGACCTCCAATAGTTCCGTAACTAGAACGTTCCCAGGTATGGTCCGGACCAATAAAGATATCGCAATGACGTCCCCGTTATTGTGATGAATAATTCGGCTTCGTTAGGAGTATTTTATGCGTGATCAATAAATATTAAACCCGTCTTAAGTCTGTCCGGAAATTCCCCTATAGATTGATCCACCAATGTATTCAGGTCCACGGCTAGAGCAGCCTAGATACGTCATGGAGCCATCAATCGTAGGGCCCGTTACAATCGGGCGGGTGCCAACTCCATCGGCTATGCTTGCAGTTCCGTTCAACTGGAACGAATCCAAGTGTTGAACTGTAACTGTTCTATCTGTACCAATATTATATGTATCCGTGGTGCTAGACAACTGGGCTTATCCCAGTTGTATACGTCCCTGTGTGCCTATTGGCTTTGTTCTGTTGGCCATTTATATGGAGGATATGGTAGTGGAAGTTAAGTTTTTCCTACTCCACCTGCGGGATCGAAGAAGTGAACTTAATGCTGTAGGCATTTTTAGGGTTCCGTAGTCGTATGGCAAAAAAACGGAACCCTTATTCTACCAGTCAACCAGCAGTAATGCAGAGACAAACAGTAGTTTTCCAGGTTCATCTGGCGCCATCATAATCTCTGTATTTATTGTATAGGTAACAGAATCGCTGCCAGATTCCAGACATTTATAGAGGCATCTATAGTTGCGTAAGATCCATAATTAACCGACAATGATTACCCTCTCTAATTATGCCTTGAAATATTTACAAAACACATATTACAAATAATTCGCTAACAGTCTTTATAAGGAAAAAATATAGACGATACTGCAAGGTGTATGATGAGTATGTCTGAGATAAAAGCGATGGCCTATGTCCTTCTCCGGGATAGATATAATCTATCTCCCTGCCAAATTTCATTACGATCTGATCACTGATCAGCCATTTAGTCGTGAAAATGTAACAAATAGGGATAATTTCGCGTTTGTAATATTCGTATCATGGATACTGTTCCGAGTGCTATCAAGAAGTATAGTAAATTTTTTTTTTCAAGGGGAAGGAGCGATGCTTACTAATTCTTTCCGACCACTGCAGGTTCTGCAACAAGTCTCCTCCTTGAATAACAAATTAGAATGTCTATGGAGAACTAGGCTAGTTTCTCTAATTCAGCATATTATTTTCCCACTGCCGGGACACGGCTTCCTCTAAGTGAGACTAATTTGGCCTAAAGCGTGCTAGTGAATAATGCCTCATGTATTGGATTTTTGTTTCTAGAAAATGTTGAGTTCTACACGACATTTTCCTTAGACATTTTTAGAGCAATGGTGATGAAATAAATAACAATTCAACTCAATCTCATAAAACTTCAACTCAAACGGTTAAACTCAGCATTCATTGGCTGCCTACAGCAGTCCACTGCCGGACATAGACCTCTTCAAGCGACTCTCGGCAACTCTCATCCAGTTGCTACCAGCAGCTACCCTGCAAAGATCGTCCGCGTCTCCACTCAAGAACCCGTCTTCCCTAATAGTCACCGGTTCTACGGTTTATATGGCTATACTATACATTGAATATATACGTTCATGAATCCGCATTTAGGGAATCAGGTTGAGATGCATGCGATGCGTACAACTGGTTGTAGATGTTTTGTTTTCCGAAAGAATCTCCGACTTCGAAACACATTATTATGCTGCGTATTTGAATGGTGAATGCCTCGGAATGCTATTATAATAGCGACATAAATAAGTATCACCACGGTCAAAAAATATACCTAATTAATAATCCCCAAGGCATGCACCGGAAGTTGCTAATTTTGTTTAATTTAACAAATAACATTTACACCAAAACATTCCCAGTGATGGGAAATTACTTCTTCAAGTTCGAGCAATGTTTGTAGTAGGTAAATAAAATACAATGACAATCCCATGAACTTGGATTCCGTAAGGCACGTGAGTACAGTACTTAGTCATGTTTTCAGTGTAGATTATGTACTCAAATAATGGTGGAATTTTAGAGCATTGGTGGTTGACCCAGTGGTCCCCTTCGACGGTGGGACGGGACCAGGGAAGTCTAGACATACTTTCTATACCTTTAGTGGTACAAATGACTTGTTTAGGGTACAAATAGTACATACATACATAAGTAGTACAAACATTTTAATTTGATACGTTTTTAAATTGGGGACTTGATCTCGTCCGTCATCTTGATGCTCACCGTTTGTAACCCAGGCAGGGTACCACGTAAAGCCAGTATTAACACACACATTAAATATTTTTCCTTTCCCCTGTATAATATCATGCGATTACATATAAAAAAAATGTTTTTTTTTTATAAATGTAATCGCATGCATTTTTAGGACATTTAGAACAAAGTCTCACATGGGAAATTTTAGGGGACAGGAAAATGTGAACGTTATTAATAAATATACGAAGTTTAAAATAGATACAAGATTATGTAGAATATTCATTGACCCTTAAATTATAATAAAGAATCACAGTTTTATATATTCCAATTTATTTTATTTCCTGTTGGAAAAACCGAATGGGAATAAGTTCCAAAACATGTACCATTTTTACACGACTGCCCCAAAAAAAAGAGTGTTATTACACGACTGCCCCAAAAAAAAGAGTGTTATGTTTTTAACGTTCATGTATGTATGTATGTATGTATGTATGTATGTTTGTTTGTGAGTTTCTTTATTCCACCATAACTTCTAAACGCCTGAACCGATTTTGAAATGATTTAGATGTATGTGGTATCGTTAGATTCATTGCGTCACCCCGGGTAACATAGGCTAGATAAATTATCAAAAAACGTAATAGGGTGGCCATGGTTTAGAAATAAAAAGATCTTTTAATTTGTTTTTATTGAAATTTCAATGAAAAATATAATCATCGTCTAGAACCTATTAAGTAGATTACAAAAATATACCACAGTAGTATTCAATATCTATTGTTTACTAGTAATACTACTCAACATTGCTTGATTATTACTACCGACAGCTGTCAGTGCTGATGTAAACAAGGTCCGCGTATTATATTATCTAAAACATAGAAATCTTTTAAAATTCTAACTAGTAAAGTAATTATGTTGTGTGTGTGGTGAACATAAACACTAATAAATGTTCGCAGAGTGCTACAGTGGACCCAAGTGTAATAAATCCTAAAAAAACTTGTTAATGACAATATCGTCTTTAAAACAATATCAGTGTTAGTGAGATTGATCTTTACTGAATATAGGAACAAAACCAAGTTGTGGACTGGCATAACTGCAATAATAACTTAAAATCAGTGCATAATGATTGATATCATTACAAAAACAACAAAATAATTCAGTTGTAACTTCAAATTTTAAATTGTTTTCAAACCAAAGACAAAAACTTAATTCATTCCATAGACAAAAACTCAATTCATTTTAGTGATGCGACAAAAATAAAATTACTAAAGAACGAATGATATGATTGTCGTTTTTAGTGTTGAGACTTGTATACTAGCCTTTTGGCCTTTGCCCTAACTAAAGTGTGACCATACTCAAAAAATAATTAGTAGCTGGTAGTAATTTTACTGAACTTCGAAACCATCTCAAAAAGTGAAAAATGTCTTCGAAAATTAAAACTAATAATAATGGTAGCCATAAGGAGCTATTACTGGTTACTTGTCACAGATGTAAAAATCAAGTTGAACATAGAAGTACCTTGTTATGCACCATATGTAAAAACCACTACGAATTTGATTGTGCTGGTTATCCTGAAAAAGTGTACCGCCTAAAAAATTCTGAAGAGAGGAAAACATTCAGATGGGAATGCAAAACATGCACTAAGAAGGTAAAACAGCAGAACACACCCAGCTTTGTATCCAATGTCACAACGAGGAAAAAGCGCTCGTCTCCTAAGTCATCCATAGCTACTATTTCTAACGCCCCTGAGGAGACTACACCCTGGGCTACCCCAAAAAGCACTACCTCTGAAATATGCGACTCTCATATCCTTACAATAGATCACACATCAGATGAGGGTGCGTTCACCGATAAAACATTATCAAGAAGTATGGACTACACAGAAATTGACTATATCAATGCTCAAGAATTTAAGGATACGATTGAACTACTCCAGACGCAACTCAGTAGTTCTCAAAATGAACTTGAAAATATCATACTAGAAAACAACGAACTTCGTACACAAAATGACAAATTACTCAAGGAAAATGCAACTTTAAAAGGATTCCTAAGCCTACCCCCGCAGAGAGAAAATAGCAGTGTGGATTCAGCAATTACAAGAAATGTGCATGCATACTCACTCTTGCACTCAGATATGCTAGCCTTCTCCACTCCACCTAGATATGCGGCTACCAGTAAAACTAACACGAAAACACAACTTTATTGCAATATTTCGAACCTGCAAAAGGATATCGCAGATCTGGAGGACCAGTTAAAACAAGCCGGAAATGAAATAATGAACCTTAAGGATCAAATTCAAAATCTTGAGAAGATAGTAAAGGCAAAAGAAGGGTTAGAAAACCCCAAAAAAGAAAACTTTTCACTGGATGCTCAGAAGGAAGATCAAGCGCACAAAATATATATTTATGGCACACAACAAATTGTTGGACTTTCATCTGCATTGATACGATCAAGAGTAGACACACCTTATGTAAATTATACCGTCACGTCTGAAACAAAACCACACGCGCTTACCAGTGATGTCTTTAAAAACTGTCAAAATATTAAATTATCGTTGAATGACAAGCTCATAGTTTGTGTGGGCGAAAATGACTACGACATAAAGATTTTGTCTACTCAACTTCGTCAATTCCTCAATGAATTCCGTGATAATGATGTTATAGTTCTGAGTCTATTGAAAAATATATATATAAATGTAATTGACCTCAACCAAACTATACGCAATATTTGCAATGACTTCAAAAATTCAAACTTTGTTGACTCTAATTATAATTTGTTTAATACATGTAAATTGATTAATTATGTTATTGACTATGACGATTATGAGAAAAAATATTTAAATGTTAAAGCACTAAAGAAATTAGTATTGCGTACTCAACCAAGTCACAAAAAATCTGCCAATAAATGTGAACTCTATCGAAAAGGAACAATCCCATATTACTTTGCAAGAAAACAGTCTGAACACGATACCACGAACGAACCCGGTATTGGACACCCAACTGCTAGGAAAATGGGTACTATACCTTTCTATTTTAAAACTGTGAGCAGGAATAGGCTTTTTCGTGAAAAATAGTGGTGAGTCACAGACCTTTAAAATATTTCACCAAAACATCGCTAGCGTTTTATCTAAACAAGAAATTTTAGAACTAACGTTGCTAGAATTACGAGACGCAAATAACGAGCCTGATATTTTATGTTTCTCTGAAACTTTTATGCGTGCCGGAAACGAAAAGTTTCTCAAAATAAACAACTATACCTTGGCAACTGCGTTTAGTAGAGACCAGCAGAGAGGGGGCACTTGTATACTTGCAAAAAGGGGCATTACTTGTACTGAGCTTACTTGCGTTAAAAAATATTCAACGCTCAAGTCTTTCGAGGCTTGTGGTATTGAAATCCCGTTGCATAAATTATTAATAGTGTGCGTTTATAGAACACCGACATCTGACCCTACCGTATTCCTGAATAAGTTGGACCTATTGTTGGGTGAACTACTCAAAAAATATGGGCCAAGTGTAAAAGTAGTTATAGCTGGTGACTTTAATATAAATACTCTGAAACCAGGGAAAGTTACTACCTATCTAACAGATCTATGTAATACGTACAAGCTGCAACTTCACATTAATGTCCCAACCCGTAAGGACTCTTGTATAGACCACATAGTAAGTAACATCAAGACTACATCTTCTAAAGTTCTGCCTCTTCACTTATCTGACCATGATACAGCACAACTGTTAGAGTTTCCGGTAAAAGAGAAAAGTTCGAAGTTTAAATCATACTTTATTTATAAGAAAGATTACTGCAACGAAAATATAACAAAATTTAAAGCATGTCTCACAAGTATTTCTTGGTTAGATGTCTACTTAGAATCTGACACAAATAAAGCTTTCAATACATTCCATGATTTTTTCTGTTTGTTATATAATTTGTGCTTTCCAAAAATAAAAATAAAGATTAAAAACTCTAATGCATTTAAGCAGAAATGGATAAGTAAGGGTCTTAGAAACAGTTGCAAAACCAAACGATTCTTGCGATATCACTATTACAAGAATAAAACATTATCACACAAAATAAGATATAAACAATACTCAAATATATTGAAAAAGTGTATTGTTAAATCGAAAATGAATTCTAACATAAATTTTATAAATAATAGCAAGAACAAATGCAGAGCAACGTGGTCAGTTATAAATCATGAATTTGGTAATGCGAGATCATGTACTAATAATATTTCTGAATTACAATTAGGTAAGAAAGTTCTGACAAATCCCCCTGACATAGCGAATGCTTTTAATAATTATTTTATTGACTCGACTAATACCTTGACATCCAATAATCGACATTATTATAATGACAATAATATTAAGTCAATTCCTAACTCCATTTTCCTTAGCGCTATGACTGAAGATGAAGTTAAAAAAGAAATAATGGCGTTAAATAATACTAACTCTGAAGGTTATGATGGAATCACCACAAAAATAGTTAAAGCGTGCAGTACAGAATTATTACCCATCTTGACATATTTAATTAACCTCTCATTTTCATCAGGTACATTTCCTAATGCCCTAAAATTAGCTGTCGTGAAGCCACTGTACAAAAAGCACGATAAAAAGGACGTCAAAAACTATCGCCCGATTACTCTGATTCCTATTTTGTCAAAGGTTTTCGAGAAATGTATGCTTAAAAGACTTGTAGACTTCTGTAGCAAATTTAATATTATAGCAAAGGAACAGTTTGGATTCCAAAAGCAAAAGTCAACAACACAAGCAATATTTACTCTTGTGGGCAATATCCTGAGTAACTTAAACAATAATAAATTAACAACAGGTCTTTTTTTCGACTTATCACAAGCTTTTGACTTCGTAGCACATGATGTGTTATTGAAAAAGTTGGAAATACTGGGAATAAGAGGAGTTGCACTGCAGTGGATTTCGTCTTATTTAAGTGATCGAAAACAATACGTTGTTATAGACAAAGTAAATGAAAACGTACTCACTTCCTACTGTTCTGTATCTAGGGTAAATAAATGTGGCGTCCCTCAAGGAAGTGTGTTAGGTCCCATATTATTCTTGCTATATATTAATGACATACCACTGGTGACTCATCATAAAATTATATTATTCGCAGATGACATTTCAATTATCGTATCATCTGACAAAAAATCACCTTCTGATCATGAAATAGACATTAATAATACTATTGACAAAATTTTACAATGGCTACAGACTAATAAATTAAAAATTAACTTAGAGAAATCGAATTTTATTCAATTTAATAAGTCGAAACATGCCAAATACAATTTTAAACTTAATATTGACAGACTAAAAGAAGTAACGCAAACCAAATTCCTAGGTGTGCTCATAGACCAAGACTTAAATTGGAAAGGACATTTAGATGATTTATGCAATAGGATTAATAAATTTGCTTACGCCCTCAGACAAGTAAAGAACGTAACAACCGTTAAAACGGCAATTACTACATACCATGCATATATTGAATCTATTTTAAGTTACGGGCTTATCTTATGGGGGAACAGTACGGATAAAGACAGAGCATTCATTGCTCAAAAAAGGTGCATCAGGGCCATTTGCGGACTTCGTTCTGATGAATCTTGTAAGCCATTTTTTAAAAAGCTTGGTCTGTTACCACTTCCTGCACTTTACATATACGCAATCTGTAACTTTGTCTACAGTAATAAGGGATTGTTCAGAAAAGCTTATGAAATAATCTCTCGTCCAACAAAAGATCCACACAGACTTGTAACGAAGGATAATCCTAAATCAGCCAAGTATGCTAAAAGCTGCCTTGTGATGTGTGTACGCATTTTCAACAAAATTCCGAAAGAACTCAAATGTATAAATAATTATAATTCATTTAAAAATAAGCTGTATAAGTGGCTGATTGGACATAATTTCTATGACATTAAAGATTTCTTTGACATTTTATAACATTATATCCATCTAATAATTTGAATGATTTAATTGATATTTACTGTTGTTTTGACATGATTATTATTTTGCATGCAATTGATATTCTGTATAGCTAAACATGTGGACATTATATAAGACTGTAACACCGTTATACCATGTTTAAAGCAAATAAAGACTTATCTTATCTTATCTTAAAAAAAACAAATGATATAGTGACATTTTAAACCCGGGATTCGATACGAATAAGCTACATATCAATAGATTATCTGTAATGAAAGAAATAAAACTGGCTAGGTTTAGGTACTCCCAAATTCATCTACGACGGCACCTAAATGGTTTTTAAGTTTGTATGAAAAATCAGTATGCGTGAATCAATTTACTTGAAACATGGCAAAAATATCAATTTAAGGAAATAATAATATTTGCAATCATAGAATTTTCAAAATCACCCCTTAAAGGGTAGAAAAAGAAGATCAGGGTAGATTTTGGTATGAAAAATCTGACTGCGAGATTCAACTTAAAACTCATTACTAACACAAATGAATAAAGCATTACGTGTGTTATAAAACAATAGTTTAATTATCACTAAAAGATATGAAATAAAAAATAAATAATTAAAAAAATTAAAAAACACGCCTGCCATGACAAAAAGTAAACTAAAAAATAAAAAACAAGTCAAACGAATTCAGTGATGAATGGGAGCAAGGTCCCGTAAATGTATTCGAAAATGGAAAACTGTAAACTAAAACTTTTATTGCAGTCGGGGGACCTGTAAAGAATTGTTCCACCGAACTGTCCCCCGACTGCAATAAAAGTTTTAGTTTACAGTTTTCCATTTTCGAATACATTTACGGGACCTTGCTCCCATTCATCACTGAATTCGTTTGACTTGTTTTTTATTTTTTAGTTTACTTTTTGTCATGGCAGGCGTGTTTTTTAATTTTTTAAATTATTTATTTTTTTAGGAATAGTAGTAGTATTTTGGAGCAACTTTGCCCTTTGGAGCCGAGAACTACAGTAAGAAATGCCCACGCTAGAAAAAAAATATAATAGAGCGAAAGTAGTGTTTTCATTAATTATTAGGAAACTATGATTCATTAATTAGTTTGTTTCCACGTTATAGTTTTTCTAGCTGTTTGTGTGTGTTAGATTCTATTAAATTTTTGTAAATGCATGGGTGCATTTACAAATATTTAATCTAACAGTAAAACAGTAGAAATTTCTATTGTGCGTTTTAAAAAAAGCGAAGAAATTCAATCATCGTGAGGAAACCGGCTTGTTCTAGAGCCAAACATTTGAAGACTCTCTTCTAGAGCCAAACATTTGAAGGTCTGCGTTATGAACTTATGAATAAAGAAGAGCTCCTCTCACATAGAGAATGCCTGTGCCCCAGTAGTACACACTGCAACATAAAGAGCCGACTGTATAAAATTAAAATAAAAAAATCCATATCAACAGATAGAATAGGACGAATGTATCATTATATATTATACATATATTAACATCTAGCTGATTAGAATCTAGTCCTAAGCTTCATAGCCTGACTTACCACCGCAATGTTGCATGTTTGTCGGTCTTTTACAGACTTGTACTCCGGTGAGAGTGCCCAAGAGCTCCACAAGCTTATTCCACCATCTCCCTTCTTCCATCAGGAGTTCAGAAGTACTGCAAGCAAAAAAAAGTAAGCATAGACATTTGTTTTAGTTTCAATGACCTTCCGTTATAACCTTCACCTTCGTTTCTGCCGTGGATGGCACCGAGCCATTTGACAGTCAAGTTTATCGTCTCGGATGTCACAATTTCACACCAAGTCTATGTTTTGATTAATTAATTAATTAACTCATTAACAAAGACGTGCCTCGTTGACCTAATGGTCGTAAGTGCGACTGCTGAGCATGAAGTCCTGGGTTCGATTCCTAGGTCGGGATAAGACTTATTGGGTTTTTCAATTAGTAATTTCTCAGTAACAGCCACGGAGTCCGGGCTGCGGGTTGTTCGAAAGAGATACCGCGGCCTCGACACAAAGGGCTAAGAACGAACATGGGTGGTTTTTAGTCAGTAGACGTCTGCCACTCCCTACCACTCTGCCCAAAGCGGGAGGAGTCATTTGATGATTTCCCACCACAAAAAAAAAAAAGGTACCAGTCTATCCAGATGCAGTGGCACATAACATATACTTCTAGACTGACGTCCGTAGGCCAGTCAGTACTGGGTAACCCGATACCCCCTGGTAAGACTGGTTGTCAGACTTTCGTGACTCCATCTACCAACTACTAATTTAAATGGAATTAAAGAAAAAGGAGTAAATGAAAGCGTGACGGTTGACAGTGGAGAATGGAAGAAAAAGAAACGTGTCACGCCGACCCTAAGAAACATGGGACAAGGGCAGGAAGATGATGATACTACTAATATTTAACGACTGTCCAAAAATAATATTTGTAAGGTCTTATTTGTTTGAACTATTTACACAAATGATTACCTTATAGTGCTGTTTGCACGAAATCACAATTCAAAGTCATGTATGTTAGCAGTAAGATGCTACTTTACCTAAGTAGTCCTTAATACATGCAGGTTTGTATCTAATATTTTTACATTATCATAAAAAATAAACCAAAATGAAAAACAGAAACACCTGGTTGGTGTCTTGCCTTGCTTAGTGCGTAATAATATATTATTTATTTATAAAATAACCTAAAGTAACTTTCTTAAAAATTAACATAACATTAACATCCTGTATTATTTATTTTTCTTTTTAACCAAACAAAAATATTATTTAAACTTCTTGACAATTTTGGTATAAAGGGTGTAAAAGAACCCTTAACGCAAACGAAGGGCACTTGTTCTCCCCACCACTGCGATATTTTTTTTGTTCTACACCATAGCTGGGAACCTCCTAGTTACGGAGATATTGGGGGTCAAAGTTCCAAATTTTTCACAGCTGTTTTTGTAAATACTAGTTTTTCAGTTTATTACTTTACTTAAATTACCTCCATGACCCGTTTACTATTTAAAGCATCCACTAGCACAATGTTTTAAGAGTGCTACATTGAGTTTTACCGTGAAATGTGAATTTTGACCCCAAAAAAAAAAGTCGTTTCTCAGCAAAATGTTTGCGTAGGGGTACTTAGTTTGATGTACAGAATGCTTGGTTGACGGATGCGTGAAGGGTTCGTTTACACCCTGTATAAGCGGACTGTATCTTCCTGAAAGGTAAGACGAAGGGTGGTATTCATGCCTGCTATTATGGATATTTCCAATTTTCGGTTGAGTAACTGGTACTTTAGGTGGCTATCTTTCTCAACAATCGCAATTTCTACAAAAGAAACGCAAATCGGATAGGGGCCTATTAATTTCAGTTGAGAACTTTAAAATACGCATCAACTTATCATTGATAGATAATAATAATATAAATTGTCCTCCCACGCCCTACCATTTTTCTTCTGAGGCTGTACGGACGGCTGCCTTCAGTCATTTACCGTTTGGCGCGAAAAAAACATATACGCACTCCGTGGTCCGCAACTCCGCACATTGGGTGTTTTACAGTGTCGTTTTGTATAAATAGGTTGTTTATAAGGTGTGTGCCGCATCTCCTGACGTTGTATACCGTGAATCGCACGAGAGAATCGTTGTTGTCCGAACTCAGAAACTATCATGTACCGGTTAGTGCACATTTTTATTTAATTCTTATGTTATAATGTGATTCTTCAATTTTAAATTATTCGTTTGAGTTCAAGTTCAACAGGCTGTTTGGTGATTAATTGGCGTCAGTTTTTTTTTTTTAATTTTTGAAAATAGAGTGCATTATGTGATAGTGTGAGTTTTTGAGTATAAATGATAGGTGGAGTAAAAATGGTACGAGTATCTTCTGTCATTCGTTTCGTTTCTTGTGTGTTTACTTCGATTAAGAGTCATCAAAAATGTATGAATCATCACGCCTGTGATCCCCGAGTGATTAGGCAGAGGTGTAACAAACAGTTCTCCCACATTACCCCAGTTATATGTTTAGGTCCCATGTGGACTTAGTAAAACAGTAAACCCATGATAAACCCCAACCAGTTTTGAGTTAAATAAATAAGAATTTAAGTCTAAATTATGTAGGTATACAAGTTTATGAATTATAATGAACACTGATTATCATAAGTAATTGCGTAGAATTGATAAATATTTACTTTTTATAAATAGAATTCCAAAAATCTTATTTACTAAGTTTTAAATAAAACTACTACATTTACTTACTGAATAAAGTGTTCTTTATCTAAACTATTAATATTATTTTATTAAGTAACACACAAACAAATAATCAAATCTGAGAAAGATTAGATTTTTTGTTTGTTACGAATTTTCTCAGCAAATCCCTTTTATAGTTTCTTCGTGCACATTTGTGTTCGTTCGTTGATTGAAACTAGATAAAAAAAAATAGACACAGTGCATTCAAGAATACTTACATTTCCTCTTAACATAACATCACGCCTGTATTTCCCGAAGGGTTAGGCAGAGGTGTAGGTATGTACCTAATAGTACATTCACATTTCGCTAGTGATAAGTCCCATGTAATAGGGAGCGAGCCTATTAGCATCAACCGGGCACAAATACAGACTCCGTGGCTGCTACTGAGAACTTTCTGATGGAAAAACTAAATATTAATTTGCCCGACCGAATCGTTACCACTAGACCTACGAGGCAGTTAAACTTTTTCTTGTGTTTAAAAATGCGTGCTAATTAAACCGGCTTCTTTTTAATAGCATTTTTCGCCTCTAAAAATCTACATTGCCTTCTAAATTACTAAGTAAGCCACAATTAACGAGCATCTAAGTATTCCTATCTTAGCCACTAGTTAAGTTCTCTCTGAGCCACTCTAAATATAACTCAGCATGGTGGTTATTTTTTACCCGACAACGGCGAAGTGACGCGCGCTCGCTTCGCTCGCATATTAAATAACACTAATATCTTCTGTCCCCGAAGTGCCGGGCCTCCGCCGGCCTCCTTCGTCGGCCTACGGCCCGGTGCCCATGCCGCCCATTAGGGTGCTAATTAACTAATGTTAAAGCTATAAAATGTAAAATGGTTAAGTTTAAGATATAATTTCCGTGGCTGCGTTAGTAAATTAGGTGTCTATGTAATAAGTACAAGTTACGATAATTGATGATCTTTATTTGACGCTTTCTGTAAGATATTTAGTTGGCATTGTAAAAAGGCGAATTAGCTTTTTAGAGGCTATCTTATTTTCCCGTGGCTTAGTCATAAAATTAGAAGTTTGATCACGTGGCCATTAAAAAAATCTGTTGCTCGATTTATTATTTCCCTTTAAAAATTACTACTCCCCAGGAAGTATCAATTAGACAATTATTGTCAATTTATATCCGACTTATAATATCACCATACAATTGCATTGCGGTCATTCATTGTCAATTTAAAACAAAGTACACTCGTCAAAACGGGTTAGTATGTTGGTAGGTAAACAGTGAAAATCCCGGGATACGATCTTCGTTCTCTTGCCATTATTCCAATTTATTTGGGGACGACGCAGTACGTATTCTTCTTCAATACTTCTATATTACTCTTCATGTCATCAGACACCTCCTTTCTAGTCATAATATAACAATCACCGCCCGCGTGCCAAACCAAGCGTGTCATATCGGGATACCCTTAACACAAATACCTATCTCCACACCCTTTTAACTTCACAAGATGCTCTTATTAGACAACCTGTGCCCGAATATACTCAACGACGCGGCGACGGCCATTCATCCGTTCGGTAAGTAGGTACGCCCACAAAACAATTTTTTTACTTAAATAAACTGGGCGTTGATGAGTCAGTCAGTCTGTCAGGATTTTTCTTTTATTTATATTTTATATACTTACTGGAGCTGTTGGTCCCGGCTGCCATATATAGATCTTTGGCAGTCGTTACAGGTAGTCAGTGACCTGAAATTCTGACATCCAGTCTTACCAAAGAGTATCGTATTACCTAGTATTAACTGGGTTGTGGAGGTCAGATAGGCAGTCGCTCCATGTAAAATACTGGTATTTAGCTGCATCCGGTTAGACTGGAAGCCGACCCTAACATAGTTGGGAAAAGGCTAGGCAGATGATGATACTTACTTAAATGTAGAAGATTTTTAATCAAGTTTTAATTAGTTATTTCGCGAGAAAATCACTCTCGAATCTTCCTAAATGCACAAATTTAGTACTAGTGCCTATACGTTGTATTGTACCTATCAACAGGATAATTAAGCCTTACAGCAGGCCACTGCCATACATAGCATTGCCTAATCACATCACGATCGCACGTCATTCAATTCTATTCACGATGACTCTCATTCACGGGGGATCAGACTGAAATAACTCCTAAACGCGGCGCCCAATAAAAAATCCTGACCAGCTGATAACTTATCAATTTCGCCGCCAGTACATTCGTAACTACAGTACAATTAAAAACACGCATTCACAGCTTAGGAGCGATAAAACTCAACATGATTGTATTAGTAAAAAACTATTCATTGTTATTCACACAATACAAGGGGAATGGCATTATGCGGCAATTAAAAACAGACAGAATGATTAAGTTACTGATTTTTAGATACTACTTCATGGCTGACGAGGCACTGGGTGGCAGACACAGGTTTATTTTGGGTAATAATTAACAGGAAATTGCATTTTCGTTGTAATTAGGAGCCAAAAAAGCACTAAAAACGTCTAGAATAACTTTACTTCCGGAAGTCGGTAGTAAAAAAGTCAATGAAATAAACAGTCACCACCGGTTTTTTTGTGCTTTTTGGAAATCGATCGTTTTTTTGCAAAAAAAAAAAAATCAGTTATAAGTAGTACCTATTCCTCACTAATTCTTGTCATAAATCTACATCTACACTAATATTATAAAGAGGAAAGATTTGTTTGTTTGTTTGTAACGAATAGGCTCCAAAACTACTGGACCGATTTCAAAAATTCTTTCACCGTTGGGGCTACACTATCCCCGAGTGACATAGGCTACTTTTTATCCCTGTATTCCCACGGGAACGGAAACTACGCGGGTGAAACCGCGTGACGTCCGCTAGTCTTTTATATACGTGTAACTAGATAACCAAACTACCGAACTGATTTTGATGAAACTATGGGAATAGGCCAATGTATTGATACTAAGTTTTACAGGTGAATATCTCTTATTGTATTGATTGTATGCTGCTAAAGTAGTAGTGGTAGTCAGTGGCCCGAAAGTCTAAAGGGTAAGGGGTATCGTATTACCCAATAATAATTGGGTTTTGGGGTTCAGCTATGCAGTCGCATACTGGTATACAGCTGGAAGCCGTGGTCGGCTTCCAGTCTAACCGAATGAACCAAAAAAAACCGAGCAACATAGTTGGGAAAAGGCTAGGCAGATGATGATGATGATGATGATGGAACGCGGAATGTTAAATATGTTGCTCATCTCGTAGTCACAAGCACTAATATGGATTCACGCATCAACTCAGCACCGATTTTCATGCTGTTTTTACCAATGTATAGGAGTGGTTCTCGAGGAAGGTTTTAGTATATATAATTTGACAGACATCCACGCGGGCGAAGCCGCTGCGCTGGCATCAGCTAATTTAAAATAATCACAGCGAGGTCGTCGATCCTAAAGCATACTTCAATCTTTCTTTCTGTTTCATATCATGTCAAGATACTACCCGTGTCTGCAAAGTTTAAAATTAATCTAGGCCTTGTACATAATGTAGGTATATTATTGCTTGTTAGTAATTCATGAATTTTGTCGAATATTTTGTGGAACTCGTGTTTGAATAAATCTGTTATGATCATGTATCAACAGTTTGCTGAACATTGTGTGAACAATACAAGGTTAAATTACTTAAAAAAATCTAATCACTACATAGTAATCGCTATATAATATATATTATAAAACAAAGTCCTCCGCAAGTCTGTCTGTCTGTTCTCGATAAACTCAAAAACTACTGCTCGGATTTTCATTCTGTTTTCAGTAATGGCACAGATATTATAATACTTCGTAATGGGTAGAGAGAGTCTTTTCGATTCTCCCTATGTAGCCTTGTTAAGTATATTTGATGGATGTCATGGACTTACGGTAGGCTTGATCGTACTGTTCCTTTACTTGTTGCAATTTCCGAGGTATCAATTGATAAACCGTTAACATTATCGACGAGCTTCTTTTGTGGAGGTCAACCAGCAACTTGAAATAACGTGAAAAAACTGCCCCTAGAAAAGAGGATTTGACATCAGCCTCGACGAACTTCCGAAGATCACCGTAGGCAGATCATGACCCCGTTGGGGCTGCAGGTTGTTCGAAAGAGAGACCGCGGCCCCGACACAAAGGGCTAAGAAGGAACATCGGGGGTTTTTATTTAGTACAAGTCTGACACTCCCTACGGCTCTGCCCAGAGCAGGAGGAGTCATTCCATGATTTCTCAACCCCAAAAAAAAAGGTAGATCATGATTCATCCTTGTCGTTTTTTCACCGAACGTGTAGATCGGTGTATCTTTGCGAAATATTACTTGTAGGCGCTTTTTCGTTTGAGAAAAGCCCGCCACAATATTCCCAACTCCTGAAAGGCAGAATCAATTGTGGCGACCACTATATAAGCGTCGAGACAGTGAAGCTCGACAAAGTGTCAGAGCAACAATTTAACTGTCTTTGATCCCGCAACGAAATCAGACAAGAATAGCGGGGGAGTTTCGAGAAATATAACATAATAATATCTGTAGGCGCTTGCTGTTTTTATGATTCTATACTGATATTGTTGTGATATCGTGGTATTTTAACCGCGTCATCCGATAACATAACAAACATCACGCCTGTAATCCCCAAAGGGTTAGAGTAGAGGTGTTCCCAATAGTACACTCACATTTCGCCAGTTATTTATAAGTCCATGTAATAGGGGGCGAGCCTATTGCCAAAAACCGGGCACAAATCTGACTCTGTGGTTGCTACTGAGAAATTCCTGGTAATCGAACCCAGGACCAGGATCACGAATGTAGCTTTCTGCCAGCGAAATTGTTTTTAGAATTGGATCATTAGTTCCGGAGATTACCCTCTATTTACAAACTTTTACATCTTTATAATTTACTAGCCTATGCCTGCGGCTTCGCCCCCGTACAGTTCGTTGTCCCACAGGATTATATTACCAGGACAAATAGTATCCTATGTGTTAATCTAGGTTATAAAATATCTGTGAGCAAAATTTCATCCAAATTCGTTCAGTAGTTCTTGCGTGAAAGTGTAACAAACATCCAACTTTCGTAGTTATACCTATATTAGTAGGAAGTATAGATTTGAGCACCCATCATTATCAAGGTAATTAATCTTCGTTCTGTCCATAAAATGCAGAAAACACATAAATGTTAGGTAAGAAACCAATAATTTTTGCATGCCTAACCTTTAGTACACAGGTGTCAATAAAATATTGGTCTCCGTACGCAAAATGTTTGATTAACATATTTGTGACCAGTCTGTTTCAAGATCAAACTAAGGCTGCCTGTCCATTGAAGCGGAGCGAGGCTGCGGACCGGAGAAACAGAGAAATATTAACCAACAGGATTGCATTAAATCTGCCCTCTGTTCCAGTGTGCAATCCTGTTGGTTAATATTTCTCTGTTTCTCCGGTCCGCAGCCTCTGTAGACAGGCAGCCTTACTGCCGCACTCAGAGATGTTATACAAAACCTTTACTAAGTAAGTACTTAAGTAATCATTAAACGTCTCTGAGTACGGCAGTCAGACATAATGTTTGATGAACGGCATCGTGAAGGGGTCGTTTGTACACCCTGTTTCAAAATTCATGGTCATAGGTGACAAGAGGATCAAAAATATAAGGCAAACACATCTATTTAATATTTTATTAGTGCCTCGATGGGCAAAATAAATAATGATTGAGCATGTCACCAATAGTACTCGATCGACCAGCCGTAGACGATAGGCCAAGACCTGTAAATAAATTGTCTGATTTAACGACATTTTCTTATGGAGGACTAGCTGTTGCCAACGGCTTCGCCCGCTACATTTCGAAAATTATCCCACGGGAAGATCTCGAGATAAAAATTATCCTATGTCCAGGTTATAAACTATCTGTGTACCAAATTTTATCCAAATCCGTTTTGTAGTTTTTGCGTGAAAGAGTAACAAACATCCATCTATACATCCATACTTACGAACTATCGCCTTTATAATATTAGTGTGATTAGGATAAAGAACTTTCCTTTTGGCTCCACCGTAGTCGGGTACAAACAGCTCGAATTTTTTAGGCGACATTGTACCTACTCATCATTAGAACAACTTTTACTATGGGATGACTCCTGCCGCTCTGGGCGGAGCGGAAGGGAGTGCCAGACATCCACTGATTAAAAACTACCATGTTCCTTCTTAGCCCTTTGTGTCTGGGGCCGCAGTATTTCTTTCGAACAACCAGCAGCCCCTAACAACCCGCAGCCTTCCGATTTGGAGCATGTGTTTGAGGTTGGCAAGCGACACGAGCGAGAGGCTCCTAGATACTCACCGGTACTTAGGTTTTCTGACAGGCGTAGTGACCACCGTATCAAGGTTGACCTCCCTCACAACCTTTTTCTTCTTCTTTTTCTGCCTCTTCAGGATCTTGCTCATAATCCTATCGTATTTCATTGCTTCTCTTGCCATTTTTACATCCGGGTCGTCATCTAATCATAGTAAATTACATTACATTACATCTCGCTTTGTAAGAGTGTTTGATAGAGGCGTACATAACAAGTATACCCACCCAATTTAAATCCTATGTAATAGGGGCAAGGCTATTGCCATCAAACGGGCAGAAATCTAGACTCCGAGGCTGTTACTGAGAGATTCCTGATGTGAAAAACCCTATAAAACATAGTGGGTCCATACTTACATACATAAACTCACGCCCTTTTCCCATGGGGTTAGCCAGAAACCACAGAACGCCATCTGCTACGATCCTTACAAACTCCTTTTACCTCGTCGACATTCTTACATCTAGTCATACACGCATGCCGCCGGTTGCGAGTAGGTACTACGCACCTTTCCTTTCTGAAGAACATCACCAACAGTGGGTAGTAGATAACATAATATTTATCTTGTTTACTATAAATGGGTACTTACCATAATTTCTCCTATTGTATGGTGATTGGACCTAGAAGCCTACCTATCTTCCTAGACCCGTAGATCAGACAAGGGAAATAGGCAAAAATACTCATTTAACCTTCAACCGCTGGCTATGGGCTATTGAATTTGAAACCTAACATACAAAGCTTGATGTTCAGAGTGGATTGATGTAGGTACACAGTTCCACACCCTGGGTGTGCCCTGGGGACAGGTATACTACGTACCTACAGTACAGATCGTACAGTCAGCATCAGAACAAGATTACCACTACTCAAAATGTTTAGGGTTCCTTAGTCAACATCGAACCCTTGTAGTTTCGCCATGTCCGTCTATCTGTATGTCTGTCTGACCGTCCGTCCGCACTACTCGTATATCTCAAAGACTCTTAGTACTAGAAAGCTGTAATTTGGCTTGAATATACAAATGAGTTACGCCACAGACCTATCCCACACAATCTACTTGAAGAGAAAAAAAAAATAATCCCTTCTTTATTTAATGTGTACTACCTAACGGGTTGTGTTTGGGCGTGTGAAAAAATTCATGGTAGTAGCATATTAACGAAAATAAAAGGAAAACTATCACACTAAGTAGGCTTTACAAGTTTATGAGTAATAGTCGACCAAGTTATAAAATGTACTTGTGTATAATATATTTGCTAATACATAATGCATAGGGGGGCAGGTCTTAAAACTGCAAAGGTAAATTTGTTTTATTTTTACAATAAAAATCATCGTTCGGAGGCAGCTAGGTAGCCAGGGTGAGTTGACATATTTTAATGGGCAACTACGGAACCCTACATTGTGCCACACCACGCACAATGTAGGGTTCCGACATCCACTAGGTTGGTTTTTTTATAAGAATTTGTTAGATCATTTATATTACTGCCATGGTTACAAACAAGTTATTGAAGAGTAAGGAAAATTTTAAAGAATAATCTTTTGAAACTTTAAAAATAATAGCTGGAGTCTAATTAAAATTTCGAAACGTTAAGCTAATATTATGTTATTGACCGTACCACATTTGTGACCTTTTATGTACAAAGATTTTTTAAAGAAATCCACATTCAACTATTTTATTAAATGATTTTTAGATTGTTATTCCTGTTGAAAACCGAATAGCGCTTTGCCCGACCTGGGAATCGAGCCCCCGCGCGCCCGGTCCGTGCAAAGAAACGACCCATACAAGCTTCGCCCCCTAGTTCTTCCAAACTTTCATCCCCTATTCATTTTTTTTTCATTCGCATAGAAATTTAAAAAAATCATAAAAGCTCGTAACCGTTTATAATAGAGCGTCACTATGCTAAAATAATAAACCTGATCCGTCCGGTGATTTGAGCTGTGCCTTGGTACAGACGAACAAGCTTATAAGTATACAGCCAGCTATTGAATTTACTTTTAAGATTATACAGATGTCATATCGCTAGATGCGAAATGCTTTATAAAACAAAACTGCAATCAATATTTTCAGTGAACTAGAATTATAAAGATTTCTGCCTGTATAACTTAGTCGGATCATTCCCACTAATTCTATTTTTTTTAGATTCAAAGATTCCAATACCTCCTTCCTACTTCTGGTAGTTTGTGGGACTTTACTGCCTATCCTTTTTTTATCTTCACCAAAAAATAATGTTTTCAATACCTCCTGCCTACTTCTATTCTCCTGGTAGTTTGTGCCGTAGTTGTACCCTAAACTGTGTGATGCAACGAATGAGAGACTTGAGTCCCGCAGGTTTTACGATTTTGTAACACCCCTAAATTATATCGTAGAACTAGTGGGAATTTTCGTTCCCACTAGTTTTACGATTTCGTACCACCTTGAATCGTAGAACTAGTGGAAAAAAAAGAAAAAAAAATCCTACTAGTTCTATTGTAGGACTGTGCAGTAGAACTAGTGGGAATGATCCACTTAGTCAGCTCAAGCGATCTCGTAATTACAGATTACCTTAATATAATATTATTAATGAACCACTTACTGGTCTTTTCCATTAATAGGTGATGGTAATCCGAGAAGCCCGACCACGGGGCAGGAATATACACATATTTATTTTCTATCTCAGTAAGCATATTACACAAATGCGATATGACGGTTCCCATTTCTAAAACATTTGTGTACATATACAGCATGTAGTTAGGTGACATATGTTTTTTCGTTATCCTTGAGAAATAATAATCTACTGCCATGTTATATAATTCCAACATTCTTTGATATTTCGATATTATTTCGCTTACTAAATATCCGACTTCAAACTCTATATTATTTTCATACAGGGATCGCCTTTCGTAATATCTTTTGAAATCTTGACGTCTGTAAAATAAGGCATATTATTTGGACCCCATCCTGCAGGTAGCTGTTGCGCAAGATAATACAGTTTAAACGGTTAAGGGAAGGCAGCTCCAAGCGGTCTTTCGTTTATTAGTTTAATTAGGGTGCAAATTAAACCGGCTTCTTTTTATTCGCCTCTAAAAATCTACATTGCCTTCTAAATGACTAACTGCGGTACTCGAGATATTTAATGATTACTTAAGCCGTCACTTAGTAAAGATTTGACATACTTGCTGCGGTACTCAGAGATATTTAATAATTACTTAAACCGTCACTTCGTAAAGATTTGACATACTTTTGTATGAAAAAATTGTCAAAACCTTTACTAAGTGATGACCTAAGTAATCATTAAAGCTCTCTGAGTGCGGCAGTTTTGTATGACAAAACTGTCAAAACGTTACCCTTACTAAGTGATGGCCTAAGTAATCATTAAAGTTCTCCAAGTGCGGCAGCAAGTCAGCCACACTTAACGAGCGTCTAAATGTTACTATGTTAACCACTAGTTATGTTCTATCTGAGCCACTCTAAATATATAACTCAGCGTGGTGGTTATTTTTTAATATCTTTTGTAACATGCATTCAAGCAGTAAACTTCTAAAATATTAACATTTGGCATCAGAAAATATATTCTATAGCTTCTAATTTTTTAACTCGGCATGTTTAAAATGTAACTCATCCGCAATTAATTCATCGTATTTTTTTTACTAAAATTGTCATCAAATAGTAAATAATGGCCAGTAATAGTACGTAGAAACTACTGTCGTCACATCGAAAGGCTTAAATATCGAAGTTCAGAGTATCGAATGTCCTCCTCTTTTATCTGTTCTGTGGTTACAGTCATGTGTTCCGTATTAGAATTTATTATTGTTGTTGTATTTTGTAGTAATAAATATTGTTTTCTACATTACTGGACTGAACTTATTTTTTTTTCTTTTTAGTTTTATTTAAAGTTATTTTTTATTAGTTATTTTTTACGCAGTCAGGTTTTTTTATCTTTTTATTTCTTTATTCATTATATTCATGATAATATGTTTGTCCGTATATTTTTCATTAAAACAGTCATGTTCCTGTCACACACTGGTGGGCAAGCCGGGAGTGGGCACCGAAAATAATCGTGAAAAATGGAAACTAACAGTTAAAAACTCGAACTTTCACCAAATTAATTAATATCGTCATCAACCATCAGCGTGAGCGCCCCTGGAAACCACGAAAATAACTCACACACTTTCATAAGCTTTCAATGAAAAGCTGTTTTTGGAAATTATTAGCAGACACTGCAGACACTTAAATTTTGTTTGTAATAAAAAGGTAGTCTATATAGTCGTTATAGAAAAAAACAGATTTTACTGAGGTAAAAAAGTACGGCGGAATCAGCACTAATTTTTCAAAGTCAAAGTCAAAGCATTTATTTCAATTAAACTATTACTGGTACTTTTGAATGTCAGAAGAACAATAATTCATAAAACTAAACTACGAGTGCAATACGTCATCCCGAAAGCCACCACGCCAAACCACACGCCGCCGAATGCCCGCAACAACGAACACTGCGAGCACGAAAGCACGCAGCGACGCACACCGCAACAACGAATGCACGAGACTCCAAATCACGGAACAAGGAATGCACGCCGCAACGCACAACCGTCACCCCGCGACCCGGAGCCCCGCGCACCCACCGCCAGGGCACGAGCCGCCGCGCGCCCCCGCACCCACAGCACTCGCCGCCGCAGACATCCGGCGACGCGCAACTCGACGCAGCAACCCCCGGGACGACGCATTGCACTCCTAAACTACAGTCACAGTCACAAGGCATAATAACTTGTGAAAGTACTGTAGTTGCCCATTCCCTAGCGTAGATCTCTATGGAGAAGAACGGGCAAGAAAATCCTCTCTTCATGACGTGTGAATTTCACAAGCAAATGTCTGATTTTCACAAAGTCAGAAAAATCACATTGAATTTTCAACTGCGTAGGTAACTAGGTACACCAGGTACGCAATTTACGTCGCAAAGGGCATGAGAAGAAACCCAGATGGATTTTAGTCAGTACGAGTTTTAGTCCCTTCTGCTCCGCCCAGAGTGGGAGGAGTCATTTGATGATTACCCATCCTTAAAAAAAAAAAAAAAAGACTCACGCGCTGATGTATGTCGTTGCAATACAGTAGCACATCCTTACATTCATTTGAACGGAACCTGAAGGCGCGTAGCCTTCTATGTTTTCCATCAATTCCGCCATTAATCTAAAGAATCTAGACCAAAAACCCTCATCCGGGTCGTCTGGTACGGTTGGCACTGGAACAATTAATAGAACAATTAATAATATTAATAATTAACAGGATGATGTGTAAAATTAAAAATATTTTAAACTATAGTATGCAAGAGATAGATATACCTATCTCTATCTTACGGTGAAGAGATATTGATGACAAGATTTTATAAGTAAAAAAAGATGTTTCATATCGATTCTCGTGGCAATGATGTTTCATTGTCACGTACACATACCTTAATTATTAAGTCAAAATCGATTAAAACATAGGAAATTACAAGAAAATCACCTCCGGCTATAGAGTCAGTGGTGCTTTTTTTAATTTCGTCATTTTGATTAGCGTCTTTACAGCATAAATAATTTTTGAATATTAAATTGTGTTTGTAAAATAATACTATAAATAAACATGATTATTTAAAACAATTATTTACTTTTATGAACAAGTAAACAGTTATTTGTGTTCTTAATTAAAAAATATTTGAATTTTAATGTATGGCAATATACGATGTTGTTCATAGAGACGCGGGGCGGGGCGCGTGGTGGTGCACGCGGCGATCTCAATCAAACCGACTAGTTTTATGATAGCGAGAGATGCGAGCGCACGTGTATATGGAGATCTGCCGATATCCTTGAAGTGCAAACTCATTGATGTGCATAATCCTGCCTGTCCTAACCTACAGCCCTCAGACATGGTCACTTACCGAATCACAAAAGTTCCGCCTTGTAATCTGTGCTTGGGGTCTGTCAAAGAGCAATGGCGCGAATTCTGGGTGTAAAACAGCATTAATTTAGCTGAATTTGTTGAACGAGTAGCTTACTAGAAATTGTTGTGAAAGCAATTACGAGGTGGAACGTTCTATTAAATTCTAACTTACTTGCGGTGGTACCCCCACCGACTTCTTCTTGTTCGATGTATTCTGGTTCATCTCTCTGATCTCCGTTGGTGTCGGTGTCGTTATATTTTGGATCATCATTGACACCAGGTGATCCTGGTCCGCCTTCACCATCACCTGATCCGTGACCTCCAGGATCACGTGGATCACGTCGTGTATTGTGGTCGTCAAGTTCTCGGATTTTGGCTTTGTGGTCGTTAAGTTTTCGGTTGTCGTAGTGGTCATTAAGCATGATCGGGTGAGAGTTGGCGGCCCTCAATTTTTTTTCGTATCCAATACGTCGTAAGCTTCTGCCATTCACCATTTTTTGTATATTATGCTCATCTAAAATTCGTCTAGCATTTTGCACTTTAAAATTATTTTGAATTCTTCTGTCAATGGGAAATCTTCTGTCATTTTGCAGCGATCTATCAATAGACATTCTTCTGTCATTTTGCAACGATCTGTCAATTGGGAATCTTCTGTCATTTTGCAACGATCTGTCAATAGGAACTCTTCTGTTCGTTTGCAACGATCTGTCAATGGGAATTCTTCTGTCATTTTGCAACGATCTGTCAATGGGAAATCTTCTGTCCTTTTGCAACGATCTGTCAATAGGAACTTTTCTGTCCTTTTGCAATGATCTGTCAATGGGAATTCTTCTGTCCGTTTGCAACGATCTGTCAATAGGAACTCTTCTGTCCTTTTGCAACGATCTGTCAATGGGGATTCTTCTGTCATTTTGCAACGATCTGTCAATGGGAAATCTTCTGTCATTTTGCCACGCTCTGTCAATGGGAAATCTTCTGTCCTTTTGCAACGATCTGTCAATGGGAAATCTTCTGTCATTTTTCAATGTTCTCTTAATGGGAATGCCTTTATCAACTGGCAATGTTCTATCAATGTGAAATCTTCTATCATTCTCATTACCCGGTTTCCATTTGCCGTTCTTTGCGTAACTGAATTCTATACTCAATATAAATGTAACTGTAACAATGAATTAGACCACTTTGATTATTTTTATAATAATTAACATAAATTCAAAAAACCAAGAGCGAGTCGAACTCGTACGGAGTCGCTCAAATTCTGTACCGTCGTAGTAGGGAAGCCCCCTCTTTCAGGGGCGCTTTTACAATAAGAATATTTGGAACATTTTCGTTTTAGCATCATTTACAACTAAAATAACACAATAGATATTAAGGCTTTCGAGGAATGAGGTCGTTAGTGACACTAACCACCGCGACTATTGATACAAAGAAAATAAAATTCAGAAGAAAAATCAGCTTCTGAAGTTGGTGACATTTGTTTGTTTGATTACTTCAGATGCTGATTTTTCTTCTGAAGTTTATTTTTCACATTTTTGTGTTTTTGAAGTCGGTTTTTTATTTTTTGCAATTTTTGTTGTAATATCCTATACAAATATTTACTATTCATTTAACATTCAACCAAGACACCTAACCCTTATCCTTCAAGATTCCCTTATTATTGCTTCCAACTCCTAACCGTTTTGGAAGTAACCTTCCATAATCAGCTCATCTAGATAACCTGAAATAATATACACGTCCCCATAATATTTAATTAAAGAATTATCCTCCAGATCTTAACTGCTTCCATCATCAGCTCGTCAACATGAGGTGATGCCTACCAGATGTGAATTAGAATACTTGAATAGCTTTAGAAAAAGCACCAAACACGTAATGCGTGTCTATATAATTTGAGGGTTGCCTTCGATTTCTCTGGGATGCCATCATCAGATCCTGATTTCCTTATCATGAAACCTGTGATGAATAAAGATCATAGACACGGAGGCAGGCCCGCGCGGGAAAATGGGTCACTGACAGCTGTCACTCGAACCGAGCGGGCTTGCACCCGATTGCTATTTCAAACCACCAAACTATTGTTTTATTTAATAAACCATTTGTGCTTACCCCTGTGACTAGTGGACGTCACAAAACCTATAAAAAAAACTAACAAATAAAGAATTTTCCATATCAGTTCAGTCAGGCGTCTTCGAGTAATCGGTGAATATACCTACATAAAAAAAGATTCCAACGAATTGATAACCTCCTTTTTTAAAATGTGGCAGTGGTACTTGCTTACACAGTGGGTTGTTATTTACTTACGCAATAATAAAGCTGGTATACTATATTTCTTTTTCTTCTGGTGCCGCCTCATCTTTTAAAACTTGTAACCCATGTACTGTTCCACAAAGTTTAGAATGTAACAAAAATTTACTACATACTTACGATATAAAACCGATTAACAATTACCCACTGATTTAATTAAGATAATGAACTAAGTTATTGCAATCGGCCGTTTACCTACCTAATACTTTTGAAATGGTATAAATAAACGATGACATTTGATCATACTGTTGTTTCGAAAACCCGACTAGGTACTCGTCACTGACAAGCTCCTGGATGGAAGCTACACATCAAACTCGCCGCTTTGCTTGTTTTAGCCCCATCCAGCAGTTTAGAGCAAGTCCGACATAATTATGCCGAATGAACAAAAATAGGAGTTTAGATAATTTTGTATTCAGAACCAGTCATCATCTGCGTAGATTTGCCGAAGACTGACTAAGTAAGGGACATACCCAATCACAATCTACCATGCTATATGATCACACGCAAAGATTTGTAAACTTTCTGGAGTAGGTCTATGACGTCTTAAAACAGTTGTAACTTAATCTTATTCCAGTGTGGAAACGTGACAGAACTATACATACAGGATGTCTAGCGCCATCTCTTTTCGACACTGGATTAAGAATAAGTTAAGACTGTTTCAAAGACGTCAAGGTATGCCTTTAGAAGGCCTACCATGACATCAGTAGAAGTGTAAAGTACAAAAGCGATTGTTTCGTAAAATAACGATTGCAACTTTGAGACATGTCCTAACTCCTACTTTATGATAATATGAGTTCCAAAATATTAGTTTCGTTACGTATCATCAAAATGAAATCAATACAGTAGGCAGAAATTGATTCTAAACGTTGTGAAGTGTATAGGTACATATTGATGCTGCTAACTGTACCTATGTCAGAAGCGAGACATCAACAAGCATTTTAAAATTTTCTCTTTCTCTTTTCCAGAACATTGATACCGTTGCTACTGTGCGCGAGCGCAACATTGGCAGCGCCTCAGGTGAACAGCAACATCACATATGTCAAGCAACTCAAGCCAGAACAGAGAGAATCTAGAATAGAGAAGGTTCCTCTGACCATACCAGTAAACAACGACGGAGAACCAATAGAAAACACAAACAAGAACGAACAAAGTGCGCGTACAAATAACAGCCAACCTACTTACAACTATTCCGACAGAATATATTCTATAAAGACCAAACCTAAAATTACAACTACCACTGAAAAAAACATTTCAAAAGAACAAGACCAAGTTGAACCAACTGAAAACATTAATACCGAAGACGTGATTCTCCCCGAAATTAAAAGTCCAGACATTTTTCCCGCTGAAAGCATACTTAATGATAGAATCGTAACTATTGAAAACACAGGAATTAATTCTGAAGCTGACGCCACGCAGAGTGACGAGTTCGTGACAGCGAAATATGAAGAGGAGACGACAGCGACGACCGTAACTGATGGTGATGAGGAAACCACGAAAGCGCCGACCTCGAGGCAATTGCCGAAACAAAGTTACTTCGGAAAGTCTACCATCGGATCATTTTCGCAAAATCTAATCACACATCCTGGAAAGAGGAGATTCCGATCTCGCTGTCGGTGCGAAAAGATATGGAACTGTGCAAAACTACAAATAAGTGTACCAAGATGTCCAGAGGAGCAATTCATGTGTTGTTCATAGACATTGCAACAATTAGGTACCATTACTTTGGGACTGATTGAGTGATAAACCCACCGAACTGTTTAGCAATATTTGCTTATTAGATAGATAGGGTTCGCCTGGTATACCAAGTCAAAACATCTCGTGCCTCAAATCAGAATGTGTATTTTTTATCAATTTTGTGTTGACATTTCGGGCCGAGCGAACGAAGACACATGAATGGCCAAAAGTAAAGTGGAGGCGTGACAATTTAACGTTGAGGTACCGCACTGCATCCTGTCGGGCAGTAAGATGGAAAATGGGTGGTTTTTAGTCAGTAGAAGTCTGACACTCCCTACCGCTCTGCCCAGAGCGGGAGGAGCCATTTGATGATTTCCCACAGCCCCAAAAAAACAAAAAAAAATCCTGACTGCGTGGTGTCAGACAGTACCTTAAAGAAACACAAACACAAACACAACTCACCGTAATTTCGACCACGGCGTCGCGGTCCGTCGAGACGTCCCTATTAACGTTCCCCCCGACCCTCACTCGAGTCAACCCGCGACGCTGAGGCAGTAGTATAAACCAACCTCTAAATAATCTCTCAGATCCGCCTGTCCCTTTGCTGCCCTCCCCAGTGACGCCCTAAGCCGAGCCTCGTATCGTACCCCGCAGGGGGTGCCCTTAGTGCACATAGTCAGTAGTGTTTACGCCCTGGCTGGAGGCTAGGCCTCCATCTGCTTAACCGGACTAAACCTGTGGATACCTTGAGTGTAAGCTTACACTCAAGGTGTCCACAGGTTTAGTCCGGTTAAGCAGAAGCTAACCTCAAAGGTTGACCTGCAATATGCTAAGCAGAAAAAAAAACGCCGTACGGAGTTTCAACAGATAACAAGGCTAGCTTTTTTTGGTTTTATATTACTGACATGCTGTTTGCTGAACAATAAGAATCCAGGCATCTGCATCCTTCGCAAAACCGTCAACCAAGTATTCTGCAAGTACCTACATCAAACTAACGCAAAAAATAATTCAATGGATATCAATTAACTTTTATTAAGAGGTTTCTATTGAATTGTTAGGTTTACAATAATAGTAGTTACATAATATGGTATGGAATGGAAGTAATAATTAATTTTTGTATTGACTGTGGCTGGCTTGTAATTAGCAATTTAGTTATTTATTATTGTTATTATAATGTTCTAGTCTGTAAGCCTATCCTTCCTATCCTTAAATGCAAAAAAAATATATATGTAAAGCCACATTTGTTACGGTCGCGAATCATAAATATTTTAATCAACATTAATCCGGCTCTGACCTACAAATTGCTAAAAAACGAAAATATAAAGAATTTCGCAGGCTAGCCTGGAGTTTTCACCATAAGAGATTTAAGTGGTTATTAATGTTCCCACTGCTGGGACACATCCCTCCTCTCTTTGAGAGAGAAAGGGCTATAATAATAATCTACCATGGCCCAGTGCAGATTGGTAGAGGTCACAATTTTTCGAATTTTTGGTTCTAGGACATGCAGGTTTTCTCACGATGTTTTCCTTCACCGTTTTTGAGAGCAGTGGTGATGAAATAAATTACACAAAGTAATGCGACTGTTTGAGTTTGAACCCACGACTTACTGTTCGTAAGTGCTATGCTTGTATAAATGTGGAAACTTGTAAATAGCACATCATGTTCTACAATCATCAAAAATGCATGGACATTATTCAGAAATAAAATCGTGTAAAGCGAGAAATGACGCTACTTAGGTAGCGTCATTTCTCGCTAAACTAGTTATCGACTATAAACGTTCACAGGAAAATAGACAATGTACATGTGCTTAATGTGCATACACTTACTGCCGCACTCAGAGAGCTTTAATGATTACTTAGGCCATCACTCAGCAAAGGTTTTGACAGTTTGTCATACAAAAGTATGTCAAATCTTTACTAAGTGACGACTTAAGTAATCATTAAATATCTCCGAGTACCGCAGTTAGTACATAAGATGTTATTAGTGTTTAAGCTTTCCTTTAAATACAATAAATTAATTTTGTGACTTATTTCATTTTTTATACATGTAACATAAACTCACGTCCTTTTCACATAGGCAGAAACCACAGAACGCCACCTGCTACTATCCTTCCATACTCCTTTTGCCTTGCCCACATTCATACATCTGGTCGTACAGTCCTATAGGTCTAAAATAGCCGCTTAAATATCGTAAAATTGTTAAAAAGTGACAATTCATAACAGTACCTGAGTCTGCGACCGTTTTACGAATTTTAACGCAATTCATTTTATTATCATATTGTGATTCTGCTAAAGCGGCGGTTTTAAGCCCCAAGGTCTTTTCTTTTTCATTTTTATGCAAGTATTTCATGCAGTAAAACGAACGTGTACGAATTTGATAATTATTTGACTGCCTATAGTTTTATACATTCAGGGTGGAAGGGGCATTGACGGACCCGTCGGGGCTGTGGGTTGTTCGCAAGAGATACCGCGGCCTCGACATGAAGGGCTAACACACCCTTTCGCTCTGCCCAAAAGCGGGAGGACTTATTTTATGATTTTCCAACCGCCCAAAAAAAATAAAATAAAAAAGGTACCATGATGTCTTAAAGCAGAATAGGGTAGTTGGCTAAAAAAATGTAATTAGTCCGTCAGATTGATTTTCAAAAAATATTGGACACGTATTTTTTCACATAAACAATAAATGAAGACGATACAGTGCTTCGAAAAGTCGCGCGACGGCGAGTTGCGAGTTTGATGCATTTTTTACCAGAAAGTGACGTCACCAGCCCCCACTCACAATCTTTGACACGTTTTATTTTCGTAAATTTTTATTGATTCGATAAATTAAAAAACACGTAGATCCAATATTTTTCGATAATCTAACAGACGTAAACAGAAACATATTTTTTTTATTGTTTTAATCTTATTTTCCAGTGTGGAATAGAGATGGCGCTAGACACCCTGTATGGCTCTGTCGCTTTCCCGCACTGGAATAAGACTGAAACAATTCTACTTTAACACGTCATGGTAACCCCACTGAAGTCATGGTAACCGTCAAAAACATCGGCTCTCAAAAAACACTTTTTCATTCATTGTACAGAGTAGATATTGCACGTTTGTTTTTAACGCTAAAAACAAAACATACGTCTTTGAATTATGAGTTGGTGTGAACTACCTAATCAATTTTCTTTGAGTCGGACTTGACATGCCTACATTCCGCCCCATTAGGCATACTGACAGTTAGTTTGTTTATAAATTGACATAAATGCCCACTTTCCAATATAGAATGACATTAAAGACATCGTCAAAATTAATTCTTTAGAATTGATTAACCCTTTATGAAATATTGTGAAATTATTTCCCACTTGACACTACCGTAAAATTTCTGTTCTTTATCAGTACCAACCTCAGGAACAAAATAATCCTAGTTTTTTAAATCTAATCAAATGACAACATTTTGTACGAAGCCGCGAACTGTCATCAAATGTTAATGTCAAAAACACAGTTTGAAATATTTTGCGAAAAAACCGGTTCTGGTGGGAGTTTTGAAAGTTTTTGAAGGAAAAAAATCAGATAAGAGCATAAAGACAATATTGTTGTAAAATGGACATGTTTTCTGAATGCCTTTTTCGGTTTATGCCTTCGTAGCATTGATATATGTTGGATTTTCTTAGGTTTAATAAAGTGGGAAATAATTTCCCATTTGTTCCTGCATTGAAAGAATACCAATTTCTATATATATTACATATACAATAAATAATTTGTCTGTTGCATTATATAAGTAGGTAAATAGGTATTAAATAGATATAGGTACTTGTATTCTCATCAAAGTAACACAAAGTTATCAGCGAGTACTTTCTCTTTTCCTATATCCCTATGTAGTGATACCGGTATTTAACCTTTTGTATGCCGGAACGTAGATCCACGAGAGACACAGTGGCTTTTTAATTGTATCTAATTACACGGCATACGAGAGGTTAAAAATAATCTTATAAAAAAAATTAGATTCTTTGTAGGTACTAAAAAATACACGTGATTTTTGGTGTGTGGGGGGGGGGGGGGGCGGTAATTTTAAAAAAAACATCACGTGATTAATGGACAGCCCCCAAGAAGTTCTAGGATCGCTTTGGTGGGCGATGTTCGCCTATCGTCATGACAACGCAAATCGACCCAAGTTCAAAAATGGGCTTGGATCGGTTTCTAGAATATAGGGGTAAAGAATGTCGTTGAAGTCTTCGTGTGAATTTGTGTCTAAGATAATAAATAAACATTCAGAATTTACACAGTTTAATTCGTCATAGTATATAGAATTACGAGTTCGAATCATCACAAAAATATACAAAGTTACATATAGGTACAGTCATTGTTCTAGAAGAATATAAACATCCACTATTAACTAAACATGCTTACAAGATATTAATTTATTATACCTACTCCGTTCATTTTAAGACAACAAAACTTAAAAAAAGAAACGAATATATACTCAGCGTTCAATAAAATAAAATGATAAAAAAAAACTAAAAAAGTATTTTGTAATTATAACTAATGAATTGCTGTCATCATAAAATTAACAGAGTAAATTATCTTAACGCTACATGATATTTAATTTAAAATTAATTTTATACACACTGACATTTTAATTTGGTAAACATTTATTATTTTATGGACGTCGCGTACCGAATTAGCCAAAAAATAGGATCGCAGGACACCGAAAAACCTATCATTACACAGGGTGTAAATCAACCCATCACACAGCCGTCAACCCAGCATTCTGTACATCAAACTAAGTACTCCTACGCAATTTTTTTTGCCGGGAAATGACTTTTTTTTTGGGATCAAAAATCACATTTTACGGTAAAACTCAAAGTAGCACTCTTAAAACATTGTGCTATTGGATGCTTTGAATAGTTAACGAGTCATGGAGATAATTTAAGTAAAGTTATAACCTGAAAAACTAGTATTTATAAAAACAGCTGTAAAAATTTGGAACTTTGACCCCCAATATCTCCGTAACTAGGAGTTTCCCAGGTATGGTCTAGAACAAAAAAATGATCACAGTGGTGGGGAGAACAAGTGCCCTTTGTTTGCGTTAAGGGTACTTTTACACCCTATATATAGACGCCAATACATCAGGATAGAAGCTACTCCAGAATGTGCAATCGTGATGAAGATTGCACATCCTGGAGTAGATTCTATGTATCGGTTACAGTTTAATTTTTGGTAGCATTTTTCATACCGGGTAAAACGGGGTGAATAGGAACGCAGGGGTGAATAGAGACAAACGTTTGAAACGGATTTTAACATTGAATTAATTTGCGTATTTTATAGGGTTAATTTTTATTTATAATTTGGATACGTTTGTGACAAAATGCCATATTAATTCAACGATAAAATCCCTCTCAAATTGTTGTTTCGATTTACCCCCTGCGTTTCTATTCACCCCGTTTTACATATCTGTGCTTCACGTCTTGGCTGAATTCGGCACACGTACAGATTACCTAAGGGCGAAGCCACACTGGCGTTTCGATAGCTGCCTAGAGAACTTTGTTTCTTCTCGTGAATAAAAGTTCTGGAGTGGCGAACTGAAAGACGTTGTGTTGCAATTCCTCCTACTAGGTGGACCGATGACCTAGCGATACCTGGGGGAGGCCTATGTCCAGCAGAGGACGTCTCGGCTGAAATGGTGATGATGATGATGATGTACCGACGCATCGGTGCCTTACTACGTTACTCATAACAATTTATATCGGTTGTTTTGTCGAAGATGAAAGGCGTAACCGAGTGGTCACGTTCGTTGACTTCATTACAATCCAGGCCCCGTATGCACAAACGCGACCATTCGATATGGATTCGATAAGTCGTATGTCTATCTTTTTTGGCATTAAGAAAGTGAGCGAGATAGACGTATGACTTTCTGTTGGTCTCCATTTCGACTCGACTTACGGTAAAGCATTGAAATGTGAACTTGATATCTTGTTTCTTATGGTAGATATTTCATAAATGCAGTCTCCTGCCAGTGCGACTTCGGCTTTTTATTTATGGCTATGAATAAATGACATATGCGTTCGGTACGCACCCTTTTAGGCTAACACATATTAGAATACAATAATACCTATTTAATACATTTTTTTTCTTGGTATTTTATATTTTTAACATCGATATTTCTATTAACATTGAGAATGAAAACACTTATTTACTTCGTATGACAGTAAAGGTACTTTAATAAATAAAATTTCAGAGCTTATAAACAGTAAAAAATGGTAAATGTATGAGATTCAAACGTAATAAAAATAAAATACTACAACTCTTTCTTTTACATACAACGAGTATTACATAAATTTTCGAAAGTATTTTTAAATGCTTGAACGTTTATACACAGTTACTAAATCTTACATGTAATGTATACGTTCAGACAATATGTGTGACATAATATGTATTTAAGGTATTTACAAAGAGGTGCTACTGCAACAGTTGCATTATAAACTGTTAAGTTTACTAATTATTAAAACAATTTTAACACAAATCTACCAAAGGCTCCCAGATTTTCCCAAAATGAAAATGTTACTGTACTGTTCGCACGGTTTAAATGTGGGTCAAAACAACTCGAACTGGGCAAAACCAATGACCAATTGCCCATCTTTCTTTATCGTGTAGTTAGTACGGTCTACCTAACTTTGGGTAAAAGTTTGACTTGGCTTAACATGCTAGTTTCATCACGATGTTTCCTTCTCCATAGCAAGTGATAGTGATAACTACACAATTATACACAGATGACTCCGAAAATGGTGGCAATCCGACGGGCACGCCACTGTAGACACAGCCCTAGATTGAAAGAACTGGAAGTAATGGGGAGAGGGCTTTGCCCAGGAGTGTGGTGATATAAGTAACAGTAACTTTTCAGAGGGCTAGAAGGTAAAATACGGACACTATATGACTCAAGAAAACATCAATTGAACTGGTCTACGTAGAGCAAAGGACACTGACAACCAACAGCAACCTGTAACCATGCATCCTGTAAAAAATTCTATAGTTGCTGCCAGTTAAGATGTCAATAGTGGACATTGCCCTTTCCCTAATATCTCTTCGTACAAACCAAATCAAATGAACCCATGCATGTATCGTTTTTCATGAGAAAAAATGTTGAAGTTCACAATAGATGACGATTCAAAAAATGAACGGGCTTATTTGTGGATTACAAAGTTAAGAACTTTAAAAAATGTAGGTATAGGGTCAGTGACCGCTTTTGACATCTTAACTGTCAGCAACTATAAATCGAGAGTTATGTATTAGAATCAAGAACACATGATATTTTGTACAGGCGCAATAAAACATCAACCTAGCTTATCGTAGCTGTGCCTGCCAAGTTCCATTATGTGTTTTTTGTAAGGTTTTGGGAAACAACAAAAAACGTTTTATTGAATAAATAAACGGAAACACTGCAAAATTATGAATGCATATGAAATTCTTCAACTTGTTTCTAGTTCGAATATTACAAAAAGGATTTTATCAACACATCGAGAATGAAATGGAGATTATGTTTAGTGTAGTGTTAAAAAAATGAGAAAATGCACTTATGGCATTAGGCAGACGCAGCGACGTCATTACACTTACATCAAACTGCCAATTTTTGGCGAACAATCGCTTTAGTCTCGGGCAAAATTCACAAGCCCAACTTTGAAATAATAGGGTAGTTAACAAAAAAAAATGTAATTAGTCCGACAGATAGATTTCCAAAAAATATTGGTACCATATTTTTTTCTTTTTTCACGTAAACAAACAATGAAGACGATACAGTGCTTTAAAAATTCGTGTGACGTCATTTTCTAAGACATTAGTATGACATATTTACCGGTGAGTGACGTCACAAACCCCCGCTCAAATCGTTGACGCGTTTTATCTTCCGTCAATTTTTGCTGATTTGATAAAATAAAAAATACGTATCCAATACTTTTCGATAATCTAACAGACAGACTAATTAGAATCATATTTTTTTTAGTAAGGAAACATCTCTATTGTAACTAATTTCAATATTTACACATTACAAAATAAATTTCGTTTTTTGCACGAATTTTTATTCACAATCGCCCTTAGGTCATATTGGTATACAGTTACGCTTAAATGCAAAGTAGAAACTATGAATTTTGCCCTTTATACTTATAATTAATTTCACAACAAACATTTTGCAAACTTCAGCTCAACATAATAAGAGCCGATTTGATAGATTTTCATATAAATTAAAGTTTAAAAAACAATAATAGACCTAAAGTTGAGCCTTGATTTATTGTCAAACCTAATAATACTTTCAACTCCTAAAGAAAAAAAAACTTCGGTGTTTTTACTAAAAATGAACGCGATCACATCTAAACCGCGTTAAAAAGCTGCCCATCTCAATATTCAAATGATAAATCTCACAGCGGTATTTTGGCACTAAATTTTAGCACTTCATTCAGGTTACCGCTCCACAACCGCCCACGGCTAAGCTCACGTGCGTCCCCTTGGTAAGACTGGCTCTGGTTGTCAGACTTTCTGACCACTGACTACTTGTTACTACTATCAAAGATCCACAAATGGCAGTCGGGACCAACGGTGTAACGTGCTTTCCGAAACACGGAAGATACTGAGTATGTAATGAGTGGTCACCCATTCACATACCAACCTAGGCAAGCGCAGCTTAACCTGAAGATTGATCTCCTCTAAACCAAGAATTAAGCAAGCTTTTCGTATGGTTTCGGTTCGGACGACGCGTCTCGACACCGACCCGGACTAAATGCGACAAATGCAGCGAAAGTTGATCGGCTCAAGTAGATTGCACGTCAATTGGTCATTACGTTTTTTTATTTTCAGCTTGCTTGGCTAAAGGTGTTTTTTAAATACCTTTCTTAAATGCGTGGGTTTACAACTTATCAGCTAACAGCTACTGAAATGCGAGAAGCTGCGATGACAACAGAACTTATAGCAGTATTAGTATTGTAGAAAGAGATGGAGCTAGACGAACTGTATAGCCGTCTTTTGCACACACTGAAGTGAGCGGTGGTGGTACGGGCCCTGTTGCTTAATGTGCTATGTATAATCCTTGTAGGGTTGACTTTATATACTAAATTGTTGGCGTTAAGCTCGTAAATTCTACAGAAAAAAACTTAAAGACATCTTTCAGATTTCTCTTTTCCCTCAACAATGTTATATTCAGCATAGAATTAGAAAACCTTTTTATAACCACCGGGGTCGTATACCTAGCCATTCTTAAGAGCATTTTAATAAGTCACTTCCGTCAAGTCTATCTTTTCATTCTTTCTTATTCTTTTTATCTATAGGACGTCCATTTTTTTTTTGTTTCTTTCCTAACTACCTCGATTCTTTTGAAATAAATTAAGAGATTAAATCGTTCTTCGTCTTTATACAGCAAAAGTCAGCATTCAAAGTGGAATCATAACTGCAGATACCGATGCGTTGCGATTGACTCGCGGAATGGGATGCAGAAGGTATTTGTTTCGATTTAGAAATAGGGGTCGTTAAAACAAACAAAAAAACTAAAAAAACTCTAAGGAAATGTACAAGTATTAGATTTTAAACTACCAAAAAGTTAACTGACTTTTTTCTGTACAAAGACAAAATAATTTGTTTTAACTTTGGCTGCCAACAAAAAAATATTAGTAGTGCAACTCAAAGTAGACCTTAGAAAATAGGACATAGCTAGACAATTTAATAAAATTGTCGTAAGAATTAACGTAATGAGTATAGCTTATTTATAAAATGGTAAATACTTAAGGAAGACTATTTCAGTCGGGGTACAGAAGATTGGCCTCCCTGCCGCAACGCTCCTGAAATAATAAATAAATATATGTTTAAGATACAGTATAGAGGTAAAAACAGTGAACCAACTAGTAAGCCAGCTATTTAAAACAACGTAAAAGTATACAGATTGCGGTTTTGTTCGCGTTGTGTCGCAATCCCGTCTTGATCAATCATAATGTTATGTATACAGAAGTATACTCCCCGCCACGAGGAAGTGTTGTGGTACTGGAACGTTCCATGAGTCAGAAACGTATCGTCAACTTTTTAAAATGAGATGGCGGATTTTAAAAAGTTATGGCGAATCTTCGCCCGGACCAGTTTAGTCCCCGCAAGGGACAGGCTGGGTCGAATTATTATTTAGGGAATTTAACGTAACTGGCTTAACTCGCACGTCGAGCAAGGGTCGGGCCAGCCAGTACCACAAAACAAGAAAACGGCGATTTGATGACTGTGTGCTCGCTGATGAGGTACAGCGGCAGCGACTGCGCGCAGAACTCGCAGGGGATGACGGGGTCGCGCTCCAGTGGGGAGGTGAGGTGATGAAGTCTGTATGTACTACCTGATGCTCGCTGATGAGGTACAGCGGCAGCGACTGCGCGCAGAACTCGCAGGGGATGACGGGGTCGCGCTCCAGTGGGGAGGTGAGGTGATGAAGTCTGTATGTACTACCTGATGCTCGCTGATGAGGTACAGCGGCAGCGACTGCGCGCAGAACTCGCAGGGGATGACGGGGTCGCGCTCCAGTGGGGAGGTGAGGTGATGAAGTCTGTATGTACTACCTGATGCTCGCTGATGAGGTACAGCGGCAGCGATTGCGCGCAGAACTCGCAGGGGATGACGGGGTCGCGCTCCAGTGGGGAGGTGAGGTGATGAAGTCTGTATGTACTACCTGATGCTCGCTGATGAGGTACAGCGGCAGCGATTGCGCGCAGAACTCGCAGGGGATGACGGGGTCGCGCTCCAGTGGGGAGGTGAGGTGATGAAGTCTGTATGTACTACCTGATGCTCGCTGATGAGGTACAGCGGCAGCGATTGCGCGCAGAACTCGCAGGGGATGACGGGGTCGCGCTCCAGTGGGGAGGTGAGGTGATGAAGTCTGTATGTACTACCTGATGCTCGCTGATGAGGTACAGCGGCAGCGATTGCGCGCAGAACTCGCAGGGGATGACGGGGTCGCGCTCCAGTGGGGAGGGCGCACGCAGCGCGGCGGCACCCGCGGGTGAAGCACTGCGCGGCCGCAGCTGCGCCAGGTCGGGCCGGCAGCCCGTCTGTGGACACATACCAACACAGATGCTACCTGTTCTTTCACTAACACTTATATCTATAGGTCAACTCAAGTCCTGTTTGGAACTTGGGTAGACCGTGGAGGTCACATAGGCAGTCACTCCATATAAAATACTGGTATTCAGCTGCATCCGGTTAGACCGGAAGCCGATCCCAATTTAGTTGGGAAAAGGCTAGGCTTGTTCTTCTTATCGTGTCAATGACAATTTAAATTGAGTTGGCCCAAAATTTGACGACGAGTATGGTACTTTCAGTAGCCTCCATCAGCTAAGGCTAGGCTGATGATGATATTATGAATAGAAATTGTATTCTTACCTGATGTTGTACTAGATTGTGTGCCGGTATAAGTGAGTTGCAGAACTCGCAGGGCAGTCGCACGTCCTCATTAACGGGCGAAGCAGGCGCATCACCTTCATTTCTAAAACACATATTAATATCATTACATAAAATCATGCTTGTAATCCCCGTAGGGCTACGTTAAAGTCCCGTGTAATAAGGGGCTACCCTATTGTAATCGACCGGCCACAAATCCAGGCTTCGCGACTCTTCTTCTTCCTGCCCTTATCCCATAATATGTTATTTAAATTGGGGTCGGCAACATGTTTTTTTCTTCCATTCTGCCCTGTCAGTCGTCCTGCTATAATTTATTCCTTTTTCCTCCATATCATTCCTCACACACTGCACCCATCTTTCTTTAGGTATATTTTAGGTATATTTTTAGCCTTACTAAGATGTGCTGATATGGCTAACTTTTTAGCTTGCTTTATAACCCTTCTATAAATTTGGATATACTTTATTTTGTAATTCGAGATACTAACATTATTAGGGGTGGCACAACATAAAACTCTTTTCATTTTACTTGATACTTTGACTCCCTTGGTTATCCACTTAATTATTTTATTTTTCATAGGCTTTATTTTAAAAGTCTTCTTTGGGTAACAAGTACGAAAAATTTTGCCAAAATTGTCTAGAAAATTATTTATTCCCATATTACTCAAATTTACACTGGAAATACTCTTTTTAAACGTAGCATTATTTTTCGTGTTAAACCATCTTTTTTGAATTGTTATGGTATGTTCTGGCATTTTCTCGTTGATTTTATCAAGAACCATGTCGCAAAAAAGTCCACCATGACCATCTGCTAAACCATTGTGATCGACCAAACAACGCTCTATACAATCATCATCAACATTTGTAATTATATTATCAATACAAGAGTATGATTTATTTCGAATGAAAGTAGGAGTTTTTATGAGGTATCTAAAATTATAACATCTCAATAAACTTATGAACTCTGAAGCTTTTCTACTTTCAACCATTACGTCAACATTAAAGTCGCCACAAATTAAGCACTTCCTATCAAGAAAATATTCTAACAATTTTTCTAAACTACCCATGAAACTTTCAAAATTTTTCTCAACTGGACTTCTATAACAGCAACATATGTATAATCCCGTATCAAGATCTTTTACACCACAAATCTCAAAACTTTCTGATCTATAAAACTTTTTAATTGCGTCAATATTTTCACATTGTTTATTTATATGTGCTAATATAAGACTACCTCCCCTCTTTTTGTTTATCCTTGTGTTGTATGAAGCTAAATTATAATTGGACATACAGAACACATGAGCCGATTTATCATTTAGGAAATGTTCTGATATGCATAAGTAATCTAAATCATTTTCATGCGTTTCGATATATAATTCTAGTTCTGTTTTTTTATTACTTATGCCACATACATTTTGATGAAATATTTTAAGACGGTTTGTTTTTGACAGTAAAAGAACTGAAGAATTATTATATAATCTGTTTTGTGCATCTCTTTTAGTCACGAAAAAGATCACTATCATCGGTGATTACTAACGAATTATGTAAGTCTGTTTGTGTAGCAGAATTAACCAACATTTTTGGTGTCGTTATATTGTTCCTATTATTGTCAAAAATTAAGCCTGTTTGTGTATGAACGTTCCTACATTGCACGTTTGACGAATAATGTTGATTTTTAACCCTATTTTGCACATAATTTAAATATTCTGTTTTATACATTATACTTAGTATTTCCCTGTGTACTAATTGGCATGCAATCAACTTGTTGAAATAACCATCTGTATTATTAAAATAATTGTTGTCAAGTGATATAAAATTCGAATTTTCACAATTTATACAAACATATTTTAACGTGCAATTCAATTTGGATACATTTAAATATTTATTATAATAGATCTTACTTACTAAAATGTTCGTTGTTTGAATGTTGCGCAAGGTATGGTGTAAAGCACTTACTATACTTAACGGATTATTGTCATTAGACCCCGCCATAATCAAAATGAAGTCAGATTTGGTGAAGTCTTTACACATAGATAAACATGAATTTATTATTTGATCCAGTTGCGCGTTTGGTTTTATTACTGACATTACACTAAAAGATTCTCCCAACAAGTTCTGTAGTTTTTCACGCATACCGTAGCCAGCCTGATCGGCGAATATCGCGAGTCTGTGCTTTCGTGCGGGGACTGAATCCTTTCGAAGCTCACAGAATTTATTCTCTACAAGCACTTCTGCTCTTTCATTACTACCTACTAGTTGAATTGATGTTGACAAAACATTAGTTCGGTTTCTATTCGGATCAACCTCTAAGAATGTGGTTAACGGTTCTTCATTGTTTGGCTCCTCCACGTAAGATAGATTTGATATGTCTTGTATAAAGGAACTATTCAAATCCCCGTTATTTCTCGTGGGTGACGACAGTTCTGTCCCTTTTACCGAAGACTCATGTGTTATGGAAACGTCTAACTTCTTATTAGGGCTTATTGTTGATATGGCATGCAGGGTAAAATCTCTTGATGAGGTTCTTGGGAACCCTGTTTTCATCGTTATGGTTCTATAGCGCCGTTGATACTGGGGTGAATAGAACTTCCTAGGTGTTTCTGTTGGTTTGTATGATGCCAATTCCTTTGGTCTTCCTCTCTCTCTCCATCTATGTACATATATATACATCCCTCTTTTAGTCACATGCGATTCATACCTCCTCATCAACCATACCACGGCAGTAGACTGACTGCTGCTGAGAAATTCCTGAAAACCCCCATCACAGTTTGCCCAACCTGGGAACGGAACAGGACCTCATTCTCTGCAGTCGAGCGTTTAACCAGTAACTGGATTACCATGTAATAGGGACCGAGCCTATTGCCATCAACCGGGACAAATCCAGAGTCCGTGGCTGCTACTGAGAAATTCTAAGCCTACTTAGTATTGTTTTTAAATACACACTATAGTTACAACACTTACACATTGTTATTATTATTGTTGTTGTTTTCTTTGGCGCTGTTGATCGGGTTGGCATGGTATGGTGCAGTCACCTACAAAAGGTAATATTAAGAATATTATTATAAAAAATCTATAAAAGTTAACACCCAGTTTGAGAAAAATAAAAAAAGTGTGGAGTATTTACAATTAAAAACAGGCCAAGTGCAAGTCGGACTTGCCACAGAACAGATAAAAGAGGTTAGAAGGCCTTGTGGGTGGGGCAGGCGCGCCACACATCATTATGAGCAAACGCACAAATGTCGACAAAATTACATTTACCGGCCAACAATCGTGCTCAAATTGTGACATCGTACGAAGCTCCGCGAAAAAAAAGAATTATGCCGTCTTGCGCTGTTATAACGTGTCGGAAAAGAAGCCAGGGTGTGTAGTGTGCCTCGAGAAGGGATTTCTTTTCACCGGTAAGTCCAAAAACCTTAAAAAACAAATGATATTTGTAATTATTACAATAGTATTATGTAGTTAGTAGTCAAAAATGATACTGTCGCAAGCAGATACAAAGTATGTACATTGCAGGCAAAATACGTGGGCACCATCTTGTACTACGTGGGCGATTGCGCGATGTATTTCGTTCACTGCGAACGTCGCGTGCGACGAGCCAAAGCTTAAGTTCTACGAAATCTATGCGTTTCGATAGTGTTGTACCAAGTTGTAAACAATGTCGATATTTTGTATGTGATTTGTGAATGATTACAATAACTTTGTTTATTACTGTCAATTATTGTTTATTGTGGGATATTAATTTAGTTTTTCGTCTAAAATTAGTTTTGAGGTTAGCCAATTATCATGGTTGTTTCCATTACATTTAAAATTTTCTTTTTACGTTTTCCAACAGATTCAGATTCAAGAAAACTATGGATAGAGGCAACCGGAAGAATTGAATGGATAACTACTAAATGTTATTAAATTAAAATTTGTTCACAACATTTTGCAGTAAATTATATTGGATTATTTACTTGTGTAATTTATTTACTTACTGGGTTTTTGCACTACGCATGAATAGCGTTTACTTTTTATTTTTTTAATCTTTAATTTTTTTTCTGTGTGAGACCAATAAATACTTTTACTTTCTTATTTTCTTTCTTTCTATCCCGCCCCGAAATTAACGCAAAATACTGCAAAACTTAGTTACAAAACTAAAGTAATTTTATCGAAATTAATTATCGACCTTTTGGTAGCAATAACATGCACGGCGTGTGGTTCGGCGTGGTGGCTTTCGGGATGACGTATTGCACTCGTAGTTTAGTTTTATGAATTGTTCTTCTGACATTCAAAAGTACCAGTAATGGTTTAATTGAAATAAATGCTTTGACTTTGACTTTGTATGAGAAATATATATATACACACATCAAAAGTGTCTAGGGATCAACATATATTTTTGCAATAACTTTTCTCCTGATTGATATTAATTAAAATTTTCTTTAAGGATTCATCAAATAAAGTGTTTTCGTTTGTCACAGTAACCATAAACCAAGTCACCTTTGCATTAATAAAGAAATTTGCCATTTTCCTAATAAAGGGATTTTTGACATTTGAACCACTAACATTAAAGTTCGAAAAAAAGACTGAAATAACAGTTTTCTTTAAAATTTTATTGGGAAAACTTAAACAATTAATAATCCGTGTTTCTACCGCGAACACTAACAACACAAGAACATCGGTTTGGCATACTCAAAATGAGTTCATCCAAATCACGCTGTGGAATGGCCGCCCATGTTCGTTGCAACAACAAAAAAAGGTCTTCTTGCGACTGGATACCCTCCATATTCGGCAGAGCTCTTCTCTGTAGCATATCCCATGCATGCTCAATCGGGTTCAAGTCTGGCGACTGAGCAGGCCAGGGCAGGACATTGATGTTAGCTGCGGCGAGAGTCTGTCTTACAACTCTTGCGGTGTGCGGTCGTGCATTATCATGCATTAACTGAAATAAGGGAACGATTTGCACTTGTAGAGGAACGATGACGCGTCTGATACAATCGTCTCAGCATAAATTTGAGCGTTGAGGTTGCCTCTGATCCAAATCAACTCAGTTCTTCCGCCGATCCAAATACCCGCCCATACCATGATGGTTCCACCACTATAAGGATGGACTTCCTGGCAGGATTTTAATCGCTGTTGGCGTCCAGGGGTTCTCCAGTGTCGTATACGTCTTGTATCCGGTCTCATACCAAAACGAGACTCATCAGAAAAGCACACGAAACGCCATTGTTCTTCTGCCCAATTTCTGTGTTCAAGAGCCCATTGATATCGAATCCTACGATTGTGCATTGCTATAGGTGGTACCCGTAGCGGTCTTCGGGAATGAAGGTTCACTTCATGCAAGCGGTTTCTGACTGTTTGGTCGCTAATTAAGTTCCCTGAAGAGTGATGAAGCCTCACGGCTAACATCATGGCGGTTATTGTTGGAGCTCTTCGAGTTAAGATTTGAATGTATCGGTCTTGTCTCCGTGTGGTGCAGCGATACCGTCCTCCATGGCGCTCAGCCACGGTACCAGTGCTTCGGTAACGTGTCCAAAGTCGACTGATAACACTCTGACTTGTATTCAGAGCTAAAGCCACAGTACGTTGCCGGGAACCAGCTTCTATCATTCCCACGGCTCTGAGCATTTCTTCCCTGCTTAAATGACGTCGCCGCTCCATAATAACGTTGGTTTTAATCAGTAGTAGGGAAACAGTAGCACTAATAATGTCTTCAATGCGTTGTATGTTTTTATAGGGAAAATATTGACAGCTGATTTTCATCTTTTACTCGAATTTGATTCACAGTTCCTGATTCAAATTATGAAATGCACCAAAAAGGATCCATATAAATTTATAAAATCATAAATTTATTACAAAGCCACATCTCAATCTCAAGAAATCCGCATAAAAATGCTTGATCCCTAGACACATTTGATGTGTGTATATACGCGTGTGTGAGTGTACGTCAAACGCAGTGTTTGCGCTAGTGTGACAACCAGTAGCAAACTCGCGATCAATGTGAGTGCGGTTCATTTGTGTGCGTAATGCGCGTACGTATTAGCCTCTTACTTGTAGTGGATATAGAGAGTGACAAGCGGCGACACGGGTCCTGATACAAAACAGGAACTATTTCCTTTCTAACCTCTTACATCTGTTCTGTCAGTTCTGTGGGACTTGCACATGAAGGATTCCGTACCATCGACCAAACTTAACATTGTAATTGACAAACTTACATTTGCAGCTGGAATGGAGTTTGTACGCATAATATTGAGAGATTTTCCATGTTATTTTAGTACCATAGACTTCCTTATAGGTTTTCCTGTAATCTATAAGTGTTGAACTAATTTCTGTATTTTTTTTTAAATTTTACCCTCAGTAGTTTTGGATATAAGGGGGGTGGTAAATTTTTATCTATTTTCTTAAATATCTTTAAAAGTGTTTATCTATCTTAAAATTATTAAAAAAATATATTTGCAATCCTCACAATAAGCCTTTTCATTTGATATGTCACACGGTACAGTTTCCAAAACTTTAAAAAAAGGGCTCCGTTTTTGCTTTTGATGTACGGAACCCTAAAAAAGTTATAAAAGGATTAAGATTTGCAAAAAAAAATGAACCTACTTTCAAAAACACACTAAAAAAGTTAAAAATAAGTTTACTTCGGAAGTCGGTGGCATAAATTCAATGCAACAAAGAAAGTCACCGACTTCCGAATTTTTTACTGTCTTTAGATATCGGTTTTTTTCTTTGCAAAATTTTTTTTCAATAATCATTGCACAAATAATACAATTGAAAAAAATAACTGTTGACTACTGCAACTCACCTCATTCAATCCCCTCCGCAAATTCGTCAACGAAGACTTTATCTCATTAAACCGATCGCCACTCTTCCTCCTCACTTCACCCTCCCCACTTTTCCGTTGCTGCTCATCTTTCCTCAGCTGCATTTCACTGAACCTCTCCATGAACTCCTCAGTAGTCATTGGCTTCAGGTTTTTGAACTGCTGCCGTTGTCTCTCAGGGTCTTCATTCACCGCAGACCCTAAGACATGACCAGGTTGGACCTGGTCCTCCGGGCTCCTGTACAAGCGACTTTGCAGACGAGGCTGGTTGACAACGTGGGATTCAGGGTTTTGGAGAGCGTCCAATTTGCGCAATTTCTCGATCTTCGCTGCTGGGGTTAAAACTGGTGGTAGGCCTGGAATGGACATGATGAAATCGTAGTAAAGACAGTTTTTGCGTAGACTTACTTAGTTATAATAAAAGAAGGATTTTTTTAAATTCAACCTCCAAGGGGGTGAAATAGGGGATGAAAGTTTGTATGGAAGATCTTATTTTTGATATTTCCGACATCCACGCAGCCGCGGAAAAATAGTACATTTTGATACAAGTGCGGAAAGTTTGTTATTGCATTCGAGGCGGAATTCATGGGGTCGAAAAGTGCAATAACTAATTCCCACGTGTATCAAACGACGTTTTTCAATACACATTCGAAGAAATAAACTAATAAAACGATAGGCATTTTTGACATCAATTTATAGGAGACTATGATTTAATTTGTTTTTTTTCCGCGGTTTGATTTCGCCAGGTTGAAGAAGAAGCAAATGTATGAAGCCGCTAAACAGTCTTACAGGAAAAGTACAAAATTCAAATATTTTTTAAGAACACAAATAAATGTTTACTTCATAAAAGTAAATATTTGTTTAAAATAATTATGTTTATTTATAGTATTCTTTTCTATAACCACAATTTAATATTCAAAATACATTTATGCAGATCATTTACGCAAATCAAAATGACGAAATTAAAAAAAAACACCGCCGACTTTATAGTCGGGCGTTATTTTTTTAATTTCCTATGTTTTAATCGATTTGGACTTAGTTTATGGTTTAGTTATCTGTGGTAATTTTCTTTCCCGCCCTTGGTTGTGGAAAAATAAGAAAAACGCACGGGTGCGAAATACATTGCATGTTGAACCTAATCGTAGTGCAGTAATAAGAGCCAGTTTTCGAGGAAGTGTATTGAAAAGCTAGTTTTAACTAAATGAAGTGCTGCGACTCACCCACAGACAAGTTATAGGCGGTCTGCTCCTGTCTCTGGCGCTCCTCTCGCTGCTGTCGCTGCATTGCGCTGTAGTACGGCAGGTCCCGCACCGGGGACGCCGGCGGTGGGGTGCGGCTCGGCGGCTTCGGAGCCGGACGCTTCTTCACAGCACCACGAGACATGCTCCTGAAAACCACGGGTATCTTGGAGGTGAAAAAGGATATTTCCATTTTCTACGTATTAAGGGTATTTAACTGCAGTCGCGTACGGTCTAGAGAATTACTTTTGAACGATATAATTGTCCACAGAAAGCATGGTTCACCGTTGAACGGTAGTAAGAAAAAACTATTAGCCGATATCATTATTTAGCGACAGCACGTTTCACGCCTCGTTGGTTTCGAATGGTCCCAAGCCTGACTGCTGAGTATGAGGTTCTGGCTTCGATTACATGGGACTTAAACATAACTGGCGAAATGTGGATGTACTAATGGTTACACCTCTGCTTAACCCATCGGGGATTACAGGCGTGATGTAAAAAGCTCCAGTTAGTAACAAAAGACTTACAAATCCTTATCGACTTTGTTAGTAGTTTCCACGTTTGTGTTTATCTGTGGTTGATCATTGGTCCTCTTCTTCGAGCCGTTGGCCTGGGCTGCCCTCCAATCAGAGGCTGGTCCGTCGCCAGAGAGCGATGAAGAAGACGAGCTTGAACTTCCACCGCTGAAGTAGCTTGATGAAAAAATAGGGAGAAAGGAATGAGTTTTTTATGTTGGCAGGAATATTCCTACATACACCCACATCGCTATCCTACATTCCTATTCATCCATTTATTTTATTTTTTATTTTATTATACAGGGTGTAAATAAACCCATCACACAGCCGTCAACCAAGCATTCTGTACATCTAACTAAGTACCCCTACGCAAAAATTTTTGCTGGGAAACGATTTTTTTTTTTTGGGGTCAAAAATCACATTTTACGGTAAAAATCAATGTAGCACTGTTAAAACATTGTGCTATTGGATGCTTTGAATAGTAAACGGGTCATGGAGGTAATTTAACTAAAGTTATAACCTGAAAAGCTAGTATTTACAAAAACAGCTGTAAAAAATTTGGAACTTTGACCCCCAATATCTCCGTAACTAGGGGGTTCACAGGTATGGTCTAGAGAACAAAAAAAATATCGCAGTGGTGGGGAGAAAAAGTGCCCTTAGTTTGCGTTAAGTGTACTTTTACACCCTATATTATAACGACGGCGCGGTAGACCGAGCAGATGAAGGCGGGACGAATTATTTTTTGGAGGGTGGGAAATCGGCAAATGACTCTTCCCGCTCGCTCTGGGCAGAGCTGTAGGGAGTGTCAGACTTTTACTGACTAAAAACCACCCATGCCCTTTGTGTCGAAGTCGCGGTATCTCTTTGGAACAACCCGCAGCCCCGACTGGATGGCGGGACGCCTTGCATGGTTTTCTCGTTAATTGGCAAGAAGAGGCGCAACACTGCGAACAGAAGAAGGAACGGGGAGGCTTTTGCCCAGGAGTGGCAAAGTTCAGGCAACCAAAAAAAAAACATTATGTTGTTAAAGCCTCGAAATAGTATCATATTCAAAAGATACTCAAACAAAAAAAAACAAAATCAGTGCACGCGTTCGGGAGCTACGATGCCACAGGCAGACACACACGCGGACAGACACGTTAAAATTATAAAACCCCGTCGTTTTTGCGTCGGGGTTAAAAAACAAGCGACTTCCGAAAGTACAGTTATTTTTCACTTTTTTTGTGTTCGGTTATTTTTTTTTTTTTTTTGATTCAATATGACCATTTAAAACATGTTTATTTCTAATCTAATGTCGAAGTACTATGCATGTAGTTAATATTCTATCTTTATGTAAGTTACCTTGAAGTCTGAGAAGCTGCAGTCCTAGCTGCATCAGACCTCGGCAAGTTGATATTCTTCAAGCCAGTTCTAGCATTTACGTTAGACGTGGAAGGTACTGAGAAACCATTGTTGGTATTGGTCGAGTTGGTTGCTCGAGAGAAATCATTGGCCGAGGTGGTTGGTCGCGAAAAACCATTATTGATATTTGAGGTTGACGGCCGGGAGAAACCATTGTTGCTAGTGGAGGCCATATTGGTATTCCCGACGATATGATTGGTGTTCGTCATCTTGCTGACCAGCGGCTTCGCTGGACTCTTTGGAATCTCTTTCTTTGGGGCAGGGGCGGGATCTGAAACGATTTATGGTAATATTAGCGATGTTTGTGTGGAGAATGACTTGCTGGGTGTTGGAAGTCGTAGACCTTTAAGAACAGGCGAGAATATCCATCGATATTTTTAAATGAATTGGGTTGAAGGCAACAGGACAATGACAGCATCAGTTACTATTAAGGCTCAAGGTTGTGAAGATTGCGAAATGGTTGCGCGGATACCAAACTCTGACAGAATCTTCAGAAAATGTTCTCTCCAAATCTGGAGACCAGATCATAATGCTTTTTTTTTGTATAATGGGCCTGCACTTGACCTCTATTATGCCTGATGGAAACCGATGGATGACGTCTATGATGGAACGAGCGTGCCCAGAATATGCTTGTTCACTCTTGCTTTAAAGGCATAATATAATCACTATACTGTTCCCACTGCTGGGACTCCAGGCCTCTGGGCATGAGCTATAATCCACCATGCAAATCCAGGACGGGTTGGTACAGATGTCGCATGGCAGTGATTTTTTTGGTTCTAAGACAGGCTGGTTTTCTCATGATGTTTTCCTTCACCGTTTCGAGAGCAGCGGGGGTTCGGTACGATTTACTGCCTGTAAGTCGGGGCCACCACCATTGGGCCACCGCTACTTTGAAGGTTAAATAAGCGTTTAGTGTTGCAGGCTTACCGTTTTTTTTGTTTGTGGTGGGAAATCATTAAATGACTCCTCCCACTCTGGGCGGAGCGGAAAGAGAGTGTCAGACTTCTACTGTCTAAAAACCACCCATGTTCCTTCCTTAGCCCTTTGTGGTCGGGGCTGCGGTATCTATTTCGAACAACCCGCAGTCCCGGCAGGCATGCTTACCGTCGTCCAATCGAATGAACCCGTGGTTGGAGTCCACGTGCAGCTGGCGATACTTGATCATGACCCACTCGCGGCACTCGGGGCACTGCTCCGTGCGCACTCCGCAGTAGTTCTCGTGAGTCGGCAGGTCCCGGCGCGGCAGTTCTAGATCGCAGAACCTTTAGAACAAGCGAGAATTATATTAAGTGTGCTTTAGACATATGAATAAAAAATGCCTGAAATCAAAGACAAAACACGACGAATTTCATAACCTTTTTTGGTGTTCATAAATAAAAACTAGCTAGGTCGTTGAGTTTAGAATTAAACGACCCAAAAAATCAGTAAGTAGAGAACCACTAAAAGGGAACGTCCAGTCCCCACCGGGAATATATCGGGACTCACTTGGGACGCCACATTAATTTGTAATCACATCTAGCATACAATCCAGTTCTGAGAATTAAACACATTTCCCAAAAATATGAGAATATATTTGTGAAATATGATGATTATTGTTTGTGGTGTGTTTTTGTGCGAAATTGTATGAGCCATAGATAGAATAATTTACGATGAGAATCGTTGAATTGAATATCATTTGTAAGTAGGTAGCTACCTATTTACATATCATGTTCTAAAGAACGTCACCAATAAGTTGAGTGTTTGTGTGAATAAAAGAGTTTAAAAAAATATCAACTTCATACAAAATCATATGATTTTGAATTTTGATATGACATAGAATGCTTATGCTCGCAAACACGGCATTCCGAACATGAGCTCCGATAAAAAGAATACAATTAACAGTACAGTAACACAAGAATTAATTAGTCTTGATAGCGAACTAGCACACAAACTTGCATTGTAGCATTACAAATAATAGTTTTTGAATATACATTCATGGCCCACCAAAACTGCTACAGTTGTTGCATAAAAAAATACTTTTCAACACACTTGCTCATAAAGTGGCTCTAATTTCACCGCAATTAGGCATATAATGACACCTGTAATCAAACTGTGAATTTTTCATTACCATTATTCACAAGTGAGTTATAGGTTTTTTTTTTAATTTTTTTTGGTTGAGATGCTTTGTTCTTAAAAAGCTTCGATACTAAAAATATTGTGTTCCTTGCTCATTTCATGCAACTTCGAATTTAAATAGATAATTTTCAACTTGTTTAAACGTTTTTATTGAATAAAACTTTTGTTTTCTCTGTAATAAAAAGAACTTTGAATTCCTCATTTTGTACATGGCTAAAACGCTATCCGCAAAAAGCAAAAAAAAGAAACCTCATTATTTTAGTCTATGGCTGATCGCCATTGTTAGATGCGCGTGCAGGAAAAGTGTGGTGGGTCGTTGTCGAATTTTAGACGGACGAAACGCAACCGTTTTCGCTACGACGAAAACGCAATTCATGGAATAGAATTGCGTTTTCGTTTTGTAGAACGCGGAAGGTACAACGAGTCGACGACGCGACGACGACGAGTGACTTTATTAAAAAATACAGTTGCAACATTGCGTTCTCGACTTTATTTTCATAGGTGTAAAATAAAAATTTGCACCAAGTAATTGAAAGACTAGTTTGTGCAACGAAGACTGTTTGAACCAATGATATTATAACACCTTTTTACTTATAATATCATTGGTTTGAACCCAGAACGTAAAACGGTTCCATCGTCGCAGAACACAAAACGTTCTTTAAAAACGGATCGTTGTCGCAACGGTGGGCGTTGCGACAACGAACCGTTTTTAAAGAACGTTATAAACTGATTAATTTTTCCCGCCATGGCGAAATTTTTTTCACATCTCATTTTAACAGTTGAAAATGATTTTTTTGTGTTATTTTCTTCACAAATGTGTTGAAAAACGTCGTATGATACACGTGTGTATTGATGATTACCGTCCTCGGCTCTCTTAAGACCCTCACCTAACGGTTCGGGTCTCAATGGCGCCTCAGCGGTAATCACCAACGTTACACACTTATACCATAATGTACTATTGTTCATTAAAATAATTATGTAGATTCGGGACCCTGGAAATAAAATACTTTTTCTTGAACAATGTTTGAAGAAGACATGCTGGGCCGACCCCAAAAAATGGGATAAGAGCAGGAGAATGAGCCTGTTGGGGCTGCGGGTTGTTCGACAGAGATACCGCAGCCTCGGACACAAAGGGCTAAGAAGGAACATGGGTGGTTTTTAATCAGTCGGTAGGGAGTGTCAGAACACTCCTAACCGCTCCGCCCAGAGCGGGAGGAGTCATTTGATGATTTCCCAACCTACAAAAAAAAAAGGCCGGAAAATGAACAGTTATAAAATAATTATAATCCACCACGCGGGCCCAGTGCGGGTTGGCAGATGAATATTGACCTATCAGTAAATTGACGATACCTGCATGACTTGATGGTATGTGCGCAGGAGTCTCGGATGTGATCTTCCAAGTCGGTACCGCACACACTCTCGCCGCATTTCTTACATGGTTCTGAAGACAAATAAAATGCAATGAAAGTTATATCCTCTGCGCGTACTTTGATTTTACTTATTTTTATGAAAATAATGTTAATATTCCTCAGAGGAGCCTCTTGGCTAAAAGCTAACAGCCCCACGAGTCGATCTTCAGGGTTAAGCCGTGCTTGCTAAGGTCAGTCTGTGGATGAGTGACCACTCATTACATATAAAGTTCCCCGTGACACGGAAAGTCCGTTAAGCTATTGTTCCCGGCTGCCTTATGTAGATTTCCCAATACTGACAAGGTTGTGGATGCCATGTAGGTACTCGCTCCATGTAAAAATGCTTGTAATTACGAGTAGCTGTATCCCGTTAGACTGGAATCCGACCTCACTTTAGTCGGGAAAGACTAGGCAGAAGATGAGTGAAATCCCCTAGCCATTAAAATTAAAAATGTGACTGCGTCGTTGATATAATGGTTGCCGGATACACCACTGTTAACTATTTAAGGTAGGTCCTGTCGGAGCGGTATTTTTTATTCCAGGATTCATTCAACCCGACTTTCAAGAGAAATATCAAACTGGCATATCCCTACATTAAAAGCCAGTGAAATCTTTTGTTTTAGATGCCCCAAATAGCAGCGACGTGTTGCCAAAGAAGAGATGGATTAATGCGCGTACTGTAGATAATTATAACAGCATTTAATCATCTGTTTTGATTACTATCGCTTATTTTGATGATACGCGACGGATAGTTGTGCCTTTGTGCTAGAAATCACGCCTGCATCATCAACTCGGCGGTATTACAATCTATATTACGAGAAAAATAGGCACCGTATATCTTCTTTTAAACGTATCGTCTTATCTTTGGTCTATCGTAATGTGCGCTTAGTTGCCAAGGCTCAGCATAAGCATCAGCATAATCAGCCTATAATGTTCCCACTGCTGGGACACCTCGCACCTGGCACATCCTCTCGAGGATGAGAGAGAATGGGCTATAATCCGATGAGGCAACGATCTAATGAGGCGTAACCCTAAAAACCCGCATTTCCTTGTTACGTTAGGTACTTAAGAGCTAGTTTGTCGACGGGAACTCAAGCAGCGCGTAAAATTGGCGGATATAATCATCGGTGACACATGACATGGACAAACGCGACGGCATGACGCGTCACTGTGCGACTGCAACCGTGATACTACGCCGACGGCAACGTGCTAACACTATCAGTAATTGCGTCTTAATCAATTCCACCATCATCTTCATTCATTCATTTCACCATTGACTTGCAATTTCTAAAATCCCCGATTCACCGAGGCCAGAGTTTTGAGAAATTCGTTTGTTTTTTCCACAATAATTCCAGTAGTAGAGCGAAGTGACCGAAAATAACTTACTAAAATGTGTAATATTGAACACCCAGTGTTCTTCCTCCTCTCTCCTACTTGATCTATGCTGCTATATGACAGAAAAATAAGTACCAGTATTAGACTCTCTAGTCTAATACAAGAGTGTATCGACAGGTCTTCCTTATAATAGTTTGTACGGTCATCAACAGAATTTTAATTATTTGATGTACAGGACTCTAGCTATTATTTATAATGTTTCAGAAGATTATTCTTTAAAATATTCGTTACTCTTCAATAACTTGTTAGTAACGAGTAATATCTAACAAGTTTTAATCAAACACCCTGGTTTGTAACTTTGAGTAGTGTTACTTCTGATGCTGACCGTACCAATACAAGAGAAGTAGTTCTTCTACCATAAGGTACTGATGAAGGATACTTACGCAGTTTGTGCAGCTTCTCGTGGTGCTCCTTGAGGTCAGCGCAGAGCACAGCCTCCTTACAGACAGGGCACACGCGGATATTGCGCGCGCAGTGCACACTGTGGATCGTGAAGTTCACCTCCGGGATCTCGCGTTTGCTGCGGAACAAAACAAGGTATGTTCAGCCGTCGATATTCTCACTGCTGGGACTGGAACACAGACCTGCTCTGTGAAATGTGGACCGTAATCTATAACGCAAGTCCAGTGCTGGTTGGTAGATGTAAAACGTCTTCGAAGATTTTGTTTCTATGGCCGGTTTCTTCACAATGTTCTTCACCGTTTTTGCGTTTTGGAGTTTTTGGAGTGCATTAAAAGAGCATAATTATGTTGCAAAATTCGATTAAGGTTGCGAAGCTTAGATCAACGGCTTAACATGTCTAGGTTGGCCTGTGGATGGGTATCGACGGGCCAATCTAGGCAAGCGTGGATTAACCTGAAGATCGTTACTAGGTGACCATCAAGCAGGGGCCCGATGTCTATAAAGCTTTTCATAAGGTGATTCTGATGTCATAACCAATTCTGCCCCTTTTTTTAATCTTCTAGAAACAGTTTAACTCCCATAATAGACTTATGAATGAAAAATGGACTGAGAAAACACTTATAGAGTAGAAATAGTTGTCGTAGACTGCACATTTCTACGTTTAGAAACTCTCTTACAGAAAATCAATACCTGCTAATTATAGTACATCCACGACCTCCAGGGGACTCCTGTGACGGCAATCAGGCTAGATACAAAAATAAAACATATTGCACTTCCGATAAGGTCGAATGTCAGGCGTATTATGTAATTTTTAGGTCAGTCGTACAGGGCAGCATCCATGCAGCATCGGATGCAAATAGATTACCTATCGATAGGGAAATTAGAACTCGGCGACTGAGAATGTTGATCTTTTTTCTTTTGTTTAAAAAACTAGGTATTTCTCCTGTATCGTCGGTGCGTTTACAAACATTTAAATAAACTCAAATACACCACCCAGACCCGGAGCAACTATCTGTAGGCCAATACAAATAATTGTTCCGTACGGGGATCGAATCCACGACACGCAGTGCAGCTGTCAAACGCTCAGCTACTGCGCCAACCGTGTCGTAAACCGTCGTCGTGCCGTGATCGGACAGGTGACGTAGCAAACATACCAACAAAGGTTCATGAACTGATGGAACTTTGCTAATCGGTATTGAAATGGTCATTACATGACCAGTTTGACCATTGACCCGAAGAAATTGGACGGCCAAGAAGTGAATAGATTTGGAAGATACTCGCACCTACACTCAGTACTCGAATGGCCAAAGGTTGAAGAAAAGAGAGATAGAGAACCTGGCAACTCTGAGAAGAAACAGGCGAAGCCCTTAAAGCAAAAACCAACTAAAGTCACTTATGGGCAAAAATGAGTTACAGATACCGTTAGAATCTCCTTTTCAAGATCTACATACTGGTAAAACCCATTTTCCGAGATGACGCTCCGTTTTAGCTTTCAGCTAAAGTAACTTAAGGCCGTTGCGTTGCTAAAATCCCAAAAACGACGTATGTTTAAAGAAATTTGTTGAGGAATCCTTCCGTACGATTTCCATATAAAAAATATATGTTATACTTAAAGTCATCACAAATAATTCGTATTGTTTAAAATTTTAATAAACCTTCACATTATTTAATAAAAAATCGTAGTATGTCTTAACCTAAATCGAATTTTGTCTCTGTAACGGCTGAATAGTTCGGTATGAATTTTATACCCAAAAATACGTAGTGATGTATTTAACAATCCGTATTGTTTATTTTCTCTGATTTGTAATAAAATTTTAAAATAATAAATTAATTCCCAACATTTTGAGGCAAATGCGGCGCAAAACCCGTCGCGCATACTTGGAACGCGCTGCGCCAGTGTCTCGATGACTGTTGTCACGGGTGGACTGCACGCATGTCATTACTTCACAAATAAAATTCAAAAGTTCACGTTTTTAATGTTTTCTGAATTAAAACATATTGTAAATTGTATAGCTATCAATATTTCGTAAAATAAGAACAGAAAATAAGTTTGTAAATATATTTAAAGTAGTTTGTAATTTCGTTTTGTTGTTTGCACCTATCATAGACTAAGCTGACTATGCCTAATAAACGTAAAGTGACGCGTGGCCGAGCTCTCCAAAACTATTGGTAAATTACCTACGTTTCTTAGTAGATATTTTGGTATATAGATATATCTATGATATTATTTTAATTTTGGACTGCCTCGTTGGTCTAGTGGTCGTAAGCACGATGCTGAGCATGAGGTCCTGGGTTCGATTCCCGGGTCGGGCAAAGTGTTATTGGGTTTTTCCATCAGGAAATTATAAGTAACAGCCACGGAGTCTGGATTTGTGCCCGGTTGATGGCAATAGGCTCGCCCCTATTATATGGGACTTAAACATAACTGGCGAAATGTGGGTGTACTATTAGGTACACCTCTGCCTAACCCTTCGGGAATTACAGGCGTGATGTTATGTTATCTAACTATTTTGTCTTGAGATTTTCGTTTGATGGAAGATGGAGATCTAAATGACTGATGTCTCGTACTTAATGATGGTCTCTCATACTACATGATACATTTTGAAGGTCTGATGAAGACCAGGTAACTGGTTATCGGTTCTCAGTCACGGAAATAGTCAGAATGCTCGAACTTTCAGCTTTTATCTCATTGAGCACGGATGCTACCACATGATACATTTTGAAGGTCTGATGATGATCAGCTAAGTGCTAATTGGTTCTCAGTGATGGATATAGCTAGAATGACCTAGCTTTCAAATTTTATCGATCTGAGCACGGATGCTACTACATGATACATTTTGAAGGTCTGATGATGACCGGCTAAGTGCTAATTGGTTCTCAGTGACGGAAATAGCTAGAATGACCTAGCTTTAAAATTTTATCGATCTGAGCACGGATGCTACTACATGATACATTTTGAAGGTCTGATGATGATCAGCTAAGTGCTTATCGGTTCTCAGTGACGGATGTAGATAGAATGACTTAGCTTTCAGATTTTATCTTATTGAGCACGGATGCTACTACATGATTCATTTTGAAGGTCTTATGATGATCAGCTAAGTGCTTATCGGTTCTCAGTGACGGATGTAGTTAGAATGACCCAGCTTTCTGCTTTTATCTTATTAAGCACGGATGCTACTACATGATACATCTTGAAGGTCTGATGATGACCAGCTAAGTGCTAATTGGTTCTCAGTGATGGATATAGCTAGAATGACCTAGCTTTCAAATTTATCGATCTGAGCACGGATGCTACTACATGATACATTTTGAAGGTCTGATGATGACCAGCTAAGTGCTAATTGGTTCTTAGTGACGGAAATAGCTAGAATGACCTAGCTTTAAAATTTTATCGATCTGAGCAGTAGCATCCGTGCTCAATAAGATAAAAGCTGACAGCTGGAGCATTCTAACTATATCCGTCACTGAGAACCGATAATCACTTAGCTGGTCATCATCAGACCTTCATAATGTATCATGTAGTAGAATACGTGCTCAGATAGATAAAATTTGAAAGCTAGGTCATTCTAACTACATCAGTCACTGAGAACCGATAAGCACTTAGGTGGTCATCGTCAGTCCTTCAAAATGTATCATGTAGTAGCATTCGTGCTCAGTTAGCTGAAAGCTGGAGCATTCTGACTATTTCCGTGACTGAGAAGCGATAAGCAGTTACCTGGTCTTTATCAGACCTTAAGAATGTATCGTAGGAGTACCTGTGCTCAGTGAAATAACTAATGAAAGCTAGGTTATTACTTCATTAGTCAAAGTGTATAATTTATTATTAAATATTTTATTACTATTTAATATATTTATTTTTTTTATTTTTGATGTAGGTACTCCAAGAGAAACAAAATATGTTAGGCAAATACCACTCCACCACAATACCACTACCAATGACCACTCTGCGACACATTTCTGTTCTTTGGTACGTTTTTCTGTAGTACAGTCGTTTGCCGGTAGGGGCCGAAAAATAAACAAAAGCCAGTACAGAGGTCAAATCGTCAAAGTCATCCACTGCTGTGATCCCCTTAACAGGATATTTTTAAAATAAAGAACAGACAAAACCCAATAAGTTTCGGTTAAAGCAATGTTTTTGCACTGTAAGCAATATTTTTCGCCGGGAAAAACATTTAATCGCCGTTTATGTGGTTTTGGCATGATTCAAGTTAGATGAACAATAACAATTTGATAACTGAGTAAAGAGACTAAATATTTCTACTTAGTTTTAGCAATTACCCATTAGGTGAACATATAAATTTTGTTTAATTAAATTCATAAAAACTGCTGTCCAAACTCTGTTTTTCAAAAGATAAGAACACATTGCGGCTACAGGAAAAACCACTTATCTGCAGCACTTATCAAGCCAGTCCTCAATTTTTCCTACTTTTTTTGAGAATTAAGTTCTTTTTTCTCTTCCACCCGAATAATGAATACAATAAGAAATCAAAAATACACGGACTCTCCTCATTATCCGTTGTTTTAATAGAAATTAAACACTATTCGAACCTTTAAACATTTTCTCTAAACTATACATTGTGCAGTTAGTTGTGTTTTGCAGTAAGGGCAGCGTCTCTTTTAAAGACCAGACAGCCTGCAGACATTGGTCAAGTCATATGAGGACTATGCAGATTAGTGTCTGAGGCGGTCTTTTGAAGAAAGCACCACACAGACTTGAGTGGACCTGTTCCGTCAGTTCATTTTATTTGATCCTTGATCTCCATGTACCTCTAAATCAGAGCAAAGTGGCCGATCATTTGAGAATGATTTATAGTCATGAGTTCATAACTGTTCTACTTTATAAAATTATTTAATAAGCACACTGAGAAGTATTTTTTACCGGAACCTGTGTCCTTATTGCCAGTCTCAAGAAAGTAGCCAATTTGTGTTGTTTCGGCATACAGCAGAATCTGTTCGTCCATTTTAGAATGATGCTTTTCAGACATGTCCTTGTGAATTTCGGCACGGAGCTAGTAAATACCAACAAAAGGTCACGGCCCGGCCACGTCCCTGAAACGGGCCCGTCCCGGATGGATTTTGGAGTTACGAGAGATAAATTATGATTTTCCAAGACCTGTTGAGTGTACTATGTTTGTCATGAATGTTCCTGCCCTTATCCCATTCTACTTGGGATCGTCGCAACAAATATTCTTCTTTTCTCCACTGTCAGGCGTCAAGGCAACATTTACTCCTTTCTCTTTCATATCATTCAATCAATCTATCTTTTCTTTACCTCTCCATTCATCAACATTAATATCGCTTTTTTAGTAACGTGCGCTAAACGACTTCCTTCCAATTTTTCTGTAACAGGCACCACTTTCAAACTTCCTCTAATAGTCATTCAGTTAAGTCTTGTACTATGTCTATAAAATAAACAAAATGTATCTACGATGTAGCTACGATGATTCGTGAAAGATTATGCCGAAGCATGGAAACATTGTAACGTTTCCACAATATTGTTCATCCGGGTGCACACAAGACTATTAATCAGCGCCGTATGACCTACGTTATCTCTGAAACACAGAGATGTTCGTATCGCACGCGGCTAGGCGTGGCTCGCGTGCTGATGTGCAAGCAACAGCGAAGACTACGCTCGGCCTAGGCCTACAGGTCATCATGCCTTAGGCTGAAGCCACAGGGCAAGGAGCTGCACTTTTTTTTTTTTTTTTGGGGGGTGGGAAATCTTCAAATAACCCCTCCCGCTCTTGGGCAGAGCGAAAGGGAGTGTCAGACTTCTACTGACTAAAAACCACCCATGTTCCTTCTTAGCCCTTCATGTCGAGGCCACGGTATCTGCGAACAACCCGCAGCCCCGACGGGCTAGGAGCTGCCCTTGGTGAGTAGCGTGGCGTCAGTGATAAATTCATACAATACGACCATCATCACCATTCTCTTGCCCTTATCTTATTTCAATTAGAATCGACGTAGCATGTCTTCGTCTTCCATACTTCTCAATTACTCGTCAAGACGTCATTTCATCAGCTAAGTACCATGCACTATCACCAATGCAATGTCATAAAAACCATGAGTTGGTTCTAGTAGCTGATGGCAGTGTGGCTTCGACTCGGACTACGAGTACGACTTTACGAGCTACGGAAGTACGGACACAAACGAAATCAACTTGTGGCGTCCTCACTCGAAGAGTAATTGTTTATAATGTCATGCTAAGTGATTATTTAATGGTCTTTAAGTTACCCGCAAGTGGATGTCTATTACATGATAATCTATCATGCAATTGCATGAGGGGGAATCGAACGGAATTTCGTTCGGGAATTGGTGTACCTAAGCTTTTATTTAGTCTTTGTGTGTAGAAGTGAAGTATGAGAACCGGCACGCGAAACATAGGGTGACTGCGAGGTCAAGGGAGGTCCTCAATTATAATTGGTTTAATAAGTACATGTTTATGTAAACAATAAAGTTAAACAAACACAAACACAGCTAAAGACTGTCTCCCGATGTTAAAAGTGAATTTGACAGTTAGCAATTTTCTTTTTTTACCTACACCCGCGCGGTTTCATACAAAAGTGCTCCGTCGCGGGGACCTGCGCACTGCTCAGGCGTCCATCTATCCCTGCCTATTGTATTTAATTTACGAGTAGCGTAGGTACCTACGTGTTTGTCATTATTATTTTTTTGTTTTTTTTACCTACATAGTTAGGTAACTACCTACTTCTTATTTTAATTTAATACGGTAAGCGAATTTATGCGTCGGAGTGCAAATTCAATCATTAAGGAGGAAGACAAACAACGCAATAAATACCAATAACCTATGGGAAAGTACGTACATTAATTTAGTATCCTAAAGTGGGTAGCTATAATTTACAAAGATACTTCACCGAAGTAATAAAATGTACCCTAACTACATATATATATCTCCATATTTATTTACTATGAAAGCTTCAGAAAGCAATTTTATTGAAGTATGTAACAGCGCGTCCCGGGCGACCTCGACTTCAGGCATTTCCCGGAATTCATCCCCCGCGCCCCAGAGCGCTTAATTGATTTTGTAGCCTGCTCATGCAGGGTAAAATATAGGTCATAAAGATCATTGACCTTTATCCACAGGTAAAAAAGATAATACAATAATAAAACAATACGTTGTATATTATTGCACTCAATTCTGTGAATTTCTGTGTCTATGAAAATCTACCTTGAGGCTAAACAAATAAACAAGAATGTAAAGAAGTTTTTAACAACAATAATTCGGATGTAAGGTAAACAACAAGCGCTCCCGAGACAGCTGCGATGTTCGCAATGCTCCAAATAATCTAAAAATAGCCGGCGAACGTGTGTATTCTAAAATAGAACTAATATTGACAACTTAACACGCATAATGCACATTAAACTTACCAATTCTCACACAGTTTTGTCTCGACGTCTTCCATTATGCGATTCATCCTTTATTTTATTTATATTTAGTTTGGCTCACATACGCACTGTTACAAATTGTAATTTTAACCTATTTCACAATTGGTTGGGTTGTGTTTTTATTACGCACTTTTACGGCGGTAGTTGGGTGTCAACTGTTGAATGTTAGAATTTATTATTCGACCCTATTTACTGATTTGAAATAAAAACATTTTTTGTGAACACCTTTCGGTGAATCCCATAACCACAGACTATACAATTTTATTAATAGCGAGTGCAGCCAACTTCACTCTTGTCTGTGACAGTAGGACTGACAGAGACAGATGATAAACTGTTGAGTTGTGACTAGTGATGTCCAATCATATTGCTGGCTGGTGTAAAATCGATAGTATTATAAAGTGTCTCCCACACGGTTTAAATTTAGCCCTACTTTATTTATCAAAGACTAAAATAACGAAAAATATGTTAGTAGTTTTACGTTTTTAACTAGTTTAGAGGGTTTTAACGGGGCTCGTGGTTACACTGTCGCTTTTAATTAATGTCATAGAGTAGAACTATAAGGAGCCTTCCTAGGGCTATTTAAATGACAGGAGAAACTCAGACTGACAATATTCGCCCTGAATCGAGTCTTCCGGATTACGGAGGAAGTAAATATTTCTCTTTTATCATAATAAATTCTTGTAAATTCGTGACTATCAGGTAGATAAATTAGTTGTCGTAACAGTGCCGGACTGGCACCCGAAACCGGCCCGGGCATTTTAGTGACGGTCGGCCCCCCACTCTCAAGAGAAAGAAAAACTACTTACATAAATTTAGGATTAAGAAAACATTCAGAATGTAATGTTAGGCTGAAATGCCAGCGACTCTAAAAGGACTCCAAGAGCGAGCGAAGTCAGCAAGAGAATCTCAACCCCTTATACAAGGGTTACTTGGGCGACAGACAAAGCCATGATTTAAAAGCCAGAATCAAGAAGGCTGCAAGAGCGAGCAAAGCGAGCTCGAATTTTTTTTAACACTGTGCCCTGAGTAGTTTAGATTTTTTCAACCTATTGGAGTTACTTGGCCGACTGTGACAATCTAAAGTTTAAAGGGTTACGTTTAATAGTTACGTCTGCAGCTGAAGTTCTTCTAAGAATCTAAAATACTTTATATAATAAAAGTAGAAGTTACTAATTATGAAGAGTTATTTAAAATATCTAAAACTAAAAGAACCAGGACTCTAAAAGCGAGCGAAGCGAGCTCGAAAATCTCAACTCTTGACTTCGATATTGTAAAGTCATGAGAAAGGAGGCTGCAAGAGCGAGCGAAGCGAGTTCGACAAATTTTCAGCAAGTCTTGAATAAATTCAGATATTTATGATAAGTAAATTGAGATCAAAATAATCATGGGTTCTATTTATTGCACTTTGTCTTTGTTTGTTAAAATTACCTATAAAGACCTCGGGGGGGTGGGGCTCCTAATTAGTTCAGCCTCTGTCTATACCAGTCGATTATACTGCAATAGGAGTGACAATCCAGAGGCAGAAAAAAGCGTTAGTGTTAAAAAAATCTCGCAGGGTTCAAGGTACGAACCGGGCGCGTTGGTTTATAGAAAATGTGTAAGTTACTAGCGCCATTTAATATTATTATAACTTATTTCAAATATTCAATTGATGAATTGTTTCATTTTTAATTAGCAAAAGAAAGTCGGCCACCAATCAGCCACACCGGCCCATCGGGCATTTGCCCGAATTGCCCTATGGCCAGCCCGGGCCTGCGTTGTAAGCAGCTAAACAACTGACTACTGTCGCCTGGCGAAAAAATAACAGCCACTCCCATAACGTAAGTCGCAAGTTTGTGTGACAAGTCTCTTACTGCATTTCCTTTTTTTTGCATAAACAAGGAGATGAAGTTAGCTGTGTATAACTAATGAAACAAATGTAACATACACAACTATGTAAAGGTATTTAACAGAAAGGGCGGGGTTTCGCTACACCAACATTTCTAAGTTGTTTCAGTCCGTTGCCTTGTAATTAGGTACTATCACAATGAATCAGGCACAAATCCAGACACCAAACCACTACTACTATCAGCATTATCAGCACTCACTAATAGGTATAGGCCTCTCTTTGGTTGTGCCAAGTTCCACGTTTTTATGACAGCCTCATCCAGGATACTCCGATACGATAATAACAAAATAAAACTTCCAACATTTTAGTAATATTTTATTTACTTAAACAACAACAAAAATAATAAACCTTGCATGGACAATAGGTACACTAAATGACACTAGTCTACTTAATTGCAATCTATTTCAATAAAACTTAGGAACATAGAAGATCTCGATGGATAAAATGTTTTCCACACATTGATCATTATTTTCATCATATAACTAGGTAATTGAATAATATTATATCACACATAGCAGTAAATCTAGAACTTATTATAAGACCTTTTGAGTTCCATAGCTAGTTGAAACCATTAACTTTACCTACAAATGTCAAATCTTAGTTTTTGAGTTACAAACATTGACAATCACAGTCAACATCACTTGACTAGTAATGTTAAAATAACTTTCAAAAAGGGGATTTACCCAAAGATATAATGAATTCCTTATCATTTCAATAAAGCGATAGGCAATTAAGACACGGATAGGCATTTCTTTACATAAAATCATTTCTGTATGGTAATTTCTTTCTTGTTCATAAGGTTTCCGAAGTAGCTATAGAACTTCACATTATTGTAACTCTCCGCCCACTCGCGAAGCCCACGCGATTCGCGTGACGCATATCTAAATGTATTTTGAAAATATAATTCATCTTGCTACACGATACTCTTCGCAACTTTTATAATTTGAGATAGCTTGCTTACTCACAGTACCATGTCATGGCTATTTACAATTTTCAATTCATTAAATCTAGATAATTCCAATGACAGATTTAATTTGGTATATTGTGTTTAATCTATTTTTTAAGGACATGATAAAAATGTGATATTTTGGATGTAGCATTGTCATTCAGGTCCTTTTTTCTACTTTGCTACGTTCAATTGACCCCAATCCATTGCCACATGGAATACAGAATCTAAACTACTTGCAGTAGCCTTTCTTATCTCGAGCTAGTGCATTCCAGTACCCTAATATTTTACAAACTACAACAATTCTTTTACATACCTACATCCTCTTTTCTGATTCCTCTAGTCAAACATAAGTATGAAATACAAACTTACATAAGTATTAACATTCATAAGATCAATTGCATAGGTTAGTAGGTTGTTGAGTTCTCTAAAGAAACCAAATTAAGGCGAGTGCCAATGGTAGTTGCATAATAAAATTAACGATAAAACATAATTATGCGTGACATTCTCATAGACAAATTATGCAAAAAGAATTTAGTATAAAGCACTGACAATGACAGGAAACCAGTTCTATTACGAATGGTCACATGTATATCACAAATAACAAACACGTTTATTAAGACACACACACACAATTCATATCTTTCAAAATTCGGGAAGAAAATCATTATTAATTTATAACAAAACTGTACCTCACCACATTTAGAGCTCACTGTAATGAACCTTCACTGTCTCTTTCGCACTAGGCACACTCAGGTCGCTCAAAAACGTCATCACAACACTAGGCACTATCACTATGACGTCAGTTACAACAGTACTAGCCGCTAGTACTGTCCCCGTTGAAAGCCCAGTCCCACGCCACGCATGGTGTGGGTAGTTGCTCTGGCCACTTCGTACTGTGCTTGCATGGCTTGAAAGAGTTCCTCTTGCTTTTTGATTGGGTCCACTGCTTTTTCTGGAGGCTCCTGCTTGACTGCGGCTGTGGGAATAGAGTTACTGTTTAGTGCTTGTTTGTCTGAAGCTTAGATTATGAAGATTTGCTGGAACAAACTCAGCATCTATACTGCACTAAAGTGCGCATGACAACCAATCAAGCTATTCAAAACCAGTTTATGAGTATCTTTCATTGTATGGGAGATCTATACAAAGTGAGGTCAGCGTAAGTGTAAGTCTACCACCCTAAGACAAATATTTTATGCTACAAAAGACAAAGGTACTCCCATATTCCGTCTATCATCAGACCAAAGTTGTAGTCCAACAACCTCAAATCGTTGAACTACAAATTGGAAGTCTAGACTTAACAGCAGACTGTCTAGTGACTAGTCAACTCAGCCTGAGTGGATTGAAAGACTTACTTATTATACGTAACCTGCATTGATTGAAATACTATGCAAAATACAAAAATCTCACCTGGTTCCTTAATCCCCATAAGCCTCATGAACTTGGAGACCTGTTTGCCGTCAGAGTCCTGCGCGAACCGCGTGCCGCTCCACTTGGCAGCCTCCTCGGCTTCAGACTTGTTCTTTTTAGACCACAATAACTTGCGCTTCTGTACCTGACAAAGATGTCCTTGTGTTATAAATGTTACATGTAATTTATCGAACATGTATGTTCGATCTGGCCGTGATGGTCTAGAATAGTCTAGATGGATCATTGTTTTTTTTTATAGTAAGGTTTGTGCTTGATTGTTAGGAGGCAAAATCCATAAACCTCGGGTGTTTACTGATCAACCAAAAAACCTAGGATGAGGGAAATAAACATATTCGTGCTGCTAATGCCAACACGTAGATTCGACTTTTCCAATGTATTGGCCAAAATAGAGATATCTTTTTCAAGAAAAAAATAATTTTAATTGTACCAATATTTAAAATGAAATGGTAAATTTTTGTTTATTTATTTTTTAAATAAAGTAATCTCCACGCCTCACCATGTTTAATACACTACAATTCAGAGATCCGAACACTTTTTTTTGGTCCCCAAACTGCGATCTCCTTGAATTAGACCGTACATGTTGCTGTTATAAATCACCTGGTCCATAATCTTGGTAGTAGCGACAGCGGTGGGGATGTAGTATGAGGGCAGATGCGCCCCCGGGGGTTGTGCCTCGCAGGCAGCCGCACGAAGTTGCTGCGCTGTGGCCATTGATCCATCTGGTGTCTTGATCTGAAGACCTGTGTAGATAAAGGTATTGTAATCAGCAAATGTTTTTAGGCGCCTTGGAAGCTTTTTTTTATTGGTTTGTTGATATCTATTATAGCTAGCCTGTACTGTCCCTTATACTTCTACCTCAAAATTTTTCATTGGTTTTAAAAAACAAAAGTATTTATGGTGCATTAAAATAGCCTTCACAAGAGGCAATACTGAAATGTTTGAGAAACAAGCCAGCAGTATTCAGCAGTCCTGCTATCCACTTACTGATTAATAAACCATTTACAGGCTAATTAGTACTTGTGTACAAGACAGGATAAACATAGATAAGATCTCTTTATAACTCTCGTTTCGTCGTTTGTGGAAGCGTTTTCATGAAAAAATGCATTCATCATTATCAGCCAGAAAACGTCTACTGTTGAACAAAGGCCTCCCTCAAAGCACGCCATAACGCATCCACCGGTTGCCCGCGACTCTAACAATGTTGCCGGTCTACCAGCACACGTAGCGATCCTATATTTATTCTGCCAAAAATTTACAAAGCTCCTATTCAATTCAATATTAAATCTTTCTACAACCTGTCACGTTTCTCGATTCTTCCGTCTACAAAACGTTTCTACGGTGACCATGCTACGCGTGCTGGCGGAAGGCCTACCAACGCCTAACTTCTATCCATTATCTTAAGAAAAATAACAGCAGAATACCAAGTACTAACCCATCTTCTCCATAACCTCGAGTTTCTTGTTGACCTTGTAGGAGGTAGGTCTGTAGTCGCTGGAGGGCGGGGTGGTGCGGCGCTCCGACGAAGACGAGTGGCCGCCGGAGTACGGAGCCCCGCGGGACTTGGAGCGGGACCGGTCGCGACGGTCATGGCGATGGCTGGACGACCTAACACGGGGTAAACAAGAAAATACATAATGGATCTGGAATGTTTTGGATTCATGTAAATATAAATATTGCATGTATGCAGACATGTAAACCCAGTTCAGAGACCTATGGTGCAGCGCTAAGGGCAAGAAATCCAGTTTCGAGAAAATTTAAGTTTGGTAAATACGGTTTGGTATACAGATTACGGATACAGATTGACTATTATTTATTTACAGAAGATTAAAACAAATGCTTGAGCATTATTATATTAGTAAAGATAATTAACTCGTGGCTAAATAATAACAGTCACTAGATTAAATCTTCAGGTCAAGCCTGAAACAGTGACACGGGGTAAAGACCCCGTGTCACTGTTTATGGCTTTTCGGGCCCACAGCTCGTTAAAGCACAACTTACATAATTATTACTAAATTATTCTTACCGTTTTTCCTCTGACCGGCGACCATGACGGTCTCTGTCTCGCTCGCGTTCTCTCTCTCTTTCCTTATCGCGACGCTCGCGGTCTATGAACCTGAAACCAAGTAAAAGGCTTTGATGAAACGAAAATCGATTCAAATGTAGGATAATACCTTCACCCAACTGGAGGTCAGATTTTGTGTTATACCAACCAGAACCGTACATTTCACGTTAAATGTTTCGCACAGTCAAAACAAAAGTAAGAACGCTTGTTATAATAATTTTATAGTTATGTACTGTCAGCTGTGACTGTGAAGATACCTTTCCTATAAAATAAATAAAGAAGTATGTATTCCAACTATTTTCCCGAAGGGCCAACCAACGGGACCCTATTCCTAAGCCTCCGCTGCCCGGCAGTCCGTCTGTCTGTCGGCGGGCTGTATCTCAGGATTCGTCAGTTGAAATTTAATTATCACAGAATGTATATTTCCTGTTGTCGCTATAACAACAAATAATAAAAATTATAAGAAACCATCAATGCTCGAATGCCACTTGCACTTGACCGGAATTTTAAAGCAAGAGCTTCTTTGCGTATCGATTTTGTTCAAATTTTAGTCACGCACAGTTCTAATAATTGAGAATACAATTATTTTCTATTGTAATTTAGTTCAGTTAAAATTAACATACCTGGGCGACACAGCATCCCTAGCATCCTGCGACTTCTTTTCAGGTGGTGGAGCAACGTCACTGACTTGTGGTTTCACCTCCATCAGCGGCGGCGCTTTGTCGCGGTCATCGGGCCGGTCGCCTAGCAGACCGCGACGAGGGACTTCGTTTGCGCGTCCACGATCACGGTCGCGGTCAGATCTGTGGAGGGGAGGATATAGAATTTAGCTAACTTTCAAATTCAGCAAAAACAGAAAAGTTGGAGGGGAATCGAATGGGACAATTTATAAGATATTGTTTTTCATAAAACAAATGTTCGATTGTTCCTAAAAAACATCCCGCACTCCTCAGAACATCCGAGTCTAGACGCACGCTCAATCTTTGCACAATGTTGTATTTTGCGCACAATCATCATTCTCTTGCCCTTATCCCAATTCATTTGGGGTCGGCGCAGCATGTCTTCCTCTTCCATACTTCTCTGTTTCTCGTCATCTCATGAGACACCTCCTTTTTTACCATATCATTTTTAACACAGTCCATCCATCGTTTCTTTGGTCTTCCTCTACTCGTATATCCTTCCACATTCATATTTAAAACCTTCCTCACAACATTTTCCTCATTCCTCCGCATCACATGCCCATATATTCCATACGAAATAGACGTAACAAAAACCACCAGGCGCATTCTACCTTACCGCGACCATCTGTGACTGGATGGTGGTGGGCTCGGATGCCACTTGAATTCAGCTGGAACCGAGTAGGTACAACCAGTCACCTGCGCTAGGACCTGCGCAGTTGAGCGCCGTAAGCGGGGATGAAGGAGTCCTGGGGGGTTGAGCCGAGCGGCGCTGGTGGTAATGTGTCCGCAAGGCAACACGCCCTCTTTGGTCCGGATTTCAAGCGAAACGGTGGCCCTACCCAATAGCCGGGGGTGGGGAAATGGCCATAGTGTCCCGTCAGAGGGTCACGGCGAGGAGTGGGAGGTCCGCGGAGGTTATCTCAGGATAGCCAAAACGGTGGTGAAGGTCATGCTGACGGTGTAAGTGAGGGTTGATCAGTTCAGAAGGGATTAGTCAGTCCCCTATGCCAACCCGATCAAGCACCCGATGTCGCACTGTGAACCAGCCTCACACTCCTATATCTCGATGGTAGTCCTAACGTTCGAGCTAGCTTGTAGCGAGACGTTCCCTGGTGCGGGCTCCAAGGAGGGTGGGAAGCCAAAGAGATGAAGTTTAAATAAGGTAACATTATGGATAAGCAAATTGACAATACTAACACACACACACACAACACACATGCAACAAACACACACACAGACACACCATCCACTCACACACATACAACAACCACTAACACAAACACTCACAAGGCACAAACACACACCGGAGCGAAGGCGAAAGCCAGAACTCCGAAGGGGGGTGCTCCTAGCACCTCTTCAGCCCCCGGGTGCTCGGCTGCCAACGCGGCGAGCCCCAGTGCGGGCACTGGTCCGGCCGTGGCGAATACCGCGGTCAAGACCAACAAGTCCCACAACAAGGGAAGGACATCGGTGCTGCTTGGGACCAGTTCCGATCCTTCTCCCCTTCAGGGTGCACAGCCCCCCACGACGGTTAACGCCGGTGGTCGGGCTCTGCTGCCGAAACCTCCCCCGCCCATTACTCCTCTAGTAGCCCCTCCCCCGCTGTCCGTCACTGGTCAGTCGGTGAAGCTCTGCAACACCGAAGACGTGTTCGCGCGTAACTGGCAGGTGCAGAAGGGCAGGAACAAAGGCAGGAAGGGGGGTAACGCTCCGGCATCACGTCGTCAACGCGCGGACCCTGCAGTGCAAGCTGCTCCGGCCCCCTTGGCAAGTGGTGCTAGAAAAAGGAATAGGCCGAATAAAAAACAGCGGCTAGCGGCACAAGGTAAGGGTAATTCCTGTCAATTAACGCTGGCTAATGCTGCAGGTCAGGGGCAACCGACCAGTGGCAAAGTCAACTTCTTCTCCGCAGGCAGGCGGGCGCAGGCCGAAGTCGACAACAGCCGACCAGGCCCCAGTCGACCACCAGCCGGCACGGTGGAAGGGCAAGGCACGGTAGAAGGACCAGCCACGGCGACTACACAGCGACCTGTTCGGAAGGATCAGGCCGCGGCTAAGCGGGCTCTCAACGAGACCTCGTCACCTCGAGGGGAGCGTAAGCGGCCGCGGCTTGATAAGTCCAAGCGGGTTGCGAATCGTAGCTATGCCCAAGCTGCAGGATCGGACCTCGACGTCGCAGTCACGTGCGGCCAGACGGGGCAGATCAACAAGGAGGCGGCGGACCAGATCCTTGAGGCTCTCCAAAGGAAGATGCTCGCCGAAGCCTGCTCCCCTGACGCGGAGGACTTACCAGTGCCGGTCTTCAACGCTAGGCCGACGTTCGCTGATGGGGTCCTCAACCTGTGGTGTGACAGCGAAGTCACCTTAAGCTGGCTGAAGAAGCTAATCGCCGAGATGCCTCCTCTTGCCGGCACGTCGCTGGTCATCAAGAAGCAGGCAGACATCAAGCGACGCGTACGCTGCGGCATCCTGATCCCTGACGACCGAGGGGTATTCACCGACCCACAGAACATCGGGCGGCTTCTGTGCCACCAGAATCGGTGGATCGACATCAGGAGTTGGGGACTGCTGCAAGCCAAGAGGCAAGAGAACGCTTGCTTCGTGGTAGTGGGGATCCCTGAGGACCATATCCCAACGCTGTTGAATGCCGAACGACGACTGTCATTCTGTGCCGGGAGGGTCTACGTGATGTTCCAGGCACCGAATGGCAAGTTCGTCAATGTTCCTCAGGGATACCCGGTACAAGCAACCACATCAGGGGTGACAAGGGTGGAAGAGACAACTCCCTCCACGAGTTCCACGGAACGGCCCACGGTCGTGCCTGCGGGAGCAGAGCCAAAGGCCCCAGCAGCTGTCGGAGTGGAAACCGTCCTTACGTCGGGTGGGGAGCTTGAAGACGATTTATTGTCATCAGCTTCCGACCTGGAGGAGGGCGGCTTCGACCCCGGCTTTCTGTTTGCCGGGCTGCGGCTCGAGGGTGACGAGGAAGGATCGACCAGCAATGGCATCCCCTTCGTTAACCTGTAAAGTCCTGCAGGCAAACCTCCACCACAGTCAGACCGCAACGGCTCAGCTACGGAAGTGGCTGGAGGTACAACACACGGCCATAGTCCTGATCCAGGAGCCGTGGATCAGGGCGGGACGAATACAAGGACTCTCCAATCTTGGGGGTAAGCTTCTATTTAGCTCAGAGCACGATAATCCAAGATCGTGCATCTATACGACGCGTAACATTAAAGCACAGCCACTTACGGAATTCTGTTGCAGGGATATCTCTGCAGCTAGGCTGCTATTACAGCGCGGGGACACGGAAGTAGAGGTGGCTTTCGTCTCGGCATATATGCCTGAGGCTGAGGAGCCACCCCCGCATGATCTCGCCCGCCTCGTAAGGCACTGTGAGTGCACACGGCTTGAGGTGGTCATAGGGGCCGACGCAAACGCTCATCACCCTCTGTGGGGCATGAACACGCAGAACGAAAGAGGTAAGGCTTTAGTTGACTATCTGTTTACGACAAACCTAACCCTATTAAATACAGGTTCCGAACCAACATTCGTCACCAGACGCAGTCAAACGATCATAGATCTCACTCTGGCATCGGAAGGCGTAGCGGCCATCACATCCGGCTGGCAGGTCTCGAAAGAGGCCTCCTGCTCGGATCACAGGTGGATCCGCTTTGACATCCCGGTTTGTGTGACACCTATACTGCCACGCCGCAACCCACGCAATACGGATCGAGCAGCCTACACTCGCATCCTTGACACCAAGCTTGCGCCAACAAAGCACTGGAAGACCCTTGAGTACACGGGCCAGATCGAAGAGCGAGTAAGTTACCTGACGAAATCACTGTTAGATAGCTACCATGCATCCTGCCCAGAAACCACTCCGCCTAAAACACCAGGCAGCCAACCATGGTGGGGACCGGATTTGGAACGTAAGCGCAGGAAGGTAAGGGCAGCCCTTAACAGAGCCATGAACACCTGTGCTGATGAGGATTGGGACGTCTATAGGGCGGCCAAATCCAGCTACAAAAAATGCATACGACACAGAAGCTCTGCTGGCTGGAAGAAATTCTGCGGGAAAATAGAATCCTGCCAACAAGCAAACAGGGTAAGGAAAATACTGGCACAGCAGAACTCTGCCGGGCCTGTAGTGCTCCGTAAACCTGACAACACGCTTACCACTACTCCAGAAGAGGCGATGCGCGTCCTTATTGAAACTCACTTCCCAGGTTGCGTATTTACACCCACAATTGACTGGACTGAGGTAAACCAAACACCAACAGAAAACGACTGGAAATACGCTCACATGATGATCACGCTGGAGAAAGTCCAGTGGGCGATCGGGTGCTTCCAACCTTTCAAGGCGTCCGGTCCGGACGGGGTGTTTCCTGCACTACTGCAGTGGGGCGGGCTCTCCGTTGCGGAAATACTGGTGCCTATTTTGCGGGCGTGCCTGGCCTTTCGGTATGTCCCGAAAGGATGGAGGGAAGTGAAAGTCATATTTATCCCTAAGCCAGGTAAGAGTGACTATACTAACGCCAAATCCCACCGGCCGATCAGCCTGACCTCCTTTCTCCTGAAAACTATGGAGAAGATATGCGAGAGAGAGCTGAGGGATGGCGCTTTAAAAGCAACACCTCTTCATGCAAACCAACACGCATACAGCGCGGGTAAGTCCACTGAATCTGCTCTTCATCTAGTAGTCAGCCGGATAGAAGAAGCGATACATCAGAAGGGCACCTGCCTGGGTACTTTCATAGATATCGAAGGAGCCTTCGATAAAACAAACTTCTCCAGCATCAGCGCCGCCCTCTCCCGTCACGGTGTGGAACAGGTACTGACAGACTGGATTACCAATATGCTTAGCAAAAGAGTAGTCCGCCTTGGAGTGGAGCAGCAGATGGCAGTGATAGCCAAGGGTTGTCCCCAAGGAGGAGTGCTATCGCCCCTCCTCTGGAATCTGGTGATTAATGACCTCATCGCGAAGCTCAATGCTAACCACTTTTACACAATTGGGTACGCAGACGATCTCGCCATCCTCATTTCGGGGAAGGTGACAGGGACAATCTGCAACCTCGCTCAGCAGGCGCTACGCATAGTTGAGCGATGGTGTGCTGAGTTCGATCTCTCAGTGAACCCCACAAAAACTGAACTAGTCATGTTTACCCAAAAACGAACGCTAGGCCCACATCGCCTACCTAAGCTATTTGACACTGAGCTCCAGGTTACCAACGAGGTCAAATACCTGGGAGTTATCCTGGACAGTAAGTTAAATTGGAGCAGTCATCTTGACAACAAGCTAAACAGGGCCTGCATCACCTTTTGGCAGTGCAGGAGAATGATAGGTAAGAAGTGGGGCCTATCCCCCAAAATTATACTTTGGCTTTACTGTGCGGTAATCCGACCCATGATCACCTACGGGGCAGTGGTCTGGTGGCCCCGCACCAAATTAATAACAGCCATAAGCAAGCTGCAACGAATGCAAAGGCTCGCCTGCATGGCGATCACAGGCTGCATGAGGACAACTCCGACCGCAGCCCTCGAAGCCATACTGGGGCTTCCGCCGCTCCACCTGTTCATTCAGCAGGAAGCAACGATGACGGCGGTGCGCCTCAATACGCTACAACTCTGGGGTAAGAAGTACACGCAGCATACTGCGGCACTAGAGGGACTCCAAAGCGAATTCCCCCTGGTGAAAGCTGTAAATGATCGAGTACCCAAACAGTACGTATTCGATAAGAAATACAAAATTCAACTCCATGAGGATCACCGCTGCGAGGGACTTAGCCCTGCAGAAGTGCGGATCTTCACGGATGGATCCAAAACAGGTACTGGCACTGGAGCCGGAGTCTTCTCGGAGGACCTCAATATCCACTTAGCCGTACCTTTGGGGGCCCACAACACTGTCTTTCAGGCAGAATGCATGGGTATCACCCTGGCGGCATCAGCCATCTTGGCTCGGGAGGTAAAGGATCACTCTATCCGTATACTTTCTGACAGCATGGCGGTGCTGCTGGCATTAAGGAGCCACACGGTCAATTCCGGGCTGATACACGAGTGCCACCAACGCCTGAACCAGGTAGGTAACCTAAACAATATAACCATTCAATGGATTAAAGGACATAGCGACTCCCGAGGCAACGATGCAGCGGACGAGCTCGCTCGAAGGGGCTCAAGCATGGCAGCGGTGGGACCAGAACCCATCGTGCCGCTCCCTTTCGGTTATCTTCGCACGCTGGTAAGGAAACGTACCAGGGAACTTCACGCGAAGCTGTGGCTAGACCACGGCGAGTGCAGGCAGGCCAAGGAGGCGCTTCCCGCCATCGACGCCCGCCTCACCAAACAAGCGCTCCGGCTAACTAAGCTGCAGCTACGCACAGTGACGGCCGCCATCACTGGACACGGTACTTTTAACAAGCACCTCTTTGTTATAGGAGTCACAGATAGTCCTCTGTGTCGAGCCTGCATGGAGGAAGAAGAAACAGCAGCCCACGTGCTCCTGCACTGTACGGGTGTTGCCCCATACAGGGCCAAGTACTTCGGTAACCCAGGTACTCTCCGCGAGATTGCCAGTAACACCAAGGGGTTGCTGGCTTTTCTCGGGGAGCTGGGGTGGATCGAATAAGATTCCCACCCGCACGCAAAATACACGCTCAGGGCGTGGAGTTGCGGACACTAGCCCGATGCATCTAATCTAATCTAATCACATGCCCATACCACGACAACCGATTTCCACACAACTTTTCAGTCACCGGCGCCACTTTCAGACTTCCTCTTATGTACTCATTCCTTATTTTATCCATTCGCGTAACACCGCACATCCCCCTAAGCATTCTCATCTCAGCCACATGCAAATGCCTTTCATTCATCCCTTTTGTGGCCCAACATTCTGATCCATACAAGACAGCAGGTCTAACCATTGTTTTATAAATCTTCCCCTTTAGTTTAAGGGGAAAGCGGGAGTCGCAGATTGTTCCCGTGACCTGCCGCCATTTCATCCATCCCGTGTTAATTCTGTGCTTAACACTACGATCTATTTCGCCGTCGCTTTGCACGAGTGAACCGAGATACCGAGTTGTATTTTGCGCACAAAAGATAACAAAATGTGCTTTTAACGCATTCGTTTGCACTGCGATAAGTGATCATGCACTATGCATGATCACTTATCGCATGTGACTAAAACAGTCATTAATACAAATGTTGATGCATGGAGGAGGGAGAGAAATACAAAATAAAAGATTCATGGATCGTGTAAGGAAAGGAATGATATGAAGGACAACGGATTAAATAATAGCGTGACGATTAACAGAGGAGAATGGAAGAAAAAACTGCTACTCCGGCCCCAAATAACATATATGAGACAAGAACAGGAAGATGATGATCTGATCCATGTTTCAACAGTTTCACAAAGAAGATGAACAGTACCTGTATCTATCATCCCTGCGCGGAGACCGTCTATCAGAGCGGTCTCTATCGCTGCGTGCACGAACCGGGGAGTCGCGGCGTTTCTCGCGCCGATCGGTCTCGCGGTCACCGCGGTCGCGATCACGTTCCCGCTCGCGGTCACGTTCACGACTGCCATCTGTAGACAAAGAAACGCTTAAAATTATAGTTCATCATACATCTTATCTTGGGGAAGGTCTATGTCCAGCAGTGGATGTCTTTCGGCTGAAATAATGATGATGATAATCTTATAGCACGTGGCATTAGTCAGAGCTAAAACTGATATCTTGTTTTTTCACAAAATTTACGGGAAATCACAGAATTATAATAAACTAGCTGACCCACACAACTTCGTCTGCGTCACATAATATTGCTTATAACCTTTCTCGATAATTCAACTATCCAACATATTAAATTGAGTTAAATCGTACTCGTAACAAACAAAAAATCTTACCTTTCCTCTTTATAATACCTATTAGTTTAGATTGGCTTCGATTATATTATTAAAGTGACATTTACTATAGATATCTCTTACTGTTTAATATACAGCAACACCTTGTACTTGTAAACATTATGGTGCAGTAAATATTTTGAATTTCGCCGGAGCCCCCAGAGGCCAGAATCCCCACGCACCTACCGCACCGGACCGAATGACTGCCACTCGCTAATTATTTTGTCGCCCGTATATTTTTACATTGCGATATCTTCTAAGATATTTGTTTAAACTGTATAGAGTAAAAGGCACAAATATTCTATATTAAATTTCCGTGCTAACAAACACATTTATATAGATATAGATTAATACCATATGGGTTAAATAAGCTTCGCAAAATATCATTATTTTTAACCTAACATTTAATTATTAAAAAATGGTTACAGTGAGTCAATCTTAAAAGATAAACATATGCTGTCGCGGACTTTTTTTTAGAACTTTTAAAGGGGAACAATTCCTTCATACATGATATTTACGTAACTTAAACTGTTTTCGCAGCGCACGCAACGGAAGCTCTCAAAAAGGAATATCTTTTCCCGTTTTTGCAACATTTTTCATTTATGCTCCGCTCCTATTGATTGTAGCGTGATGTTATATAGCCTAAAGCCTTCCTCGATAAATGGACTATCCAACACTAAAAGATTTTTTCAATTCCAACCCGTAGTTCCAGAGTTTACCCTGTTCAAACAAACAAACAAACAAACAAACTCTTCAGCTTTATATATTAGTAATAGAAGTAATAGATATAGATGTACCAAGTTTGCCTTACAAGTGCTTTTTGTTAACTTATTATTTTTCATATTTCGCTACATTTTTGGTTACCTATGAGTCTATGACATACATAATGTATTTTGTAATGGAGGAACACTGTGTTTTAAGTCACAGGTGAAAACCAAGTCTGGGAGTCAGGGGACCTATCTGTGGGATATAATATTGTATGTTATTATCACACTTCACACTAATATTATAAAGGGGAAAGTTTGTGAGTGTGTATGTTTGTTACTCTGACGCAAAAACTACTGAACGGATTTGGATAAAATTTGATACACAGATAGTTTATAACCTGGATTAACACATAAGAGTTTTTATCCTGATTTTATCTTCCCGTGGGATAATTTTCGAGGCAACAGCTAGTATATTATCTTTATATATATAATAATTCTACTGTACGTGTGTATGTCACTGAACTCCTCCTAAACGGGTGGACCGATTTGGATGAAACTTTCTGGGGATATTTCAATGGGTTCTTGGATTTTGAAAACACAATTTGAAGACCCGGTAGGTGGCGCTGCTGTCCGGGCAGGACGAAGTCTGCCAGGTCCGCTAGTATAATATATATAACATACAATATTATATCTCAAGATATCTGTAACAATATTGGCACTGTGTTTAAATAAACAATTTTAATTGATTATTTTATATAAAAATATTAAAATAAGACGAACGAAATTGGTCCTGTAAGAGGCCAAAAAGATATACATTATTTTTTACTAATAATACACTATAATTTGCAGCGTTATTACATTGGGACTTTAACATAACTGGTGCAACTATTAAGTACACATCTGCCCAACTCTTTGGGAATTACAAGCGTAATACTATTTTTATGCATAGAGTGAAAATGTTTTTGTTTTTGTAGTAAACCGGTTGGAATCGTTAGAGCCAGCCTACATTATAGCATACTGTGTTATCTGCAAATCATTTATTTCAATTGAACATGCAACATTTTACGACTCTTTGATAAATGCATACAATACAAACTATTGTAAATCCAAATTAATTGCCAAGAACTGTGTCTAAGCGATTAGAATATACCATAACACGATACTATTAAGTTATGATTTGTGGTAACTCTATGTATTTCAATTTCTCGTTTTCTTGTACTGGTGCGACCTACGAGTATATTAGTAAGTTGGAACTCTCTCATCATCATCAGTCTATAGTGTTCCCACTGCAGGGACTCAGGCCTCCTCTCTAGGAGAGGGATATGCTATATATAATCCACCACACTGGCCCAGTGCGGGTTGGTAGATGTCACAATGTCTTCGATTGTTTTGGTTCTAAGACATGCCGGTTTCATCACAATGTTTTCCTTCACCGTTTTGAGAGCAGCGGTGATGAAGTAAATTACACTAAGTAATGCACCTGCCTGGGCTCGTACCCACGACTTACTGTTCGTAAGTCGGGGCCGCCATCGCTGCTCTCAAACTGGAACTCTCCAAACACGCCTTTTTCCCATGTGGGAAAGGTGGGAAAGGGTATCCTTAAGCACAAATGCGATTAAGTTTTTTTTTTTTTTTTTTTTTTGTTATGTTATCATATCAAGTAACATACATAAAACAAGGTGAAAACGGACCACATAATGCTTCGTTGTCGGCTTTGGGGGAAATCGACCAAAATTGTATCAGACTAGTGAAAGTTACAGTAATTGGAGGTGTGCCTATTGTGGCACATGTCATGACGGTCATGTCAACCAATCATAAATTAATCACCCATTCACATTCAGAGGTAACATTGATCCCAGCAGTGGGCTTGTGGAATGCTTATGGCCTTATTGTATAGTTGTGACAGATAAGAATAATGTAAAGGCCCTCTAGTTGAACTTTTACATTACATACGAATGTGGTCCCCACCGTTGATTCTGGCTTTCAGGAGTTACAGTCGTTAGGGAATAGTGTGCACAGTGCGGGAGCGTCGTTAAGCTTTATAATACGACAGAAAATAAAAGCTGAGCATAAGATTCTCAGGAATATGTTTATTTATGAATGTTTTACTGTGCAATAAAAAACAAGACAGGCCTTGAATTGGGCCATTCAAATTGATGTGTCATTTCTATTCAAATCTGGTTTGAAATAAAATATGTAAGTACTAGCATTATTAGTTTTCATCAAAATTGTGCTCGGAGGAGTCTTCTTTGAATATTTTTGGCTATTCCTCATAGTTTTGGATTTCGCCCTCCACGGCTACTTGAAAAAAATACCCTTTATTTCTTTTTAGTTGTTTGGTATCGTTTCTGAGCGAGAAAATAATTATCATTAGCCAGTTGCTTCCTCGTCGGTGGTGAAACCAATGCTTTAGCAACCCGATCGTCTCAGTAACAAAGACATGCAACTTTTTAACCGACTTCCGAAAAGGAGGAGGTTATCAATTCGTCTGTATGTTTTTTTTGTGTATGTTAGTTATCGCATATCTCCGTCATTAATGAACCGATTTTCAAAATTATTTTTCTGTTTTTGGGGACGTATATATGGTTGTATTCTTTCAGGTTATCTAGGTGAGCTGATTATGGAAGGTACTACTCTTAACGGTTAGGAGTTGAAAGCAATAATATCTTGAAGGTTAAGGGTTAGGGTTCTTGGTTGAATGTTAAATTTATAGTAAACATTAGTATAGGTTATTACAACAAAAAATTGTAAAATAAAAAAACTTTTTACAAAAAAAAAACCGACTTCAAAAACACAAAAACGAAAAAGTCAAGAAGCTGCTTTTTCTTGTGAAGTTTATTTTTCACTTTTTTGTGTTTTTGAAGCCGGGTTTTTTTTTGTTTTTTAAAATATAAAGAAACTTATCATTAACACTGAAAACGGAATATTTACCATGTTTATTGTTAGTTTCGAGTTCCCGATATTTCGGCGCTGTTGCAAGCACCATGATCACGGATAAACAAACCCGTTTTCCGTGTTAAGGATAATGTTGGTGGCCATGTCAGTTTCATCATCATCATCAGCCTATAATGTTGAGAGGACTCCACCACGCGGGCTCAGCGCGGTTTGGTAGATGTAACACGTCTTCGAACTTTTTGGTACTAAGACATGCCGGTTTCCTCACGATGTTTTCCTTCACCGTTCATGTCAGTTTAAACACTTATAAAGAAACTTACTAGATCTGCGGTCATCCCGCGGCGGCTGAGGCGGGGGCGTAGGCACCACGGGCGGCAGTTCAGGCTCCGACTCAGCCTGCGAATCCTGCGACAAGAAACACAACTCTTACACTACATTATAACAACGATTCTCTATACTTCGATCCAAAACATGATTGTATCACAAAATGTGAAGTGCTTTCAATTTGTTTTCGATAAATTGAAACACAGTTTCATACATTTTAATGCAGTATTGGTTTATGCTTATTTCAAGATAAGGAAACTATAGTATTTTATGTCCTTCTACAAGAAAATACTCTGCCAGTTGCAATGCAGTTTCAAAATATTTTCTTTTGCAGGGTTTTCCACTGTAATTGAAGTGTGAAAAATATCGATTTGATAATTGGGATGTTTTCTTTCCCAATAATAATTATGTTTTGATTCTGCTGATCACACAGCATGATCAGGCATTGAGTAGTTTCTGTCCACCACTCTGAGAAAAAAGTATTGATAATATATATGCAGACAAATGATTGGAATGTAGTCCTGTAGAAATAAGACTGGCTTTGTTCCACAATGTGGTGGAGACAGGAACAGTATAGATATAAATGTTTCTTCGGCCTTCAGAACTGCTTGATTGATTGCCTTATGGTGCAGCCCCATATTTCAAGAACGCCCAATATTTCTGTAATTTGTTGCATACCTACTTCAGCATCAGAATGTTGAGCTTTAAAACTGTAGTCAAAACTTTACATGTTTTGAAACTTGATACTTAGCAGAACATCATGCCTGTGTAATCCCCGAAGGTTTAGGCAGAGGTGTAACTAATATGGACCCATGGACTAGAGGGTGAGCCTTTTGCCATCTTTTGGGTACAAGTCCAGAGTCCGTGACTGCCACTGAGAAATTCCTGTTGAAGAAACCTAATAAAACTGCCCATCCAGGGAACCGAACCCAGGACCTAATGCTCAGCAGTTGCGCTTGCAGCAACTAGACTAACAAGGCAGTCAACTTGATAATAAATTGTAGCACGTGACTGAAAACCAATACAGCAACATTCATTTATGCTGCTATTTTTATTATGTTATAGTTTTTCACACATACTCGTAGATATCATCTTGGTATTTATTATTGTGATATATTTATTACTTGAGGAAAGTTCAACCACCCTTGTGTTGGCCTAATTGGCTAAGGTCATTTCGAAACTTTGTTTTCATAACATAACATAACCATTGTAATAACCCGTGGTTTTTAGTCAGTAGAAGTGTGACACTCCCTTTCGCTCTGCCCAAGAGCGGGAGGGGTTATTTGATGATTTCCCACCCCCAAAAAAAAAAAAAAAGGGTAAGGCATGGTTATGTTCAAGTTCATAATTCCAGACTCCATGGCTGTTACTGAGAAATTCTTGATGGAAAAAGCCAATAACACTTTGCCAGAACTGGGAATCGAACCCAAGATCTCATGCATAGCATTCGCGCTTGACCACTAGACCAATGAGGCAGTCTTCAAGTCTCGGCTTTCAAGTAATTGACAAGTCCTTAAAACAAGATATTGAACCACCCAATATCTTATGGTTACATTGCTGTAGAGCAATATTGTTCTAGTTTTAAGAGAAAAAAGTATAGAGGAAAGTAATAATCTTGGTTATTCTAAACAGATTCATACAGTGTTGACCTCTGAGTTCATTGCCCTAAATCAAACAAGAGGACTTTTCTGTTTTAATTGAAAAAAAAAGGTAAAACATTTATGGAATTGGATAGCATATATGTAGATGAATCATAAATTCTATAGAAATAACAAGACATACTAAATAAATATGATAATTACACGGCTGTTATAAAATTCATAAAAGTGTGATCATAAAAATCACATACCTACTGCGCTTATTAATTTTGAAATTGTTCTAAAATAAAATAATAAAAATGTTGATATGAGTAAATCATGATGTCAAATAGTTTGGGTTATCTTATAGCTATGTACTCACGTGAGCCTGATGTTAAAGGGTTGCAGTGTGCATGGACTCCGGCCATCTTGAAGCCTCGGCACGTACTCAAGGGGTATTTGACTTTTGTTTTGTGTCAATTTACAAATGGGTAACATATAAAATAATAAAAGTGTTAATATCATCGTTGAAAACAGCATAATGCAAAATTGCTTTTTATTGAACTCTATTTATAAAAAAGTATACCATTTAAATAATAATTATTTAGTAACTATTATGAGAAATTAAGACTATTTTGAATGCTGTAAGGATACTGGCTCTATGCCTGAATATAGATGAAGAATATACTACTTAGTTAACAATAGGTCTACTGATTAGATTCATCACAAGTGAATAAGGAGAGTATAATAGTGAGGGACCCCATGAGACGGCTACCAAGCCAACTCAGGTTCTCACTGTGCTAGCATATGTGATGGTGGTAGACGTACATATGGGACAGTTACCTCGCTCATGTCCATGTTGACGTCATCGTAGTTGGTATCGCTGTCTCGGCGGCGGCCTCCAGCGCCGCCCGCTGCCACCTATAATATCATTCTATTGTCAAGCAGAGAACGCAGGTTAATATCCGTAATTCTCTAAAATGCATGTAAACATACTAAAAACGCTCAGAACACATTATCAATAAGAATGTATGTACATTTAGAAAAAAAATATTGTCAAGGACGCAAAAACTTACCGATGGTTGTTGGCTTCCATGGCGCTCCGATTCATTCTCATCTTCGCTACCGTAACCAACAAGACAATCCATGGCTATTTACTGATAAATGTGATAATTCTGGCACTATTTAGTGTGTGAATCAATTGTACAAGCCCGATCACAGTATAAAACAAAGTAAAAATCTAATTTGGCTTCAGTGAAAATAACGAGGAAAATAAAATTGACAATGTATGTCTAGAGTCTAGGTTGTCTATGCATGAGTTTTTCCACAGATGAACACGGCTACGGCCATAGACCGTAGATACTGAACTGAGTTCAAGAAAAGGGATTTAAAGTATAAACAAATCGAAATTCAAGAAAAAAAATTATTGCTTTTTCGAATTAATTTATCAAATATCAACAGCACGCGTAGCATGCCACCGTAGAAACGGGTTTTGTCGACGAAAGAATCGAAAATTGTATGGAAAAAGCTTTGTCTATTCCTGGAAGATTATAGATAGAATCGCCATACTACGCGGGCAGGAGGTTGTGGCCTCATCACCTCATGTATGATCTCGTTTGCAGGGTATAGGACGTTTTTACCTTTTCATAGCCACGAACTTCAATAGAAGTTCAAATTCTTCGTGCGACCAGGCACGACTTCATTAAAGCTCTCTATTTTAACTCTTCTATTTGTTTAGTGCCACTCTTTACGTCAGTACGTCTCTTCCAGGATTTACCCACAATGACAGCAATGAGTGCTTGGTGATATGTGCATCTGGATTGAGGGCCCATTTTTTTAAACCTTGCCAAACGAAATAAGACTCATAGGGAAATTACTTAAAAATAGTTAAAACTTAAAGCATAGGGCCACGAATTTCTTAAACGTGAATTAAAAATGTTATGATTAAATAATTTGGGCCCTCAATCCAGACGCGTGCATAAAGTGACATAGCCTAAATCTCAGTAAGTCCTATCTTTGGGTTCATAATTTTTATTCAGGAATTTAGTTAAGAATTTCTTAAAGATTTTAAGAAATTCCCAAATCTGTAGAATGTGACATTACAGATTTATGGCGGTATTTCTAGGGCCCTCAGTTCAAATGTGTCTGTACTGAGGAATCTGCAAAACATGGATTTATCTGAAGAAATACATAAATACGACTTTAACATGTTTTACTTAGATACTTAGGTGAATTAGTTAAAAAGAAATAATGACGGAAAAGTTCATTGTTACGTAGTAAATGAAAGTCAAATTTTACTAAAACGTCTGAACTGAGAGCCCAACATTTTCGGCTTTATTGACTAGGCTCAACCTCATAGATTAACGCAAATTAGAATAAGATTTTTAACTATTCTTTAATTAAATTTTAACATATCGTCCGTTCTTCTTAATATCATACTTAAAGAGAAAATTGATTTTCTATTTTTATATAAGAGAAAAATTTGTAGGGTGACCATAATGATCATAGTTAGTACCGGTACATTTTCAAGATTGATCTAAAAAGATCTGACAGTTTAAAATAAAACAATTAAATTTACCTAAGCATTATTTAATGATTTTCGTGATTTCGGAAATTGTATCTTAAATACAATGTATCATAAAAAACTTTTTTGCAAAAAAAAACCGACGTCAAAAACATAAAAAAAATGAGAAACACATAATCGATAAACACAAATAAGTGAAAAATTAAAAATAATAAAAAAAAAATATTTAATAAAATCAGCTTTTGAAGTTGGTGACATATTTTGTTTGTTTGATTTCCGTTTATTGCCACCGACTTCAGGCGCTGTTTTTTCTTGTGAAGTATATTTTTAATTTTTTTGTTTTTCACTTTTTGTGTTCTTCGATTTTGTGTTTTTCACTTTTTTATATTTTTGAAGTCGGTTTTTTTTTCCTTTTTTAGTTGTAATATATAAGGAGCTCGTGGCTTAATAAGAACTGCCACTCGGGTCGATCTTTAGGTAAAGCTGTGCTTGCCTAGGTCGTTCTGTCGATGGGTGACCGCCCGACATACCGAGTTTCCTCCGTGCCTCGGAAAGCACGTTAAGCTGTTGGTCCCGGCTGCCATATATAGATCTTTGGCAGTCGTTACAGGTAGTCAGTGACCTGAAAGTCTGACAACCAGTCTTACCAAAGGGTATCGTATTACCTAGTATTAACTGGGTTGTGGAGGTCAGATAGGCAGTCGCTCCATGTAAAATACTGGTATTCAGCTGCATCCGGTTAGACTGGAAGCCGACCCCAACATAGTTGGGAAAAGGCTAGGCAGATGATGATGAGTTGTAATATCCTATACAAATATTTACTATGCATTGAACATTCAAACTAGAAACCAAGCCCTTAAACTTCAAGATTTCCTTATTATTGCTTTCAACTCCTAATCGTTGAGGAGAGTACCTTCCATAACCAGCTCACTCACTCAATCATCAGATCCTGATACGGTCCACAATTGACGGAGATATGCGCGGATGTATAAAAAAATTGATACACATGAATAGAGCACCTTCTCCTTTTTGGAAGTCGGTTAAAAATTACCCCAAATCTCCCTTCGTAACTGACCAAGAACCAAGAACTCTTATGTAATTATTATCATGCACAAAAATAAATGAAATCAATTTGTTCGGGGTTGGGTTAAGATAGAGATAAAGGATGAGATAAGAGATGAAAGTCAGTTTAAGGTTAATAAATTCACTGTATTGTCTGTTTCCACAAATATAAGATTAAGATTAATTTATACTAGGATGATTGGTGAACGATATGGGATTATGAGTCACGCGCACGGTATGTCGCCGAATTACGTACTGAACTATTGCTGTGAAAGTGCAATAATATAAATGATGGACACATACTGAGCGGGTGGCGCAATAATGATGACCCAGGTAAACGTACTGTACGGTGGTTGACCCGTACATGCTCCCGGGGGCAAAGATAGGGGTTAGTAGGATAAAGATGGTGATGAGATTTACAAGATGATAAACAATATTCAACTTATCAACTATATGACAGGGATAAGGATTAGTAGTGAGTGATTAACAATATTTCGAACAATTACAATCAAGATTATCTTAGATCGGGAAGGGAAAATACACGAAAAACAGGGGACGAGGCCCTATCTTCTGTTTGTAAACACTCGTTTGATTTGGTAAGATTTTTGGGATCACTTTTCACGGATTGACTAAATTGACCTTTTTCCCTAAGATCACAACACTCACTCACTGCTCTTTTCACTTTGATTAAAGATTGCCTTTTTTCCCTAACCGCACTACACTCACTTAACATAACACTCTTATTTCCGGGATGTGAAGAAATCGCAGTAGCAGTAGATGCCTCTCCAGCAGGCACCGAGGGTTCTCGACGTGTTGACCGCCTGTGACGCCGCCAACAGTATACCACCGCAGTTATCAGGATTCCAAAGATTAGAGCATACAAGACGCTATAAAGATGTACGTCGTGATAGGATATTTTATCACTCAGTGGTTCAGTTTGTTTCATGATCTCAATCTTTTTCTGTATTTCTTCAAATTGTCGCAATATTTCAGAATTATTAGGATTAATTTCAGGAGATTCAGGGGTAGAGATGTTGAATATATGGTTAATAGGTGATATTTGTGGCGCAATAATTCTTGCACCAATACTCATTTTACTAGACAGCCTTTTATTAGAATGGACAACGAAATTGTCCGTCTTTATGATACAGCCTTCCTCCACATTCAACAGACCTGCATTCATCAATTTAATGGCGGTAATGTCGCCGTCACAGAGAAGTTTAAAGTTGCATTCGTTGCAACAAAAATAATAATATTTATTATCCGCTGTTAATTCCTTCCAAATGTTTTTACAAGGGGTTCTAATAGTTTCACAGGTTCTTGTGCGTGGGATCGTTTCACACAAGCTGTGATCATCCTTTAAGATATTTATAGGGTTTTTTGTATGACATAAAATCATCCCAGGATTTTGTCTTATACAAGACTGGAGATCAGCATCAGTAAGGGTTACGTATGAGTCTTTTCTGAGGTTAATGGCAGCAAAACTTGATATAACTTTCACATGTATCATGTCGTGGTTCAATAATCGTGGGACTGGAATGAGGTTAAAGATTTCGTAAAGGTCTCTTTCGATTAGGGGTATTCTTATTTCAATGATCAAGTACTTACTATAGTACTTAGTCCGCACTTTTATCAAGTTGTAGAGATCTTTGAGATTCAAATGGTTGACCGGAAGTGCCATGTCTTTGGGGATATGTGCTGATATAGAACTTAATTCCGTTCTCAGCTGTTTAGGAGATATCAGATGGAAGTCCAATTTTCCATTGTAAATATTAGTTACCGTATCAAGAATAGAGTCTTGTATTTTCCTGAGGCTATACAGTAAGTTATTCGCCGTCATAGCAGATGCTAAGAAATCGGTAACTAGAGTCATGTTCTGTACATTGCGTTGAAGGTCTTGAAAGGATTCTTTAAGGTAATTAAGCTTTTGATTTATCGATTTATGATGTTTGTTCGCAGCTTTCTCTATTCTTTTCATAAGATTAAATTCGGCTTCCACGATTGAGGTTTGGTTTTTCCAGAGGTTATACAAATGTTTATCATTTTGTTTCAAAAGGTCGATGTCCTGTGCGTATTTCTCCGCAAAACGCTGATCTAGCACGCCAAACAAGCTGTTTGCGACGTAGCCCACTCCGTCTATTAGACCACGGCGCCGGCGCCGCCGCTCGTCTCCAGTTACAAATGATTCATTAATTGTTAACATACTATCATAATGTTTTATTTCTTCAAACTCGTGCCCGAGTTGAAAGATGATACCGTCGCATGGTGCGTGTTCTTTAATAGTGGAGCACAATGTTTCAAGATAATTGATATATTTCTCGAGTGCCGACGTGCCTTCTTTGTAGGGATATGTGTCATAATAAACAATTAAACGCCAGTCGTCTCTAATAAGATGCATGTTGGAGATTTTATCGAAATAAACGCTGTTGTTGCTCAAAGGGGTAAAACTATAAGATGCTTGAGATAAGTTTATTAGTGACAATAGGAATAGCGTTACTGACAGAGCTATAGTCGAGAAGGAGATACGCTTGGGGTTTTTCTTCCTAGGTGCTTCATCTTTAATCTTCGTGTCACTAGAAGGATTATTGTCTCTGTCCGCTGGTAATAGAGATAGCTTAACAACAGGCCGTTTTAGGAAACCATTTTTGGTTTTAAGGGTAACGACTCTGACGTGTCCGTCAGAACCGGGATGCAGTTCTACTATACGCCCTAGGGCCCACTTCCCAGGCGGGAGGTTTTCATCTTTGATAATAACAATATCGTTGAGACTGAGATTCTTTTGAGATTGTCTCCATTTAGCTCTAATGGATAACTGTGAGAGATATTCATTTTTCCACTGGGCCCAAATATGTCTATAGATTTTTTGTACCAAGTGCCACCGAGTCCTAAGATCATTTTCTGTTTCAACGATCGTTAAGGTAGGCCCACTTGCAAGAAAGTGTGCCGGGGTTAAAAAGTCGATGTCCTCGGGATCTTCCTTCAAAGGACAAAGTGGTCGAGAATTTAAACAACCCTCGAGTTGAGATAGGAGGGTGCTATATTCTTCGTAGGTGAGTTTTTGCTCACCAACAACACGCCTAAGGTGATGTTTTAAACTTTTCACCGCAGCTTCCCAAAGTCCGCCAGCGGAAGGCCATGACGGAGCATTAAAATGCCACTCAATGTTCATTTCTGCGACGGTAGATAATGTTTCTTGGCTTGATAAGATTTCTGAGATTTCTGATATTTCTTGTTTTAGGATCTTGTTGGCTCCAATGAAGTTTGTTCCTTGATCACTGTAGATGTGCCCAGGGGTTCCTCTTCTGGCTGACATACGTCTGAGCGCTGCAATAAAAGCCGACGCTGTGAGATCAGATACGAGTTCTAAATGTATGGCCTTTGTAACCATACATATGAATACTGCAACGTATCCTTTATCTGTTTTGATGCCGCGACCTTTGTTCGCTTTCACCAAAACATGCCCAGTATAGTCTACACCGGTATGATAAAAGGGTCGACTAGGATTTAATCTGGATGAAGGTAAGTCACCCATGAGTTGATGTTTTAGAATGGGATCGTGTCTCTTACACTTTACACACGTTCTTAATCGTTTTTTCGTAGCGCGGTTTCCTCCCATTAACCAATATTTTTGTCGTATAAATCCACTCGTCATTTTCACTCCACCATGGAATACTACTTTATGGGATTCGTCTATTATAAGATCAGCTAATTTAGTTCGATTTGGGATGATAATGGGATGCTTCATTTCGGGGTCTAAACTCGAATGTTTTAGCCGTCCACCGACACGTAGTACTCCGTGGCTGTCTAAGATAGGATTGAGATTCAAGATCTGGCTTTTTTTGCTTAAAGGTTCACCTTTTTCAAGCTGAGATATTTCCTTGAAAAAGTATTCTTGTTGCACATGTTTTATTAACATTTCCGTCGCTCGTTTGAGGTCATGCAGAGTAAGATAGTTTTCACGCTTCTTTTTGTAAATCAGGATGTCGTTGAATTTGTTTACATAAGCTAAAACTCGTATAATTTTATTGTAACTGCTGTATTTGTCTAATAATTGTTTTATAATGGAATTGTTAGAGTCAGCAGTAATAGTGTTTACTAGCTTTTTCTTTCTGAGATCTTCAGTTGTTTTGTATAAGATGGGTTTAGGGTTGTTTTCAGGGTTGTGTTGAGGTAGCCAATCGGGTCCGTGCCACCAAAGTGAATGATTTGCTAAATGGGATGCAGTCAGACTACGGCTGGCGCAATCTGCGGGATTTTCTTGAGATTTCACATACCGCCACCTATTTTTTGGGATAATTTCGCAAATCATTTTTACTCGATTGGCAACAAAGGGTTTCCATTTTTCTGGTTCACCACTTATCCATCCTAGTACTGCCATGGAATCTACCCAGCCATAAGCTTGGATTTTGAGATCAGATAGGGATGAGATTATTTTGGCCATAAGTTTTGATAATAAAAGAGCTCCGCTAAGTTCCAAGCGAGGTACAGATTGAGATTTTTTCAGAGGTACCACTTTAGATTTTCCAGCAACAAGAGTTATGTATGTCTTATGGTTTCTTGTAATTTTACAATAAACAACGCAGGCGTAGGCCTTTGTGCTGGCGTCACAAAACCCATGAAGCTCAATTATATCATTCTCCATGGTTTGTATCCATCGAGGTATTTTAAATTGGGAGATATAAGGTAAGTCGGCCTTTATTTTATTCCATTCCAGGGCAATATTATGAGGAATCGGTTGATCCCAACCTAATTCCGTTTTCCATGTCTCTTGAAATAGTATTTTGAGTTTGATTGTGACTGGTGACACCCAGCCCAAAGGGTCAAAGATTTTTGAGATTTCAGACAAGAATTGTCGTTTTGTTGGGTTGCCCTCTGTGGTAATTTCTATTGGATGAAAGATAAAATAGTCTTCTTTTGGATTCCAGCGAAGACCTAAAGCCTTTGTAGATTCTGGCTGTTTAAAATGAAATTCTTCATCTTGAGGATTAATATGATCGTCTAAAAGTTCCGGCAAGTTCGAGCGCCATTTTCTAAGATTGAGGCCGCCTGACTTAAGAAGGTTTGTCATCTCTGCTTTGAGATGTTTAGCAGCTGTCGCGGTATGAGCTCCATGCATGAGGTCATCCATGTAAAAAGAGGTTTCTAAGATATCAGGAGCGTTGCTATTGGGATAATTTGGCCTTTCATCGATGGCAAGTTGTTTCAGTGTCATCATGGCCAGAAAAGGTGCGGCCTTTGTACCGTAGGTGACAGTCGCTAGCTGATATTCTTGCAAAGGTTGTGATTGATGATGTCTCCAAATAATTTTCTGGAACTTTTGATGATCAGGATGTAGCCAAATGTTACGGAACATCTTTTCAATATCGGCCGTGAATGCGTATTTAAACTGTCTCCATTTTAGTATGAGACTTAAGAGGTCCTGCTGTAGGTTCGGCCCCCTGCACATAAGGTCGTTGAGGCTATGACCTGTTGAGGTTTTTGCAGAGGCATTAAAAACAACTCGTAATTTTGTAGTTAATGACTCAGCTCGAAGTACGCCATGATGCGAAAGGTAGCAATCTGAGGTTTCGTTGACATGTGTCGCAACGGGGATCATATGTCCGAGCTCTAAATACTCGGACATAAACAATTTATAATCATGTGCCAAGTCTGGTTGCTTAATTAATTTCCTTTCTATTTGAAAGAATTGCGCAATGGCTTTATTTTTAGATTCACCCAACTGTTCTTCAAAGTTTTCTTTAAAAGGTATTTTCACGACATAGCTGCCGTCTTTGCGCCTTGAGGTTGAGGATTGAAAGAAGTCAATGCAGGCTTGGTCTTCTTGAGATATAGATAAGGGTTCGCGAATATCCTCTATTTCCCAGAACTGTTGGATATCGGTGAGATTGTTTAGTATCACATTGCACTGAAATGTTTTACAGTTACCGCTTAGGATCCATCCCAGCTGTGTCTGCTGGGCAATGGGTAACATTCCCTCGGAACGGCAGATACCATCCAATAGGATTTGAGAATAAACGTCAGCGCCGAATAAGATGTCAACTGGCCTACTTTTGTTGAATTCAGGATCAGCTAGGATTATCTGGTTAAGAGTTGGCCAGTTGGGTTTAGTGAAGGTATAACTAGGCAAGTTTTTGACTAGTCTTTTCATTATAAATACGTCGGATTCAAAAGTGAAGTCATTAATTAACGACATACACTTAATAGAGATCATGCCCTTACAGCTATTTTCATTGTTTCCGATTCCAGAGATAAGTCCTGTGCATTTTTGCCGACGCAAGTTCAGGAGCTGTGCTGCTCGTTCAGTAATGATTGAGGTCTGAGATCCCTGATCTAGAAGAGCTCTCATCCTTTCGTAAGATCCGTCAGCTGCTTGTACCTTGATAATTGCTGTCGCGAGGAGTATTTCTGTAGGGTTATTCTGCATAGATACTAAGGTGTTAATATCTTGCTGAGGTGGAGATTTCGTAACAGTGGCCGTGTTCGGCCCCGATCGCGACGCATCCGAATTAGCATTTCTTGACGTAAAACATTCATGTAGAATCGTATTGTGGTCTTTATTGCACTCTTTACACTTTACTTCTGAAAGGCATTTTTTACCTTCGTGATAGTGTAAACAGTTGACACAAAGGTTCAAATTTGCGATTGCGTTTCTACGAGCCGATGGATGCATTTTTGCCAACTTTTGACAATTTTGTATGCGATGATCGCTTGTATTGCAAATACCACATTGTTTACGTCTTTCGTTATTTTTCGAATTGGACTTTGCCGATTGCGAAATGACCTGGTTTGTCGAATAGGTATGATTTGAGGTGTTGTTATTTTGTTTAAAACGAGAATTAAATCCCTTTGAATGAGATTGTTGGTTATTACGATAGCCGTTAGATGAAGAAGATGCGTGTTGGGATTGAGGTGACTTTTGACTGAAGGGTTCTTGTTTCTTCCGTGAAGTTTCCAGCGACGTAAACCTATTCTCCAGAAACCGAAGAAATTCGTCCAATACTGGCAACTCTTTTGGTGATTTCAGCGAATCTATATAGTCATCGTTGGTTTCAGAGTCTAATTTCTCCGCTAGGACACATACGAGGAAGGGATCCCAAGTAGATACATCGATTCCGAGATTTTTTATAGCGTTCACGCTTTCGTACGTTGTATCATGAATCCGTTTAAGGTGACTCGCTGATTTTTGCTGAGATGTCGGGATATTTAGGAGGTTTTTGAGATGAGATATAAAGATACGACGCTTATTATCATAGCGATGCGTAAGGATATTCCAACAAACGGGGTAATTGTCTGAACTTATTTGAAGATGCTGGATTAATTTTTCCGGCTCGCCCTTGATCTTACTTTTCAGGAACTGCATTTTTTGGGCGTTTGATAAAGATGGGTTATTGTGTACAGTTTCTGTAAAGAGATCTTTGAAGGATATCCAGGACGTATAACTTCCTTCAAAGGTAGCTATTTCCATTCTTGGGGTCGATTTCTCAATATGAGCCACCGACCACATCTTTCGGTTAATATCCCTTTTCAGAGTTTTATAATATTTCTCGTAGTTCGAGAATTGCTCGTCGTACTGGGCGTTGGAGCCGTTGAGCTCGTTGTCCATTTCCCAGTGTAGGGTGTCAATAGCTGCCCAACGAGTGTTTAAAGTTTTTAGGATGTCTTCAAACTCCCACTTTTCCGAGATAAGATTGAGATCAATGTCAGCAGCTTCTCTTGAAAATGCCCTAAAATTAGTAGCTTGTTTCTTCAAGAGGTCTTCTATAATTACGCTATCCTTAGGAGGATTATTTTGAGATGAGAGGTCCGGGGTTTGAGATTTTGAAGATGGTTGAAAAGTAGGAGGTTTCAAAACAGGGGTTTGAGGTCTGTCTGTGGAAGGCTTATAATTCTGAATGGCTGTTTTAATATTGCTGTATTTCGCCTTCATTTGATCATACTGATTGGTAGTGAAATACGCATGAGATCGATCAACAAAGGATAACAAATTCATATGGTTGTTATGAAACTCCGTGAAGTATTGCTCTAGGCTTTCTAATCGTCGACGTAGGTAGTCGGGGGTCTTTCGCTCTGCTCCATCTTTCTTGAAGTTGGAGTAAAGTCTATCTATGCCTTCAATGATTTGCTGTTGAGTAGCTAAAATGTCTTCCATTGTAGCCATAGTAAAAGTGAGAAGAAAGATACCTTACTTGTAGGGTTTCTTCGGGGTCGAACAGGATCGCGAGATGAGATGAGTGGCGCCCTCCTAGGCACTAGGATTAAATAAAATCACGAGATGAGACGAAGTGGCGCCTTCCTAGGCACCGGGATTGACCAGGTTCACGAGATGAGGTAAAGTGGCACCTTCGTAGGCACCGGGATCACAAGATGAAACAAATTGGCGCCTTCCTAGGCACCGGGGTTGAACAGGATCACGAGATGAGGCAAAGTGGCGCCTTCGTAGGCACCGGGGTCACGAGATGAAACAAATTGGCGCCTTCCTAGGCACCGGGATTGACCAGGATCACGAGATAACACACACTGTAGTTTCCAATGTTACTGATTGCGTATAACGAAACCGGTAAAACGCACACACAAACGAACAAAGCACAAAGTTCTGCACACGCGTTTCGGTCCCGCCAACGTGCTCGAAGGATCAATGCCTTACTTGTAGGGCTCGAAGGACCAATGTTCGGGGTTGGGTTAAGATAGAGATAAAGGATGAGATAAGAGATGAAAGTCAGTTTAAGGTTAATAAATTCACTGTATTGTCTGTTTCCACAAATATAAGATTAAGATTAATTTATACTAGGATGATTGGTGAACGATATGGGATTATGAGTCACGCGCACGGTATGTCGCCGAATTACGTACTGAACTATTGCTGTGAAAGTGCAATAATATAAATGATGGACACATACTGAGCGGGTGGCGCAATAATGATGACCCAGGTAAACGTACTGTACGGTGGTTGACCCGTACACAATTATTTATTATTGAATAAAAGTCTTTATTGAAAAATAAACAAATACGCTACGTAGTGCCGACCACACAATATTAATTAAAATTAAAATTGCATATCGATTCTTACACACAGTACACCAATCGAATATACATTAAATAATTCTAACGGCTATTTGTTGTTGATAAAATTATATTACACCAACATTTGGTTTCTTTGATATTTTTATTTTACTATCAATAATGATTTATTTTTTAGGATGTAAGACTATTTTATGGTTACATTTACTTTAAGTAAATATTTTTTATTTTACAACAATACTGATCGTGTTTTATTTATCGGAATGTATTTGTTCGAAAAGCGTTTTGCGATGTCTTTGGTGCTACAGCGATCCCTAAGGATCACAGCCATATAAGTAGGAATTTATCGTATAAAAGGTGTAAAAGTGCCCTTAACGCAAACGAAAGGCACTTGTTCTCCCCACTACTGCGATATTTTTTTTGTTCTAGATCATACGTGGGAACCCCCCTAGTTACGGAGATATTGAACAATTAATTAATTATTCCCAATTTTTCACAGCTGTTCTGCAACTAGGCCCATAATAGAACCTTAAGGACAATAAGGACTAATATCATATTATAAAAAATAGTAATACAAATAAAGAAAACAAAATTGTAAACTGTAGGTACATAATTAATACGTTTAGCTGCAAATATTACGACTTTTCGACTGCGCTTTGCAAAATGTACTGGTACTAACTATGATCATTATGGTCACCCTACAAATTTTTCCCTTATAAAAAGTATAAAATCAATTTTCTCTTTATGTATGATATTAAGAAGAACGGACGATATGTTAAAATTTAATTAAAAAATAGTTAAAAATCTTATTCTAATTTGCGTTAATCTATGAGGTTGAGCCTAGTCAATAAAGCCGAAAATGTTGGGCTCTCAGTTCAGACGTTTTAGTAAAATTTGACTTTCATTTACTACGTAACAATGAACTTTTCCGTCATTATTTCTTTTTAACTAATTCACCTAAGTAAAACATGTTAAAGTCGCATTTATGTATTTCTTCAGATAAATCCATGTTTTGCAGATTCCTCAGTACAGACACATTTGAACTGAGGGCCCTAGAAATACCGCCATAAATCTGTAATGTCACATTCTACAGATTTGGGAATTTCTTAAAATCTTTAAGAAATTCTTAACTAAATTCCTGAATAAAAATTATGAACCCAAAGATAGGACTTACTGAGATTTAGGCTATGTCACTTTATGCACGCGTCTGGATTGAGGGCCCAAGTTATTTAATCATAACATTTTTAATTCACGTTTAAGAAATTCGTGGCCCTATGCTTTAAGTTTTAACTATTTTTAAGTAATTTCCCTATGAGTCTTATTTCGTTTGGCAAGGTTTAAAAAAATGGGCCCTCAATCCAGATGCACATCTTGGTGATTAGAAGTTAGAACATTAAATAAAAAAACTAAATTTGATTGTAGTATATTTTTATATCAGTTATTATCACATTTTATCTACAATCTACTGAGGTCCTTGAATAAATAAATTATTTATAGTATTTACAAGGCAATGAAAAAATATAGCTGAATATTTGAATGGTACAACACCAAAACAATTTTTTTTAAATTAGCTAATACATCTAACAATTTAATGAATTACAATAATTATCTCTAGTCCTTTGATTCTGTGGCATCGGCATCATTGGCTTGCAGTGCATTTGATTGAGTTCTATCGTTATCATAGTCAGTTTGGCCCTGAGCTACCAGAAATAGAAACAGGGCACCTAATCCAAACATAACGAAGAAGAAAGATTCTTGCTGATTTGAGTGGTTCACATCCATTGCCTTTTCTCGTTTTTTTCTGAGAAATTCTTTTTCGTATTTAGCTTTTTCAAATAAATTTCCATAGTGGCTTTTGGACCTGTAACAAGAAATATTTTAGTAGAGGTGGAAATGTTGTACAAACAAGGTTATCTAGCGATTAACTAGCAGTGACACAGGCTTTAAAAAAAAAAATTACAATAATTGGAATGTACTACCTCCTTGACTTTATTTGAGTGAAGAACATAGTCAGCCAATAACATTCCTATGGCTGGGACAAAGTCGAGTCCCTGTATTTTTTCACAATCCACACAAATGACCAGTGCCATAGTTGGTGGGTGTCACGTCTTTGAAGTTTTGGTCTAGGTGTGCCAGTTTTTTCACACTGTTCTCCTTAACCATTTTCGCATACCAGTGATAAAATTACTATTGAATTCATGGTTCTGAGGGCAAAACATACCATGTGTCAAAGTCGTAAATAGGTTGTCTGCCGTCCATGGTTGGTACAGCTGTGCGGTGTACACGAGATTTATAGAACTTCAGTGTAGGGTCTGTTGGCTCTGGCTCTGGCTGATATTCTACTCTTATCTTGCTTCCCCCTAGCAACCCTGGAATAAACAAGGATGAATGTTATACTTCATGCTTCTCACATTTTTATGTAATCAGAGTTTTGGCAATCATTAAAATTAAATACATAAACAAGAAGTCTTGTACATATGAAACCTACACAGTAATTATATTAAGCTCTATATAATTACAATTTCATTAAAAAATATTTATGTCACATTATTTTTAAGCATGTAAAAATCATGTATGAAGTAATTAAGTTTGCAAGGAAAGAAACCAACCTTTATCATACATTTTTTTTAATTGTATATTTCCTAATACCTCATAGGCTTCTGAAATGTCTCGAAACTTTTTCGCTGCTACTTCATCCTGAAAAAGTAGTGTTTTTAATGTTATCAGGAATCAATTTTAAAATTATGTTCATACAGGTAGTGGTCATTCATTGTTATGTACGCCTAAGAAGGCATGTATGTATGATTGATTATGGAAGTATAATTTGTGAAGAATGAGACCTTACGTTATTGGATTTATCCGGATGGTAAACTTTTGACAATTTGTAATATGCAGATTTGATATCGCCCTGTGTCGCTTTAGGAGTGATTCCAAGTACGTCATAGTGGTTGGAGCCGCATCGTGGCGACGTCGTGCTCAACGACCGAACTACGCAACACACCAGTCTTGATGAATTATAGATTATCATCTAAAAAAATACATCCAGATATGATCCAGATCAAGTTAAGTCTGTCGCAAATACTTAAAATTACACAAAATGTTACTTCACTTACTATAATTAGATTCAATAAAACTATGGAATGCACTAAAAGGCATCAAAAATATTGAGGAAGAGGGCAATAATTAAAAATGTGATTAAAACAGTTTATGACATTTTGAACTGAAAAATTAAAATCTTCCGTGTCAAACAAATCAACATTTTCCAAAATTATTATGTAATCTGTTGAAAACAAACAGCTGGCTATGGCTAAGTTAATTTATAAAAATATCTCATATTTTTGTAAAATGCCTTCAATTTATTATAAATTAATCATAATTTTTTTACGTTTATAATTTATAATCTGATATTAATCTAATTTAAAACAGAATCAATAAACATCTATAATAGATTACTGGTTTTGTTTGTCTACTGGCAATATAAAACATGCGTTCCAAACCTACTTTAGAAAAATAATTATTAAATGAAAGTGTGTAGAGCTTATAACCGCGAGTATTGTTTCAAATTTATTTCATTGCAATCGCCGTACACGTCATGTGCAAAAAAAGTGGGATAATCGAATTTCTGAGCAGATTTTTAGTTCTAAGTTGAACCTTGGGTATGAGTGTGAAAAATAATGTTTAAAGTTTTCGAAAGCACCTATCTGACGTCAAATAAATTAGTCACCGAGTAAAATATATACCTTTTATTCGTATATTTCAGTTACGAACTGTTGTTTCTTGTTGTGTTAAGTGTAAAAATACAGGTCAGTTTTATTTGAAACATAATCACTTTCTATTAATGCCTATTTTCAAGCAGATGTTTTATGGAAAATGCATGTCCATTTATGGAAGTCCTTGCCTCCTTGGTGTTGACACCGTGTGCCCTAGTTAAACTTCGTTACTAATACTGGAAGGCGGTTTTGGCAATGAGTCACTTTCTCGTTAGCGCAAGAAACTGACGAATTGCGAAGCTTAGTGACACCTCAACTTCATTAAAATTTTATTTATAAACTTAGTATTTGGTGCACGTATAGTAGTCGCAGGCGAACGCTCGCTACCTGGCCTAACAGCGTTTACGTTACAAAAGGAAGTTTATTCGCGTATCTAAATAGAGGAATAACATTATTGGATTTTGGAACAAATTCTTTGTTGCGCATTTATTTTTGTCTTTAAAAGGTCAAAAAACTGTGAGTCATGCTCAATCTTTTAAAATTTTGACCATCTGTATCATATGTTACTGACATTTTAATTTTTAGATATTACAATGTCGTCCCGCAAGACAGCTGGTCGCCGTGGAACCAATAAGAAGCGTGCCCAGCGTGCAACTTCCAATGTGTTCGCTATGTTCGACCAGGCCCAGATTGCAGAATTCAAGGAGGCTTTCAACATGATTGATCAGAACAGAGATGGTTTTGTGGACAAAGATGATCTTCATGATATGTTAGCTTCTCTTGGTGAGTAACAAATTGTCATTTTTGTCTAAATCACTGAATTAAATTGCCATTGTGGTGAAAGAATAAACCTGGTTATCAAAATTGATTGCCTGGTCTGCACCAGATGTAGCAGAAAGTTGAAATAGTTGAAGAGGCTTCCTGTGAACTTTAAATTAAAATTATCCACAGTTATCTCTAAATAGGCCACACAGATACTATCTTAAAATAATGTAGAAATAAATGTAAATATTTATCAACAGTTATCCTGTTCTGTTTACTATGAAAATATTATTTTAAACTAAACAGGAAAATGACATTTTTTCTCAGTATTGAGTCACTGATGTATTTCATATCAACTTGATCAACAAAGGTGTGTTCTTTGAAACCTGTTTTTACCAACTGTGCCTAAAAACAAAAGTATGTCATATCACCTTTTAACCTGACCATAATTATTTGTAGGTCAGATAGGCATTTGTTGCATGTAAAATACTGGTATTGAGCTAGATCCTGTTAGATTGGAGTCCAACCCCAAGACAGTTGGGACAAAGCTAAGCAATGATCTTGAAATCATAAAAGCACTAAACCACATTATAATTTCAGGTAAGAACCCAACGGAGGACTACTTGGAGGGTATGATGAATGAAGCTCCTGGTCCTATCAATTTCACCATGTTCCTCACTCTCTTTGGTGAGCGCCTGCAAGGTACAGACCCTGAGGATGTCATCAAGAATGCATTTGGGTGAGTAGTTTTGACCTAGAGATTAATTAAAATATTAATATTTCTTTCTACTATATTCTATGTGATCTCACTGCTGGAAGGCAAAGCCACCCCTTCTTCTCTTTTTGGCAGTTGCCTGTTATTATGTACGGGTCAATTTTTTCAAATGGAAGGTTGGTCGAAGGAGTTTGTAAGTCATTCTGCAAACTACTCTTAGTCTCAGCCCACTGCTGGACATAGACCTCTTTTACCTTGTGTTAATCTGCACACTCCTGTGCCTGCCAAATGCTGGTCATGCTGTTGTTAAAATAAAATACTTTTACACAATAGAGGTTGAATTGTTGATAAAGACATGGAATGTATAGCAGCAAAATACTTGAAGCCATGACATAATCTATGATAATTTACTTTTTGTCCTTGTTGTTGAGGTAGATAACAATACTTTAGCAAGTGCCATAGACTGAAGTATTTATTTATTCAACACTAGGTGTGTTTGTTTGCAACAAACCAGCGCCTTCTTTTTCTGTTCGAGTTGATAATTCAGATTTAGCCTGACCCGTACGTAGCAACCTGTTGTTTGATTAAGTTAGTTGTGCACGTTGGGCTAGAGATGTAACAAAGTAGCTTAAATTCATTTTTCAAGTAAATCTAAACAACTAGTCCAATTTTGGTTACACCTCTTCTACGGCTACGGCCTCTTCAATCTCTTATAAGTACTTCAACTATAATAATAATAATCATTTAACTATGACTACTCCATTTCATCTTGTAATCATAATTATGCTTTTTAAATCCTGACACCAATTACTTTTTTCAAAGTCACTGTCATATTTACAATTAACGTTCGTTGTTGTTATGGATGCAACAGACAAATGATGCGGCCAGCATGATACGGCAAAATCGAATTTATGTAGATATCTGTTTGGGAAAAAAGTCGCTTAGTTTGAACTGTGCCGACCCGAACGTTAAGCAGCAATAGCAGATGCCGAACGGAGTTTGGCGACTGCTATGAAAACTGACTAACTATTACTATCGATAGGCTATGTTGATCAACAAATATGTCTTGCTGACTCCAATGTGGCGTCCCAAACAGTGTGTAGTGCAGCACTCCGCAGAATCTGAATCTATGCCAAGATTTTTTTTTTCCAGTCTCTTTTTCACATATGTAATTATATTCGCAATTAAAGCGTATTGACGCACG